>CM038677.1:567132053-567679856 GCA_021605205.1 Aegilops longissima
AATAGATCCATGGTGAGGCATGGGATGATGCTCATCTCTTCTTTATCTTTTGGCGTGGTGGGCATTGAGCAGCTCAATCTTACCCTTGCGTCGGCAAGAACCCTTTCTTGGACTGATCCATTTTGAACTTCTTCAAAATCTTATCAAATCGTGCTTTGTGAAAGACCTATGAGGGTCTCGATCTATCTCTATAGATCTTGATGCCTAATATATACAACTTCTCCAAGGTCCTTCATTGAAAAACTTTTATTCAAGTAGGCCTTAATGTTGTCCAAGAGTTCTATATCATTTCCCATCAAAGTATGTCATCTACATATAATATGAGAAATGCTCTGAGCTCCCTCACTTTCTTATGCGAGGCTTCTCCATAAGTGCATAAACTAAATGCTTTGATCATCTCATCAAGGAATGTTCTAACTCGAGATGCTTGACCAGCCCATAAATGGATCGCTGGAACTTGCATACTTTGTTAGCATTCTTAGGATCGACAAAACCTTCGGCTGCATCATATCAGCTCTTCCTTAAGATAACCGTTAAGGGCGTTTTGATGTCCATCTCCATATCTCATAATCATAGTATCCGGCAATTGCTAACATGATTGGACGGACTTAAGCTTCACTACGGGAGAAAGTCTCCGTAGTCAAGCCCTTGAACTTCGATAACCCTTAGCGACAAGTCGAGCTTTATAGATGGTGACATTACCATCGCGTCTCTTCTTCTTCTTAAAGATCCATTTATTTTCTATCGCTGCCGATCATCGAAATCTGTCAAAGTCCATACTTTGTTTTCATACATGGATCCTATCTCGGATTGCATGGCTTGAGCCATTTGTTGGAATCTAGGCCGCCATCGCTTCTTCATAGTTGAAGGTTCACGTTGTCTAACAACATGATTTCCGGGACAGGGTTGCGTACCACTCTTGTCGGGCGTGTCCTATTGGACCTCTGATTCAGTAGCAACTTGATCCGAAGCACCTTGATCATCATCATTAATTTCCTCTTGGTTGGTGTAGGCATCACGGGAACATTTTCCTTGCACTACTATCTGTTCAAGGTAGTACTTCATCGAGTTCTACTTTCCTCCACTTACTTCTTTCGAGAGAAACTCTTTTCGAAAGGATCCGTTCTTGGCAACAAAGATCTTGCCCTTGGATCTTAAGTAGAAGGTATACCCAATGGTTTCCTTAGGGTATCCTATGAAGCGCATTTTTCGATTTGGGTTCGAGCTTTTCAAGTTGAAGTTTCTTGACATAAGCATCGCATCCCCAAACTTTTAAAGCGAACAGGTTTCTTCCCAAACCATAATTCATACGGTGTCATCTCAGCAGTTTAGATGGTGCCCTATTTAAAGTGAATGTAGCTGTCTCTAGGCGTATCCCCAAAATGATAGCGATGCGTCGGTAGGAGACATCATAGATCGCACCATATCAATAGAGTGCGATTCGGCGTTAAATCCACACCGTTGTGCTGAGGTGTTCGAGTAGCGTGAGTTGTGAAGCGATTCCACATTTCCTCAAGTGTGTACCAAATTAAACTTAAATATTCTCCTCCACGATCATCGCAAAGAATTTTATCCGGTCCGCGTTGATTCTCTACTTCATTCTGAAATTCCTTAAACTTTTCAAGGTCTCGGACTTGTGTTTCATTAAGTAGACATACCCATATCTACTTAAGTCGTCTCTAGAGAGAACATACGATATCCTCATGAGCCTCAAGCGCTCATTGGACCGCTTTTACATCGGTATGTATGATTTCCAATAAGTTGGTTGCTTTCGCTCCATTGTTCGGAGAGCGGGTCTTGGTCATCTTGCCCATGAGGCATGGTTCGCATGTGTCAAATGATTCATAATCGAGAGACTCAAAGTCCATCAGCATGGAGCTTCCTCATGCGCTTGACACCAATGTGACCAAAGCGGCGATGCCACAAGTATATGGGACTATGTTTACATCTTTTTGGTATTCACACTATGAATATGTGTAATATTACGCTCGAGATTCATTAAAATAAACCATTGACCAGTAGACATGACCATAAACATATCTCTCATATAAATAGAACAACCATTATTCTCGGTTTAAATGAGTAGCCATCTGCATTAAGCGAGATCATTACAATGTTCATGCTCAAACTTGGCACCAAATAAAATTATTGAGGTTTAAAACTAATCCCGTGAAGTAAATGTAGAGCAGCGTGCCGATCACATTGACCTTGGAACCATTCGGCAGCGCGTCGTCACCTCGTCCTTCCAGGTCTCCGTTTATTCCAGCTCTGCTTGTGAGTTACAAATATGAGCAGCGACACGGTATCAAATACCCGGGAGTTACTCTGATCGGGAAGGTACACATCAATTATATGTATATCAAATATACCTTTAGTGTTGCGACCTTCTTGTCCGCTAAGTATTTGGGAAGTTCCGCTTCGGTGGCCCTTCCTTTGCAATAAAAGCACTACATCTCAGGTTTGGGTCCATTCTTTGACTTCTTCGGCAACTTGCTTGCGGTAGCCTTTCTCCTTGCCGTCCTTCTTGAAGTTCTTCTTGCCCTTGCCCTTCTTGAACTTAGTGGTTTTATTGACCATCAACACTTGATGTTCTTTCTTGATTTCAACCTCTGTGACTTCACATTGAGAATACCGGGAATGGTCTTCACCATCCCTGCATATTGTAGTTCATCACAAAGCTCTTGTAGCTTTGGGAGGCGGAAGGATGGATCATCAATGACCACCTCGTCAGGAGGTTTATGTCCGGTAGGACAGGCGGTTGTATTACAACCAGGACATTTTGAGTATGTGCTCCTTGATAGAACTGTTTTCCTCCATCTTACAACTATAGAACTTGTCGAGACATCATATCTCTCGACGGGCATGAGCTTGGAAAACTAGTTTCAGCTCCCGAACATCTCATATGCTCCGTGTTGCTCAAAAGCGCTTTGAGACCCTTTTCTAAGCTATAAAGCATGCCGCCTTGAGCGAGGGAGTAATCATCGACCGAGGCCCAAGCATTCATAATGTCTTGGTTCTGCAGGACAGGTGCATCACCTAGCGGTCCTTCTAGGACATATTGTTTCACAGCAGCTATGAGGATGATCCTCGGGTTACGGACCCAGTCCGTATAGTTGCTGCCATCATCTTCTCACTTGGTTTTGTCTAGGAACACGTTGAAGTTCATGTTGACATGGCGTTGGCCATTTGATCTACAAGACATATTTTGCAAAGTTTTAGACTAAGTTCATGATAATTAAGTTCATCTAATCAAATTATTTAGTGAACTCCCTCAGATTAGACATCCCTCTAGTCATCTAAGTGTTACGATCCGGTCGACTAGGCCGTCATCCGTGGGAAGACGGACTAGTCATCGTCGGTGAACATCTTCATGTTGATCGTTATCTTCCATACGAATGTGTTCGACCTTTCGGTCTCCGTGTTCGAGGCCATGTCTGCATACATGGGCTCGTCAAGTTAACCTAAGTGTTTAGCATGTGTAAAACTGTCTTACACCGTTGTATGTGAATGTAAGGATCTATCACACCCGATCATCACGTGGTGCTTGGCTTGACGAACTTTATAGCAGTGCACAGTTGAGAACACTTCTTGATATTGTTATGAGGATCATCTTATTTACTCCGTCGTTCTAAGTAAACAAGATGCATAAACATAATAAACATCATACAATTATATAGTAGTGACATGATATGGCCAATATCATATAGCTCCATGATCTCCATCTTGAGGCTCCATGATCATCTTGTCACCGGCATGACACCATGATGTCCATCATCATGATCTCCATCATCGTGTCTTCATGAAGTTGTCACCCCAGCGACTACTTACGCTTCTATAGCTAACACGTTTAGCAATAAAGTAAGTAATTTACATGGCGTTCTTCAATGACATGGTCATACAAAAATAAGACAACTCCTATGGCTCCTGCGGTTTCATACTCATCGACATGCAAGTCGTGATTCCTATTACAGAACATGATCTCATACATCACAATATGTCATTCATCATTCATCACAACTTCGGCCATATCATCACATGACAATTGCTGCAAAAACAAGTTAGGCGTCCTCTAATTGTTGTTGCATCTTTTACGTGTGGCTGCAATTGGGTTCTAGCAGAACATTTTTCTTACCTCGAATAACCACAACATGATTTTGTCAACTTCTATTTACCCTTCATAAGGACCCTTTTCATCGAATCCGCTCCAACTAAAGTGGGAGACGGACACCCTTGACCACCTTATGCAACTAGTGCATGTCGTTGGTGGAACCGGTCTCACGTAAGCGTGCGTGTAAGGTTGGTCGGGCGCTTCATCCCACAATACCGCTGAAGCAAGATAAGACTAGTAGCGGCAAGCAAGTTGACAAGATCTCGCCCACAACAAAATTGTGTTCTCTGTGCAATAGAGAACTACGCATAGACCTAGCTCATGATGCCTTTGTTGGGGAGCGTTGCGAGAAAATTAAAATTTTCCCTCGGTTTCACCAGATCTATCTATGAGTTCATCTAACAACGAGTCAAGGGTGAGTTTGCATCTACATACCACTTTGTAGATCGCGCGGAAGCGTTCACTAGAGCGGGGATGAAGTAGTCGTTCTCCCGTGATCCTATCACGGAGATCCTAGCGGCCGAGCAGACACCTCGGTGTTCAACACGTCTGAGACGGAGGCGTCTCCTCCTTCTTGATCCAGCAAGGGAAGGAGAGGTTGATGATGATGGCTCGACAGCAGCTGGCGGTGTGGTGGTGGTGGAGCAGCCGTAAACGTGGCGGAGGAAGATGTGCTGAGGGGAGGGCGGAGGACCAGTGCGTGCCCCTCCCCCTCCTTTATGGCCCATAATGCTATCCTCAGCCGGATGGAGACCCCCCCCCAGGTTTCAATCTAGGCCCGGGTGGACCCCGGGACCCTTAAGGTGGTCATTACAATGCAAGGTGACCGAAACTTTCCAGATGGCGAAATACCACTTCCTATATATAATTATTTACCTCCGGACCATTCCGAAACTCCTCGTGGCGTCAGGGATCTCATCCAGACTCGAACAACATTGATATCTGCATACTCATATTCGCGCCACAACCGGCGTCCGAACCTTAAGTGTGTAGACCCTACGGTTTCGGAACACGTAGACATGACGAGGCGTCTCGGGGCAATAACCAACAGCCAGAGTTGGATACCCATGTTGGCTCCGCATGCTCTCGATGATCTCATCGGATGAACCCGCGATGTCGAGTTCAAACAATCCATACACAATTCCCTTTGTCAACGGTATGTTACTTGCGAGATTCGATCGTCGGTATCCCAATACCTCGTTCAATCTAGTTAACGATAATCACTTTACTAATCTTGTAATGCATGATCCCGTGACGGACACTTGGTCACTTTAGGCTCATATGATGATGCACTACCGAGTGGGCCCGTGATACCTCTCGTGCTGGAGTGACAAATCCGGTCTCGATCCGTGTCAACCCAGAGACACTTCGGAGATACATAGTGCACCTTTATAGTCACCCGATTCGTTGCGACTTTGGTACACCAAAGCACTCGTGAGTATCTGGGGTTACGATCTCATGGTCTAGGAATAGATACTTGACATTGGAAAAGCTCTAGCAAAACGAACTACGATCTTGTGCTATGCTAGGATTGGGTCTTGTCCATCACATCATTCTCTAATGATGTGATCCGTTATCAACGACATCCAATGTCCATAGTCGAAACCATGACTATCTATTGATCATGAGCTAGTCAACTAGAGGCTCACTAGGGACATATTGGGGTCTATGTATTCACCGTGTATTACGATTTCCGGATAATACAATTATAGCATGAATAAAGACAATTATCATGAACAAGGAAATATAATAATCCTTTTATTATGCCTCTAGGGCATATTTCCAACACAAGCGTCAAATTGTTCAATAACAAGTGAATAGTTCATAGGCATTTCTTGATGTCTACTAATATTACCGATTGTTTGACATTCATCACAAGATAAGACAAACTTACGGGCATCCTTGAAGAGTAGGCCAATAAAAACAGATTGGAATACCTTATATGCAGTTCTATCTCAGCGTGGTGTCCTCCATAAGCCGGGTGATTGCATAGAGATCATTCCTATTCATGCTCGGTACACAATGTCTAATAACACCATCTCTCCTTCTTTATAAAGATGTGGGTCATCCCAAAAGTAGTGTCTCAAATCATAGAAAAACTTTTCTTTTTGCTGGTATGTGAAACTAGGTGGTATAAATTGCTAGCGATGTAATTAGCATAATCAGCATACCATGAATACTAGAAGTATTTATGACATTTAATTGCTCATCGAAAGCTATCATCAATAGGTAGTGGGTCATCAAGAACATTTTCTAACCTAGACAAGTTATGCGCAGCAGGGTTCTCAACTCCTTTCTATCAACAATATGCAAATCAAATTCTTGTAGCAAAGAACCCATCTAATAAGTCTAGGTTTAGCATCTTTCTTTTCCATCGGTATTTAATAGCAGCATGATCGTTGTGAATAGTTACTTTAGAATCAACAATATAAGGTCTGAAATTATCACATGCAAATACAATGCTAATAATTCCTTTCAGTAGTAGCATAATTTCTTTGAGCATTGTCTAGAGTCTTACTAGCATAACGGATAACATTTAATTTCTTATCAACTCTTTGCCCTAGAACAACACCTACAGCATAATCACTAGCATCACACATAATTTCAAAGGGTAAATTCAATCAGGTGGCTGAACAATAGGTCGCGAAACCAATGCTTTCTTAAGTATTTCAAATGCTTCTACACAATCATCATCAAATACAAATGGTATATCTTTTTGTAATAAATTAGGAGGCCAGAAATTTTGAGAAGTCCTCAATGAACCTCCTATAAAATCCGGCGTGACCAAGGAAACTTCTTATACCTTTAATGTCCTTGGGATATGGCATCTTTCAATAACATCAACCTTGGCTTTATCAACTTCAATACCTCTTTGAAACTTTATGCCCCAAGATAATACCTTCATTAACCATAAAGTGGCACTTTTCCCAATTCAAGACAATATTAGTTTCTTCATCTCTACAAAAATCGATCAAGATTGCTCAAGCAATCATCAAAGAGGATCCATAGGCGGAAAAATCGTCCATGAAAACCTCACAAATCTTTTCCAGTGGAGAATATAGCCATCATGCATCTTTGAAAGGTAGGTGCATTACATAAACCAAAAGGCATCGTCTATAAGCAAAAGTACCAAAGGGCATGTAAAAGTAGTTTTTGATTGATCCTTAGCCAACACGAATATTTGAGAAACCGGATTAACCATCTAGGAAGCAATAATGTGTATGTTGCATAATATTTCTAGCATTTGATCAATAAAGGTAAAGGGTAATGATCTTTCTTAGTAGCTTTATTTACTGCGAAATCAATTACCATCCTATAACGTAATAATTCTTTAGGAATCAATTCATCTTTATCATTAGGAACAACAGTAACACCCTTCTTAGGGACACAATGAACAAGACTTACCCGCGACTATCGACAACGGGATAAATTATACACCTCCGAGCTTTAGTATTTCTTTCCTTACCACTTCTTTCATCTTAGGATTAAGCCCGTTGATGATCACAAGCGGTTTGCATCTTTTTCCAAATTTATTTTATGTTGACATAGAGTGGGACTAATGCCCTTAAGATCATCAAGAGTATACCAATAGCGACCGATGCTTCTTGAGTTTTCAATAATCTCTCTTCTTCATGCTCTGAAGGCTAATAATAATAACAGGATATATTTTCTTTTCATCAAGATAAGCATATTTAAGATTATCAGGCAGCGGTTTAAGCTCAAACAGGGTCACCCTTGGGTGGAGGAGGATCTAAGATTTCAACGGCAAATTGTGTTTGAATAGGTTCTGATTAAAGAATACTTCATCTATTTCCTTCTTTCATTCATAAACATATCATTTTCATGGTCTAGCAAATATTGTTCTAAAGGATCACTGGAGAATGCAACAACTGAAGCAAGACCAACAATTTCATCCTACTAGGCAATTCTTCTTCACGATGTTGTTTACTAAATTTAGAAATTAAACTCATGAGACATATCATCCAAGCAATAATAACAACATTCTTTTAGCAATCTATCTTAGCATTAACTGTATTCAAGAAGGGTCTACCAAATATAATGGGACAAAAGCTATCTTGTAGAACCAAGAACAAGGAAATCAGCAGGATATTTAGTTTTTCCACACAAGACTTCAACAGCTCTAACAATTCCATTGCTAATATAGTATCTCTATTTGCAAGTTTAATTGTGACATCAATATCTTCTAATTCAGCGGTATAATTTCATGCTTAATTTCTTCATATAAGGTAATAGGTATAACACTAGCACTAGCACCCATATCACATAAGCCATGATAACAATGATCTCCTATTTTAACGAGAAATAACGAACACGCCTACCACGAGGTCTATGTTTATCTTTATCACAAGGTTTAGCAATTCTAGCAGTTTCACCGTAGAATTGAATAACATGCCCATCTATATTATCGGCCAAGAGATCTTTAAAAATAGCAATATTAGGTTCAACTTTAATTTGCTCAAGAGGTGTATAAGTTGAATATTACTTTTACGAACAACGATTGAAGCTTTAGCATGATCCTTTATTCTAATAGGAAAGGTGGTTTCTCAACATAAGAAGGAACAACAGGATCATTATAAGTGACAATCTTTTCTTCAACTTTAATAGGTGCAGCTACTTTTACTTCTATGGGAGGATGATATTTAAACCACTTCTCCTTGGGGAGATCAACATAAGTAGCAAAGATTCACGAGAAAAGCTACTATCTTAGAAGTCAAGTCCATATTTAGTGCTAAACTTACGGAAAATATCGGTATCCATAAAAGATTTAACACAATCAAACTTAGGTGTCATTCTGACTCCTTACCTTCGTCGAGGTCCCAATCTTCAGAGTTGTGTTCAAATCTATCCAATAAATTCCATTTGAATTCAATAGTCTTCATCATAAAGAGCCAAAACAAGAAGTATCGAGCATGGTGCGATTGTTTTCAGAAAGCAGCATAGATTTTGAATAATTGTTTCTCTTGGGAGCTCATGATTGGGGCATGAATACAACATTGATTTAAGCCTCCCCAGGTGATGCTTTCTCCTTGCAAGGCCAAAAATTATATATAATTGCTATCACGATGAACAAGATGCATAGGATAATATTTTGATGATATTCCAATTTCAATCTACTATAGTTCCATGATCTCATATCATCATAGCCTATACCATGTCAATGCATCTCCTTCAAAGATAAAGGAAGACCTTCATCTTAACAACATCATCGGGTATACACCGCAAGCTTAAATAGTCCACAAACTTCATCCACATATATTAGGTGCTCATCGGGATGCTTTGTTCCATCTCCTACAAAGGATTAGCTAGCAGTTTTTCCATCATACCGAAGAAATTCAGCGAACATTTTCATATTCATTTTCAGTAGGTTCATTAGGTTGAGGAGCACCTCTTTGTTCTCTGGTCGGGGTGAAGATACCCAACAAGCCCCTCGAAGGATTACTTTCCATAGTAACAAGTGATAGTAATTTCAGCACTATATAAAATTTTCCTTACCAAATTCCACCTACCAAAGCGCTTCACTCCCCGGAAGCAGGCGCGGAAAAGTTTTGATGGCCCACAAGTATAGGGGATCTATCGTGATGCTTCGATAAGTAAAGTGTCGAACAACGAGGCGAAGGAAATGATAAGCGTTTTCACAAGGTATTCTCTGCAAGTCTCTGAAATAAGTGGTAACGATATAGTTTTGTGATAGGATAATTTGTAACGAGCAACAAGTAACAAAAGTAAATAAAGTGCAGCAAGGTGGCCCAATCCTTTTTGTAGCAAAGGACAAGCTGGACAAACTCTTATAATAGGAAAAGTGCTCGAGGACACATGGGAATATCGTCAAGCTAGTTTCATCACGTTCATATGATTCCGTTGGTGCTTTGATAATTTGATCGTGGGTGGACGGGTGCTTGGGTGCTGTTCTTACTTGAACAAGCATCCACTTATGATTAACCTCTATTGCAAGCATCCATAACTACAATAAAAGTATTAAGGTAAACCTAACCATAGCATGAAACATATGGATCCAAATCAGCCCTTACGAAGCAATGCATAAACTAGGGTTTAAGCACATCACTCTAACAACCCATCATCTACTTATTACTTCCCAATGCCTTCCTCTAGGCCCAAATAATGGTGAAGTGTTATGTAGATCAGCGTTCACATAACACCACTAGAAGATAGACAACATACATCTCATCATAATATTGAGCGAATACCAAATTCACATGACTACTAATAGCAGGACTTCTCGGGTCCTCGGGAACAAACGTAACTAATCAACATATTCATATTTCATAATCGAGGGTTAATATGCATAAAGGATCTGAACATATTATCTTCCACAAAATAAACCAACTAGCATCAACTACAAGGAGTAATCAACACTACTAGCAACCTACTAGTACCAATCCGGACTTGGAGACAAGAATTGGATACAAGAGATGAACTAGGGTTTTGAGAGGAGATGGTCTTTGGTGAAGATGTTGATGGAGTTGCCTCTCCGATGAGAGGAGAGTTGGTGATATGATAGCGATGATTTGTCCCTCCGGTATCCCCGGCGAAGCTCTGCCGGGCCCTAGTGTTTCCGCCAGGTTCCGTGGCGTGAGTTTCGTCGAAAGGTTGCTTATGATTTTTTTGCTCGTGAAAGACCTCCATATGCAGAAGATGGCCATCGAGAGAGCCAGGCCCACAAGGTAGGGGCACGAGGTGAAGCGCCACCCTCGTGTGGTGAGGCCCCGATTGAACCTGCTGGATATTTTTATTATTTCCCAAAATGAATTTCGTGAAGTTTGAGGACTTTTGGAGTTATCGCGAATAGGTCTCTATTTTTCTCCTTTTCCAACCCAAATTCCAGGCTGCAGCATTCTCCTCCTTATGTAAACCTTGTAAAATGAGAATAGGCATAAGTATTATGACATAGCGTGTAATAACAGCCCATAATGCAATAAATATCGATATAAAAGCATGATGCAAAATGGGCGTATCACATGTTACGATGGAACCTGCTTGATCACAATGGGATGAACATCGGGATGTTGTACTGCACCGTGAACCTTTGGATGTACTTGCAGGGTTTCTCCTTCCTTACGGGGATGATGTGTAAATCACTCCTTTGACCATGAGCTTGTGACCTCCCGTGAAAGCGCCAACAAACTCATGGCATAGATCCCAAAGAAAGAGATGGAATCCACCGGAAAGTGCATCAACCATGAGATAACATTAGGCTTGAGTGCCAGCGGAAAGTAGTTAGCAAGCACCTTGTCGCCGCGGGCCCGGTAGCTTACGCCGCGATGGTGTAAATGCTGAGAACTCCGATGGGTGAGTATTGCCATTGTACTTCTGACGTCGGGTTTGAGCATTATGGTGGGAGGGGCACTAGAACTACCGCAGCTCACGGTGAAGGCGGACAACCCACCTAAATGATGGCCACCGTAGCCTCCGGTGTTGGGTGGTCCATGGCGAACCTGCCCGCTTGTCCGGCGGTGGCACGTGCCGCGTCGGTGCTCGTCGTAGTTCGAGCATCCTCGTGAGCCGCTCGAAGGACTTGGCGATGATGGTTGGTCCGCGGGTGAGACGACGCGATGGAGATATCATCACGAGCATCGCGCGATGGGCGGCCCGGGCGGTTGGGATGGATGTGGGGTACCCGTGGCCGGCGTCGCCTCGGCGTGGCCTCCACTAGGTGGCAGCCGGTGGAGCGACAGGCCAGCGGAGTTCCGCGGCTTGCAACCTGTCGTTGTTGGTGATCTTGGCTCGGACGGTGGCCTCCATTCGTCGATTCTCCGTGGCGAGAGAAAAATCGGGAGGATAATGTGCTAGAACTGGCATGGGTGGTGTCGATGTACTAGGTAGGGGTACCCTAGTATCGAACTTCGTGCCTGGAACGTCCAGCACCTGTGAGGGGCTTGCCTAGTGACCACCAAGGTCCTCCATGGTTCCTCTGGAGCCATTCAAAAAAAAGTATCTAAGCCAAGAAACAAGGCCCGGCAAGAGAGGCTGTGGAAGGCCACTCAAGGCACCCGAAGACAAGACCCAGCAAGAGGAGCTTGGGGAAGGCTCGATGGCGACAAGCTTCCAGACGCGACAAGGATTCAGCCGGCAAGCGCACCACGGCGAGCAACCTCTCTTCATCTCCGCTCCAGCTCATCCACCAGCGTGTCACCATGGGGATTCCAGGCAGTGCGTGTCAAGAGGCTGCAGCCCGTGAGGCCCGATGGCAATGGCAGTGCCATCGTGGTGGTGGCGCCGACCAGTCCCTTACGCATTTTGGCGACATGGGCGGGCATTTAATGCTTTTTCCTTGCCGTCAAGTTAGGTAGAATACATACCTTTGTACAAAGTGGTACCATAACCCAACTCATTTCCCATTTGCCCTTGTTTACGTTGCCACCTGTGGTGACCCCTTTGAGCCTATAAAAGGAGGCCCATGCATAGCGTGGGGGGTTCGACTCATTGAAACTACACACACGCGCTAGATCTTGTAGCTCTCTGTGCTCCTAGCAAGAACACAACATAATCAAACAAGCAGCGGTGAGTATTATCTCTCCGGAGAGCTCGAAGCTTTGGAAAGCTGCTACGTGTTTCGCCTCAATCGCTCTTCGTGCAATCTCCGCCCCACCGAACGAAAGGGACTCGGTCCGCCCGGTCCCATAGGTGTTCATAGGTTGATCAGCTTCCCGACATCTTTGGCGGCCCCGAGTAGAAGTGCGTCGAGCCTGTGTGAACCTGATCCGGCGTTCACGCAGAGCAACATCTTCATCATCTTCAGAACATGCCACCCGAAGAACGGTGTGATCCGCCACCGAACAAGCGGATGGCAGGGAAACGAGCGTCGGCAAACTCGCATAGCGCTACCAAGTCAGAGACAAGGCGCGCCAGACCTCGGCGTCGCGCCCATCGGCCAGGGGGCGCGCAGCGTCATGGTATTCATAGTACCATCATTCGTTGGATCAAACCAAGCGGAGGATCGAGGCCCTCAAGACCAGCGTGCAAACGACATCTTTGGCCTTGGTGCAGTCGCTGGGACGGGATCTTGCTCCTTCTAACATAGTTGGAAGTCCAAGCATATCCGCTCATCGCGCGTTCTGCCACCCTCCAGCCGGAAGCCTTGGCGTGAGCTCAACTGCTTCTAGACTACCCTCCTACAGCCGACAAGGTCGATGAATGGAGGAGCCACCATCGAGAGTCTCATCGGCTTTTAGCGGCGCCGCGGCAACCAACTACGCCGCTGCGGCGGCGGGCGACAAGGCACGGCCGGTGGCGGCAAACACAGTGGGGCTGCAACCACCATCACTCTCTCCAACAGAGAATCACCAACTCGTCGGATCCACCTTGGCAGCGACTCCACGCGTCGCCGGATCCTGGCACCGCCCGTGATCAGTGCCAAGTTCTTCAAACGGCAACAAGAAGGCCTCCGAACTTCGCGGCGCCCGAAGAAAGTCTGACGTCAATCCGACCAGCCTTTGGGCCCTCTGTCGATATGCGCCGCGAGGAACGGCTGCGTCTGTGATGAAGGTTGCCCGCGTTCACTCGTGAGCTGCGGCAAGTCTAGTGGCCCGACAACAAAATTTCAAGCGAGCGTGCGAGAGAAGTCTACGATGGCGGGGCGCATCCGTCGAGTTCCTCAACATCTACACCATCGCGATGCGAGCGCGGGCGAACGGCGACAAGATCACCGCCAACTACTTCCGGCTGGTCTCAAGCCCAATATGAGATCTTGGCTCGTACGCGCGGACGGCTCATATCCTCTTGGCAGATCTATGCCATCCGGTTTGTCGAGCGCCTTCACGGTGGCCACAAGCCTCATGGCAAAAGGCGACCTTCACCTGCCGGCCAGAAGGAAGTCCCTGCGCCAGAAGTTCATTGAGGATTCAGCCGTGTAAGGTTTCTTCCCAAACCATAATTCATACGGTGTCATCTCAGCGGTTTAGATGGTGCCCTATTTAAAGTGAATGTAGCTGTCTCTAGGCGTATCCCCAAAATGATAGCGGTAAATCGGTAAGAGACATCATAGATCGCACCATATCCAATAGAGTGCGATTCGACGTTAAATCCACACCGTTGTCTTTGAGGTGTTCGGTGGCGTGAGTTGTGAAACGATTCCACATTTCCTCAAGTGTGTACCAAATTCGTGACTTAAATATTCTCCTCCACGATCGATCGCAAGAATTTTATCTTTCGGTCCGTTGATTCTCTACTTCATTCTGAAATTCCTTAAACTTTTCAAAGGTCTCGGACTTGTGTTTCATTAAGTAGACATACCCATATCTACTTAAGTCATCTCTGAGAGAGAGAACATAACGATATCCTCCATGAGCCTCAACGCTCATTGGACCGCTTTTACATCGGTATGTATGATTTCCAATAAGTTGGTTGCTCGCTCCATTGTTCGGAGAAGCGGAGTCTTGGTCATCTTGCCCATGAGGCATGGTTAGCATGTGTCAAATGATTCATAATCGAGAGACTCCAAAGTCCATCAGCATGGAGCTTCCTCATGCGCTTGACACCAATGTGACCAAGGCAAAGTGCCACAAGTATGTGGGACTATCGTTATCAACTTTACATCTTTTGGTATTCACACTATGAATATGTGTAATATTACGCTCGAGATTCATTAAAAATAAACCATTGACCATCAGACATGACCATAAAACATATCTCTCATATAAATAGAACAACCATTATTCTCGGATTTAAATGAGTAGCCATCTCGCATTAAGCGAGATCCGATACAATGTTCATGCTCAAACTTGGCACCAAATAAAAATTATTGAGGTTTAAAACTAATCCCGTAGGTAAATGTAGAGGCAGCGTGCGGACGGCGATCACATTGACCTTGGAACCATTCCCGCGCGCATCGTCACCTCGTCCTTCGCCGGTCTCCGTTTATTCCGCAGCTCTGCTGTGAGTTACAAATATGAGCAACGACACGGTATCAAATACCGGGAGTTACTACAGTCTTGGGAAGGTACACATCAATTATATGTATATCAAATATACCTTTAGTGTTGCGGCCTTCTTGTCCGCTAAGTATTTGGGGAAGTTCCGCTTCGGTGGCCCTTCCTTTGCAATAAAAGCACTCTGTCTCAGGTTTGGGTCCATTCTTTGACTTCTTCCGGCAACTTGCTTGCGGGCGGCAACCTCCTTGCCGTCCTTCTTGAAGTTCTTCTTGCCCTTGCCCTTCTTGAACTTAGTGGTTTTATTGACCATCAACACTTGATGTTCTTTCTTGATTTCAACCTCTGCTGACTTCACATTGAGAATACTTGAGAATGGTCTTCACCATCCCTGCATATTGTAGTTCATCACAAAGCTCTTGTAGCTTGGTGGGAGCGATGAAGGATTCTGTCAATGACCACCTCGTCAGGAGGTTTATGTCCAGTGGGACGAGCGGTTGTGCAACCGGACATTTTGAGTATGTGCTCCTTGATAGAACTGTTTTCCTCCATCTTACAACTATAGAACTTGTCGGAGACATCATATCTCGACCGGGCATGAGCTTGGAAAACTAGTTTCAGCTCCTCGAACATCTCATATGCTCCGTGTTGCTCAAAAGCGCTTTTGGAGCCCTTTTCTAAGCTATAAAGCATGCCGCCTTGAGCGAGGGAGTAATCATCGAGACGAGACTGCCAAGCATTCATAATGTCTTGGTTCTCAGGGACAGGTGCATCACCTAGCGGTCCTTCTAGGACATATTGTTTCTGGCAGCTATGAGGATGATCCTCGGGTTACGGACCCAGTCCGTATAGTTGCTGCCATCATCTTTCAGCTTGGTTTTGTCTAGGAACACGTTGAAGTTCATGTTGACATGGCGTTGGCCATTTGATCTACAAGACATATTTTGCAAAAGTTTTAGACTAAGTTCATGATAATTAAGTTCATCTAATCAAATTATTTTAGTGAACTCCCACTCAGATTAGACATCCCTCTAGTCATCTAAGTGTTACGATCCGAGTCGACTAGGCGTGTCCGATCATCACGTGAGACGGACTAGTCATCGTCGGTGAACATCTTCATGTTGATCGTATCTTCCATACGAATCGTGTTCGACCTTCGGTCTCCGTGTTCGAGGCCATGTCTGTACATGCTAGGCTCGTCAAGTTAACCCTAAGTGTTTTGCATGTGTAAAACTGTCTTACACCGTTGTATGTGAATGTAAGGATCTATCACACCCGATCATCACGTGGTGCTTGAAGCGACGAACTTTAGCAGCGGTGCACAGTTAGGGAGAACACTTCTTGATATTGTTGTAAGGATCATCTTATTTACTACCGTCGTTCTAAGTAAACAAGATGCATAAACATAATAAACATCACATGCAATTATATAGTAGTGACATGATATGGCCAATATCATATAGCTCCATTGATCTCCATCTTCGGGGCTCCATGATCATCTTGTCACCGGCATGACACCATGATGTCCATCATCATGATCTCCATCATCGTGTCTTCATGAAGTTGTCACCCTAGCGACTACTTACGCTTCTATAGCTAACACGTTTAGCAATAAAGTAAAGTAATTTACATGGCGTTCTTCAATGACACGCAGGTCATACAAAAATAAAGACAACTCCTATGGCTCCTGCGGTTGTCATACTCATCGACATGCAAGTCGTGATTCCTATTACAGAACATGATCTCATACATCACAATATGTCATTCATCATTCATCACAACTTCGGCCATATCACATCACATGACAATTGCTGCAAAAACAAGTTAGGCGTCCTCTAATTGTTGTTGCATCTTTTACGTGGCTGCAATTGGGTTCTAGCAAGAACATTTTCTTACCTACGAATAACCACAACATGATTTTGTCAACTTCTATTTACCCTTCATAAGGACCCTTTTCATCGAATCCGCTCCAACTAAAGTGGGAGAGCGGACACCCGCCAGCCACCTTATGCAACTAGTGCATGTCGATCGGTGGAACCGGTCTCACGTAAGCGTGCGTGTAAGGTTGGTCGGGCGCTTCATCCCACAATACCGCTGAAGCAAGATAAGACTAGTAGCGGCAAGCAAGTTGACAAGATCTCGCCCACAACAAAATTGTGTTCTACTCGTGCAATAGAGAACTACGCATAGACCTAGCTCATGATGCCACTGTTGGGGAGCGTTGCAGAAAATTAAAATTTTCCCTACGGTTTCACCAAGATCTATCTATGAGTTCATCTAACAACGAGTCAAGGGAGTGAGTTTGCATCTACATACCACTTTGTAGATCGCGGCGGAAGCGTTCACTAGAACGGGGATGAAGTAGTCGTTCTCGCCGTGATCCTATCACCGGAGATCCTAGCGCCGAGCAGACGGCACCTCCGCGTTCAACACACGTGCGGGACGGAGGCGTCTCCTCCTTCTTGATCCAGCAAGGGGAAGGAGAGGTTGATGATGATGGCTCAGCAGCAGCACAGCGGTGTGGTGGTGGTGGAGCAGCAACACTCGGCGAGGCCGCCAAGCACGTGACGGAGGAGGAAGAGGTGTAGCAGGGGAGGGGCGCCCGGAGGTTGAGTGCGGCTGCCCCTCCCCTCCTTATATAGGCCCCAGGCGCCCGGCCTGGGGACCCCATCTCCCAAGGGGCGGCCAAGGAGGAGTGCCCCCAAGGGAGTGGGCGCCCCCCCTAGGGTTTCAATCCTAGGCGCGGGGTGGGCCAAGGGGAGCAACAGCCCACTATGGGCTGGTTCCCTCCCCTTAAGCCCATGGGGCCCTCCGGGATGGGTGGCCCCACCGGTGGACCCGGGACCCTTCCGGTGGTCCGGTACAATCTGGGTGACCGAAACTTTCCGATGGCGAAATACCACTTCCTATATATAATTATTTACCTCCGGACCATTCGAAACTCCTCGTGGCGTCAGGGATCTCATCAGGACTCGAACAACATTCGGTATACTGCATACTCATATTCATACAACCCGGCGTCACGAACCTTAAGTGTGTAGACCCTACGGTTTGGAGACACGTGAACATGACCGAGGCGTCTCTCGGGCAATAACCAACAGCGGATTTGGATACCCATGTTGGCTCCGCATGCTCCTCGATGATCTCATCGGATGAACCACGATGTCGAGGATTCAAACAATCCCATACACAATTCCCTTTGTCAACGGTATGTTACTTGCGAGATTCGATCGTCGGTATCCCAATACCTCGTTCAATCTCGTTAACGGCAAGTCACTTTACTCGTCTTGTAATGCATGATCCGTGACGGACACTTGGTCACTTTGAGCTCATTATGATGATGCACTACCGAGTGGGCCCGATGATACCTCTCCGTAACACGGGTGACAAATCGATCTCGATCCGTGTCAACCCAGAGACACTTTCGGAGATACCATAGTGCACCTTTATAGTCACCCGATTACGTTGCGACTTTGGTACACCCAAAGCACTCGTGAGTATCTGGGAGTTACGATCTCATGGTCTAAGGAATAGATACTTGACATTGGAAAAGCTCTAGCAAAGCGAACTACGATCTTGTGCTATGCTTAGGATTGGGTCTTGTCCATCACATCATTCTCCTAATGATGTGATCCGTTATCAACGACATCCAATGTCCATAGTCGAGAAACCATGACTATCTATTGATCAACGAGCTAGTCAACTAGAGGCTCACTAGGGACATATTGGGGTCTATGTATTCACACGTGTATTACGATTTCCGGATAATACAATTATAGCATGAATAAAAGACAATTATCATGAACAAGGAAATATAATAATAATCCTTTTATTATTGCCTCTAGGGCATATTTCCAACACAAACGTCAAATTGTTCAATAACAAGTGAATAGTTCATAGGCATTTCTTGATGTCTACTAATATTACCGATTGTTTGACATTCATCACAAGATAAGACAAACTTACGGGCATCCTTGAAGAGAGTAGGCCAATAAAAACCAGATTGGAATACCTTATGTGCAGTTCTATCTCAGTGGTGTCCTCCATAAGCTTTGGAGTGACACTTGCATAGGATCTGTTCCTATTCATGCTCGGTACACAATGTCTAATAACACCATCTACTCCTTCTTTATAAAGATGTGGGTCATCCCAAAAGTAGTGTCTCAAATCATAGAAAAACTTTTCTTTTTCTTTGGTATGTGAAACTAGGTGGTATAAATTTAGCGATGTAATTAGCATAATCAGCATACCATGGAGTACTACGAGAAGTATTTATGACATTTAATTGCTCATCGAAAGCTATCATCAATAGGTAGTGGGTCATCAAGAACATTTTCTAACCTAGACAAGTTATGCGCAGCAGGGTTCTCAGCTCCCTTTCTATCAACAATATGCAAATCAAATTCTTGTAGCAAGAGAACCCATCTAATAAGTCTAGGTTTAGCATCTTTCTTTTCCATCGGTATTTAATAGCAGCATGATCGGTGTGAATAGTTACTTTAGAATCAACAATATAAGGTCTGAAATTATCACATGCAAATACAAGCTGCTAATAATTCCTTTTCGGTAGTAGCATAATTTCTTTGAGCATTGTCTAGAGTCTTACTAGCATAACGGATAACATTTAATTTCTTATCAACTCTTTGCCCTAGAACAACACCTACTGACATAATCACTAGCATCACACATAATTTCAAAGGTAAATTCAATCGGTGGCTGAACAATAGGTGCGAAACCAATGCTTTCTTAAGTATTTCAAATGCTTCTACACAATCATCATCAAATACAAATGGTATATCTTTTTGTAATAAATTAGTCAGAGGCCGAGAAATTTTTGAGAAGTCCTCAATGAACCTCCTATAAAATCCGGCGTGACCAAGGAAACTTCTTATACCTTTAATGTCCTTGGGATATGGCATCTTTTCAATAGCATCAACCTTGGCTTTATCAACTTCAATACCTCTTTCAGAAACTTTATGCCCCAAGATAATACCTTCATTAACCATAAAGTGGCACTTTTCCCAATTCAAGACAATATTAGTTTCTTCACATCTCTACAAAAATCGATCAAGATTGCTCAAGCAATCATCAAAGAGGATCCATAGGCGGAAAAATCGTCCATGAAAACCTCACAAATCTTTTCACGAAGTCGGAGAATATAGCCATCATGCATCTTTGAAAGGTAGCAGGTGCATTACATAAACCAAAAGGCATCGTCTATAAGCAAAAGTACCAAAGGGCATGTAAAAGTAGTTTTGATTGATCCTTAGCCAACACAGGTATTTGAGAGAAACCAGATTAACCATCTAGGAAGCAATAATGTGTATGTTTGCATAATATTTCTAGCATTTGATCAATAAAGGTAAAGGGTAATGATCTTTCTTAGTAGCTTTATTTACTTTGCGAAATCAATTACCATCCTATAACCTGTAATAATTCTTTAGGAATCAATTCATCTTTATCATTAGGAACAACAGATAACACCTCCTTCTTAGGGACACAATGAACAAGACTTACCCTTGACTATCGACAGCGGGATAAATTATACCTGCCTCCAGAAGCTTTAGTATTTCTTTCCTTACCACTTCTTTCATCTTAGGATTAAGCCTTCGTTGATGATCACAAGCCGGTTTGGCATCTTTTTCCAAATTTATTTTATGTTGACATAGAGTGGGACTAATGCCCTTAAGATCATCAAGAGTATACCAATAGCAGCACGATGCTTCTTCAGAGTTTTCAATAATCTCTCTTCTTCATGCTCTGAAAGGCTAGCAATAATAATAACAGGATATATTTTCTTTTCATCAAGATAAGCATATTTAAGATTATCAGGCAACGGTTTAAGCTCAAACACGGGGTCACCCTTGGGTGGAGGAGGATCCCCTAAGATTTCAACAGGCAAATTGTGTTTCAGAATAGGTTCCTGATTAAAGAATACTTCATCTATTTCCTTCTTTCATTCATAAACATATCATTTTCATGGTCTAGCAAATATTGTTCTAAAGGATCACTAGGAGGTACGGCAACTGAAGCAAGACCAACAATTTCATCCTTACTAGGCAATTCTTCTTCACGATGTTGTTTACTAAATTTAGAGAAATTAAACTCATGAGACATATCATCCAAGCCAATAATAACAACATTCTTTTCGCAATCTATCTTAGCATTAACTGTATTCAAGAAGGGTCTACCAAATATAATGGGACAAAAGCTATCTTGTGGAGAACCAAGAACAAGGAAATCAGCAGGATATTTAGTTTTTCCACACAAGACTTCAACAGCTCTAACAATTCCCATTGCTAATATAGTATCTCTATTTGCAAGTTTAATTGTGACATCAATATCTTCTAATTCAGCAGGCGCAATTTCATGCTTAATTTCTTCATATAAGGTAATAGGTATAACACTAGCACTAGCACCCATATCACATAAGCCATGATAACAATGATCTCCTATTTTAACAGAAATAACAGGCACGCCTACCACAGGTCTATGTTTATCTTTATCACAAGGTTTAGCAATTCTAGCAGTTTCACCGTAGAATTGAATAACATGCCCATCTATATTATCGGCCAAGAGATCTTTAAAAATAGCAATATTAGGTTCAACTTTAATTTGCTCAAGAGGTGTATAAGTTCGAATATTACTTTTACGAACAACAGTTGAAGCTTTAGCATGATCCTTTATTCTAATAGGGAAAGGTGGTTTCTCAACATAAGAAGTAGGAACAACAGGATCATTATAAGTGACAATCTTTTCTTCAACTTTAATAGGTGCAGCTACTTTTACTTCTATGGGAGGATGATATTTAAACCACTTCTCCTTGGGGAGATCAACATAAGTAGCAAAAGATTCACAGAAAGAAGCTACTATCTTAGAGTCAAGTCCATATTTAGTGCTAAACTTACGGAAAATATCGGTATCCATAAAAGATTTAACACAATCAAACTTAGGTGTCATTCCTGACTCCTTACCTTCGTCGAGGTCCCAATCTTCAGAGTTGTGTTCAAATCTATCCAATAAATTCCATTTGAATTCAATAGTCTTCATCATAAAGAGCCAAAACAAAAGTATCGAGCATGGTGCGATTGTTTTCAGAAAGCCGAGCATAAAGATTTTGAATAATTGTTTCTCTTGGGAGCTCATGATTGGGGCATGAATACAACATTGATTTAAGCCTCCCCCAATCTTGAGTGATGCTTTCTCCTTCGCAAGGCCAAAAATTATATATATAATTGCTATCACGATGAACAAGATGCATAGGATAATATTTTTGATGATATTCCAATTTCAATCTACTATAGTTCCATGATCTCATATCATCACATAGCCTATACCATGTCAATGCATCTCCCTTCAAAGATAAAGGGAAGACCTTCATCTTAACAACATCATCGGGTATACACTGCAAGCTTAAATAGTCCACAAACTTCATCCACATATATTAGGTGCTCATCGGGATGCTTTGTTCCATCTCCTACAAAAGGATTAGCTAGCAGTTTTCCATCATACCGAAGGGAATTCAAGGAACATTTTCATATTCATTTTCAGTAGGTTCATTAGGTTGAGGAGCACCTCTTTGTTCTACTGGTCGGGGTGAAGATACCCCGAACAAGCCCCTCAGAGGATTACTTTCCATAGTAACAAGTGATAGTAATTTCAGCACACTATATAAAATTTTCCTTACCAAATTCCACCTACCAAAGGCGCTTCACTCCCCGGAAACGGCGCCAGAAAAGAGTTTTGATGGCCCACAAGTATAGGGGATCTATCGTAGTGCTTTCGATAAGTAAGAGTGTCGAACCCAACGAGGAGCAGAAGGAAATGATAAGCGGTTTTCAGCAAGGTATTCTCTGCAAGTACTGAAATAAGTGGTAACAGATAGTTTTGTGATAGGATAATTTGTAACGAGCAACAAGTAACAAAAGTAAATAAAGTGCAGCAAGGTGGCCCAATCCTTTTTGTAGCAAAGGACAAGCCTGGACAAACTCTTATAATAGGAAAAGTGCTCCCGAGGACACATGGGAATATCGTCAAGCTAGTTTTCATCACGTTCATATGATTCGCGTTCGGTACTTTGATAATTTGATACGTGGGTGGACCGGTGCTTGGGTGCTGTTCTTACTTGAACAAGCATCCCACTTATGATTAACCTCTATTGCAAGCATCCGCAACTACAATAAAAGTATTAAGGTAAACCTAACCATAGCATGAAACATATGGATCCAAATCAGCCCCTTACGAAGCAATGCATAAACTAGGGTTTAAGCTTCTGTCACTCTAGCAACCCATCATCTACTTATTACTTCCCAATGCCTTCCTCTAGGCCCAAATAATGGTGAAGTGTTATGTAGTCGACGTTCACATAACACCACTAGAAGATAGACAACATACATCTCATCATAATATTGAACGAATACCAAATTCACATGACTACTAATAGCAGGACTTCTCCCAGGTCCTCAGGAACAAACGTAACTAATCACAAAGCATATTCATGTTCATAATCAGAGGGGTATTAATATGCATAAAGGATCTGAACATATTATCTTCCACAAAATAAACCAACTAGCATCAACTACAAGGAGTAATCAACACTACTAGCAACCTACTAGTACCAATCCCGGACTTGGAGACAAGAATTGGATACAAGAGATGAACTAGGGTTTTGAGAGGAGATGGTGCTGGTGAAGATGTTGATGGAGATTGCCCTCTCCCGATGAGAGGAGAGTTGGTGATGTGATGGCGATGATTTGTCCCTCCGGGAAGTATCCCGGCAGAACAGCTCTGCCGGAGCCCTAGATTGTTTCCGCCAAGGTTCCGCCTCGTGGCGGCGGAGTTTCGTCCCGAAAGGTTGCTTATGATTTTTTTGCTCGACGAAAGACCTCATATAGCAGAAGATGGCCATCAGAGAGCCAACAGGGGGCCCACAAGGTAGGGGGGCACGCCCAGGGGGGTAGGGCGCGCCCCCACCCTCGTGGCCAGGTGGGGCCCCCTCAGTGAACTTCTTCTGCTGGATATTTTTTATTATTTCCCAAAATGAATTTCGTGAAGTTTCAGGACTTTTGGAGTTATGCAGAATAGGTCTCTAATATTTTCTCCTTTTCCAACCCAGAATTCCAGCTGCCGGCATTCTCCCTCCTTATGTAAACCTTGTAAAATAAGAGAGAATAGGCATAAGTATTGTGACATAACGTGTAATAACAGCCCATAATGCAATAAATATCGATATAAAAGCATGATGCAAAATGGACGTATCACATGTTCTGATGGAACACACTGATCACAGCAGCGGGATGAACATCGGGGATGTTGTACTGCACCCGACTGAACCTTTGGATGTACTTGCGCAGGTTTTCTCCTTCCTTCTGGGGGATGATGTGTAAATCACTCGCCTGACCATGAGCTTGGTGACCTCCGGTGAAGGCGCCAACAAACTCATGGCATAGATCCGCCAAAGAAGAGATGGAATCCACCAGAAAGTGCATCAACCATGAGATAACATTAGGCTTGAGTGCCAACGGAAAGTAGTTGGCAAGCACCTTGTCATCGCGGGCCCGGTAGCTTGCATCGCGATGGTGTAAATGCTGAGGAACTCCGATGGGTGAGTATTGCCATTGTACTTCTCGCGAACGTCGGGTTTGAACGTATGGTGGGAGGGGCACTAGAACTACCGCAGCTCACGAGTGAAGGCCGGACAACCCACCTCGTAAGATAGGCCACCGTAGCCTCCCGGTGTTGGGTGGTCCGTAGCGGGCCCTGCCCGCCTGTCCGACTGGTGGCACGTGCCACGTCGGTGCTCGATCGTAGTTCGAGCATCCTCGTGAGCCCGCTCCCGAAGGACTTGGCGCTGATCGCGGTTGGTCCGCGGGTCGGACGACGCGATGGAGATATCATCACGAGCATCGCCGCGATGGGCCGACGCCCGGGGCGGTTGGGATGGATGTGGGGAGTACACCGTGGCCGCGTCGCCTCCGGCGTGGCCTCCACTAGCAGGTGGCAGCCCGGTGGAGCGACAGCCGACGGGTTCCGCCGGCTGCAGCCTGTCGTTGTTGGTGATGCTGACGAGGCTCCGGACGGTGGCCCTCCATTCGTCGAGCTTCTCCGCGGCGGGAGGAAAATCGAGGAGGAGCTGTGTGCGCGCTAGGGCTTCCACTGGCATGGGTGGTGTCGGTGTACTAGAGTAGGGGTACCCTAGTATCCCGAACTCGTGCACGGGCAGTCGCAGCACCCCGCGGCAGGGCTTGCCTAGTGACCACCAAGGTCCTCCATGGTTCCTCTGGAGCCATTCAAAAACAAAGTATCTAAGCCAAGAAGACAAGGCCCGGCAAGAGGGCTTGTCGGAAGGCCCTCAAGGCACCACGAAGACAAGACCCGACAAGAGGAGCTTGCGGGAAGGCTCGATGGCGACAAGCTTCGGACGACAAGGATTCAGCAGCGGCAAAGGCGCTTGCCACGGCGAGCAACCTCTCTTCATCTCCGCTCCAGCTCATCCACCAGCGTGTCACCATGGGACCATTCAGGCGTGCGTGTCAAGAGGCTGTGCAGCCGGCGGAGGCGTGATGGCGGCGCCGACAGAGTGCCATCGTGGCAAGTGGTGGCGCCCCAGCGGTCCCTTTCTGCACTGTTTAGGCGACATGGGCGGGCATTTAATGCTTTTGTCCCTTGCCGTCGAGTTAGGTAGAATACAACTGTACAAAGTAGCTGTACCAACCGCAACTCATTTTCCCATTTTGCCCTTGTTTACGTTGCCACTGTGGTGACCCCTTTGAGCCTATAAAAGGAGGCCCATGCATAGCGTGGGGGGTTCGACTCATTGAAACTACACACACGCTAGATCTTGTAGCTCTCTGTGCTCCCTAGCAAGAACACAACATAATCAAACAAGCAGCGGTAGGAGTATTATCTCTCGGAGAGCTCGAAGCTGGGTAAACTGCTCGTGTGTTTAGCCTCAATCTGCTCTTCGTGCAATCTCCGCCCCACCGAACGAAAGGGACTCGGTCCGCCCGGTCCCATAGGTGTTCATGGAGTTCTGATCAGCTTCCCGACATCTTTGGCGCGCCCGGTAGAAGTGCGTCGAGCTGTGTGAACCTGATCCGGCGTTCACGAGCAACATCTTCATCATCTTCAAGAACATGCCACCGAAGAAGAAGGCGGTGGCGTGGCTTCGATCACGTCGATCCGCCACCACGAACAAGCGGATGGCAGGGAAGGCGCGGTGGAAAAACGGGCGTCGGCGAGAGAGCTCATGGCGCTGCCAAGTCAAGGACAAGGCGCGCGAGACCTCGGCGTCCGTACACGCACCGCGCCCATCTCGAGGCGCGGGACCGACAGCGTCATGGTATTCATAGTACCATCGCTTTCGTTGGATCAAAGCCAAGCTGGAGGATCCCGAGGCCCTCAAGACCAGCGTGTGCTTGACATCTTTGGCCGGCGAATGCGGTCGCTGGGCGGGATCTGCTCCTTCTAACATAGTTGGAAGTCCAAGCATATCCCGCTCATCGCGCCGTTCACCACTGCCACCCACCACTCCAGCGGAAGCCTTGGCGTGAGCTCAACTGCTTCTAGACTACCCTCCTACAGCCGACAAAAGGTCGATGAATGGAGGCCACCATCGAGTCTCGCCGGCTTTCCCAGCAGCGGCGCCCGCGGCAACCAACTACATCGCTGCAGCGGCGGGGCGACAAAACGCGAGCGGTGGCGGCGAAACCACGTGGGGCTGCAACCACCATGCACTCTCCAACCCGAAGGCCAAGATCACCAACTCGTCGGATCCACCTTGGCAGCGACTCCACGCGTCGCCGGATCCACGAGCTCGCCGTGTCGGTGCCAAGTTCTTCAAACGGCAACAAGAAGGCGCTTCGAACTTCGCATCGGCGCGAAAGAAGTCGACGTCAATCCGACCAGCGCGCTGGGCCCTCTGTCGATATACGCGCGCCCGAAGAACCAGGCGACTTGCCGTCTGTGATAGGTTGCCCTGCGTTCACTCGTGAGCTGCGGCAAGTCTAGTGGCCCAGCAACAAAAATTTCAAGCGGGCGTGCGGAGAAATGCGATGGCGGGGCGCATCCGTCGAGTTCCTCAACATCTACACCATCGCGGTGCAGGCGCGGGGGGCGAGGCGACAAGATCCTCGCCAACTACTTCCCGGCGGTACTCAAGCCCAATGTCAGATCTTGGCTCATGCACTTGCGGACAGCTCCATATCCTCTTGGGCAGATCTATGCCATCGGTTTGTCGGCGCCTTCACGGTGACCACAAGCCTCATGGCAAAAGGCGACCTTCACCTGCTCGGCGAAGGAAGGAGAGTCCTGCGCAAGTTCATTCGAGAGATTCAGCCGTGTGCACTACAACATCGGATGTCCACCTGCCGCGGTGATCAGCGCGTTTCATCGAACGTGCGGAACCGCGGGATGAGGAGGAGATGGCGATGTGCAAAGTTAAGGGCGTCGATGAGCTGTATGCCTGGCCGACAAGTGTGCACGAGCTGAGGAAGGAGGAGACTCCGGAGAGAATCTGAAGCAGGATCGATAGTGAGGAGACCGCCCGGCGAAGAAGAGCCGTGACGGAACAACGAGAAGAAGAAAGGCAAAGAGGTGCTAGTTGTCGAGCAGTCCGGCAACGGTGGTGCCGCCAAGAAAGCCAAAGTTGGTGGCTCCGGCAAGGAGGTTGCCGCTGACACCGACCGCCAAGCTGTGGCGGCCGCCGACAAGCAGGACAACTCCAACAAGCAGTACTGCAAGATCCATCGTACCAAGGGCCATGACCTCGAGCTACAAGAAGGTCGAGCAGCTTGTTGAACAGCGAAGGCTGAGTCTGGCGACACGACAAGGAGAAAACCCAGGAAGGTCTTGGGGGAGTTAGAAAAAACAACCCGGCGGGGAGGGCGCCGCGGCAAGGCCAAGCAGCGGCAAGGAGACATACCTCCCCACGGCCGCGACAAAGATGAAGACGACGATGACAATGAAGATATGGAAGACGACGAGACCGATGAGCAGGAATTTCAGAAAGCCATGGAGGTCCTCTGCGTTGACGGTGGTGCTTCTCTGCATATCTCACACCGTCAACTCAAGCAGTGGATGCGGGAAGTTAATGCAGCGGAACCATCCGTAGAGTCACGCAAGCCTCTGAAATGGTCCAGCACACCTATCATCTTCGATATTGAGGACCACCCTGATCGCATAACTGCGGGCGGGTGCTTGCCAATGTTGGTCTCACCAACTATCCGCAACCTCAAGGTCACCAAGATGCTAGTTGACGGCGGGGCCGGCTTAAACCTGATTTCTTCCGCGGTGCTCCAGAAGCTTCAGATCCACGACAGCGAGCTCGAAGAGGCGGCACATTCAAGGAATCAATCGAGGAGGAGCAAGCGAAGGGAAGATCATGTTGCGGTAACATTTGGCGTGAGCTAAACTTCGGGATGAGAGGGTCACATTCGGCGTCGCTGATTTTCCATTGCCTTACAATGGGATACTCGGCCGTCGGCGCTTCGCCAAGTTCATGGCAGCCTCTCATTATGCATACAATTTGCTCAAGATGCCGGCCCGGTAAGTGTCATTTCTGTCCATGGCGACAGAAGGATGCTCTTATCTGTGACGACAAGATTTACGGGGAGGCAGCGGCTGCAACAGATAGCAAGTCACTTGCGGCTGAAGCTCCGGGGAAGAAAGCCAAGACCACCAAGTCGGCAAAGCTCGGCGCCCACTCCGGCAAGCGCACCTCTTGGTGCTGCGCTACCGTCGAGGGCGCACCATCGAGCTCCACGGCAAGTGCAAGAAGGCGATGGCAGCTCCACGAAGACCAAGAAGGTGCCGCCAAGGAGGGCGGCACTGGTGGTACCTTCACCATCGGTGCCACTCTCGACCCTAAATAGGAAGAAGCGCTCGTTGCTTTCTGCGGCGAAACGTCGGCGTGTTTGCATGGCAACCGTCGACATCCCGGTGTTCCCGGAAAGTAATTGAGCACCACCTAGCTATCTGTCCTCATCGCAGCCCGTCAAGCGAAAGTCGGGAAGCGAGCGGTGGGCGCCAAGAATTCATTCTTGAGGAGATCAAGAAATTGGAAGCAGCAGGCCTTGTAAGAGGAGTGCTCCATCCTCGTGGTTGGCCAATCCTGTGGTTATGCATAAGGCAAATGGGAAATGGAGACTTTGTATCGACTTCACGGATGTTAATAAAGCTTGTCCCAAAGACCCATTTCCCTTGCGGCGCATCGACCAGTTGTTGACTCCACGGCTGGATGTGATTTGCTTTCATTTCTTGATGCATACTCGAGATATCATCAAATCTTCATGGTAGAAGAGGATGAAGAAAACGCATTCATCACCCCATGTGGCACATCTTTGTTTTGTACGGATGCCATTTGGGCTAAAGAATGCTGGTTCAACGTTTGCAAGAGTAGTCCATGGCGCTTTTGAGCGCAAATGCACGAAATGTAGAAGCCTACATGGATGACATAGTGGTCAAAAGCAAGGACGGCAACTCTGGTTCAAGATTTAGATGAGACTTTTGCAAATCTGCGCAAGATCAACCTCAAGCTCAACCCCGAGAAGTGCGTGTTTGGAGTCCCTTCCGGCAAGCTTCTCGGGTTCTTCGTGTATCAGCGGGGAATTGAAGCCAATCCCGACAAGATCAAGGCCATTGAGCAGATTGAAGCACCAAAGCGTGTCAAGGATGTACGAAGACTTGTCGGTTGCGTGGCTGCTCTCGGCAGAGTTTATCTCTAGGTCTGCTGGCGCGCCCTGCCATTTTCAAGATTTTGAAAAAGGCAGGTCAATGAAATGGACTCGAAGCGGAGGCTGTGCTGCGGGACTTAAAGAGGTACTGTCCTCCACTCCAATACTTGTCGCACCTAGGCCACAAGAGAAGTTGCTGCTATATATAGCGGCAACCAATCAAATGGTTAGTGCTGCGTTAAGCGAGTGGGAGGCGATCATGAGCCGACAACCGAGGAGATGCATCCAGCGACAAGCGGGGGCTTCACCGGCAAGCTCTGGTCCCGACAAGGGACGGATCTGCTTGAGCGTGCGAGAAGATGCGAGAAAAGGATGGTGCAGCGCCAGTTTACTTTGTCAGTTCCCTTCTGCGGGGCTAGGTTAAGGTACTACGGTGTGCGAGAAATTGCTTTTCGGTCTCCTCATGGCCTCGAAAGCTGCACTATTACTTCCAAGCACATGAGATAACGATCGTCACTCGCTTTCCCACGAAGAGGATATTGCAAAATCCGAGAAGCAACAGGCAGGATTGTCAGTGGGCACTAGAACTGTCAAGCTTTGGCCTCAAGTTTGAAAGCACTTCAACTATCCAAAGCGAGCATTGGCAGAGTTCATAGCAGAATGGGCGCCAGCGAGGATGAAGAAATTCGAGAGCGAGCATCCCGTCAAGGAAGCAAGCAAAGAGTGGCTGATGTACTTTGATGGTGCCTTCTCGCTGCAAAGCGCCGGTCTTGGGCATGCTGCTCGTCGCACCACGGAGAGCACCTCAAGTACATAGTCCAAATGCACTTTCCCAAGGAGCAAGCGACAAACAATCTGCAGAGTATGAAGGTTTGCTTGCGGTCTCGAGTGCCGTGACCTTGGGATCAAGAAGCTCATTATCGGGGTGACTCGCAGCTTGTCGTCCGCCAAGTAAACAAAGATTATCGAGTCCGTTGATGGAAGCCTCGTTGATGAAGTGAGAAAGCTAGAAGAGCACTTTGAAGGCCTGCAGATGGAACATGTTCCAAGAGCTCGAATGATATTGCGATGGCTTTGTCAAAGTCGCCGCCTCAAGTTACCTCTGGAACCAGGAATTTTGTGCTCAAGCTGACTCAACCGGTATAGCGCCATCAAGCTGGACAGAACAAGAAGAGGAAGTTGATCTCTGGTGACTATTTTCGCAGAGCTTCCCGAAGCCGCCGCCTTGAGTCCCAGGATCAACACCAAGAATCTTGAGAGCGATCTGCTCCGACAAGCCCTAGGGTTTGTTTCGTTGAAGCAGACGCTCCCGACAAGTCTTGCACCGGCAAGCTTGCCGGGGAACATCAAGCTCTGGCTGAGCCGCAGGTTCTCGCCGCAGAAGCGGATGATCCCGCAGCAGCAGATGTGCCTTTAGTCCTTGTTGTCGAGCCGCAACCTCCAGCATGGGCACAGCAGATTGTCCATTTCCTTCAGACAGGAGAACTTCCTGAAGAGCAAGAAGAAGTAGAAAGAGTAGCCCAGCAGTCAAGTATGTACCAGTTTGTCGATAGCACGCTGTACAGAAGAAGACTCAACAGTGTGAAATTGAAGTGTATTCATCGGGAAGACGGACATAAGCTGTTGGCAGAGATACACGGAGGCATATGTGGTCACCACATTGGCGCAAAACACTTGCGGCAAAGCTTTCCGGCAAGGTTTCTTCGGCCGACAGCCCTCCGAGGATGCAACTACACAAGTAACCAAGTGTGAAGCGTGCAGTTCCATTCCAAGCAGATACACCAGCCAGCTCAAACTCTCCGGGCGATCCCTTTATCCTGGCCATTTTTGGTGCAGGGGCTCGACATTCTCGGCCCCTTTCCCGAGCTGTCGGGGCTTTGAGTACTTATGCGTCGCAATCGACAAGTTCACAAAGTGGCGGAAGTGGAAGCGATGAGGAAGGTGGCCACGATCGGCGATCAAGTTCTTGGTCGATTGTTTGCGTTTGGAATTCCTAACAGGATCATCACCGACAACGGCACACAATTCACGAGCCACACCTTCATGCGATGCGTCCAAGATCTTGGCGCCAAGGTGCGCCGCTTATGTTGCTCATCAGAAGCAGCGGTTAGCGGAGAGGGCAAATCTGAAGTGCTGCGTGGGCTCAAGACCAGAACTTTCGACAGGTTGCACAAGTGCGGAAGAAACTGGATCGAGGAGCTTCGGTGGTTCTTTGGTCGATCGGGGCGACTCCAAATCGAGCCTTTGGCGGACACCTTACGCTCTAGTCTATGGAGCGAGGCAGTTCTCCCCACGGAACTTCGTATCGGGTCACCTCGAGTACTCGCTTATGATGAGCTTGAGCAAGAGCAGCTGCGACAAGATGGCGCTGCTCCTCGAGGAGGACCGTCTTGAGCTCTTTGTCTGAGCTGCTCGTTACCAGACAAGCTTTGCGCCGCTACCATAAGCCGCAGAGTTAACGCCGAAGTCTCGAGGAAGGCGACCTTGTTCTTGGCGTTCAGTCCGCCAAGAATTCCAACAAGTTGGCCTTGAAGTGGGAAGGCCCTTGTCGGGTGAAAGCGAGTCACTAGGCTGGCGCAGTCCGCCTTGAGACCGAAGATGGCATTCGGTGAGCAACTCCTGGAATATTGAGCATCTTCATAAGTTTTACCCATAGAAGCGATTGCGGAACCTGTTAAGGCAACCACCTTTATACAAGTCTTGCCGATGTTGCATGTAATCCTTTGTACAAAGCGAGCAGAGACCCGTGCATAAGTAAAGCTCATGTGTTGCACGCAATTTGTCAAATACATGCTTTCATAATCATTTTTGCATGTGTTGTCTAACATTTTGTGCAGCATCCACACCCGGTAAGCAATAACGAGCCACAAGGCTCCATAACTTTATTCTCTCTTCTTTCTCTTTCTCAAAGAAAGGAAGGTTCCTCCACCCACAAGTTAGCGGGGGAAGGAGAAGATAATGGTGTGGGCCACCAAGCGTCGCTCGAGGAAGTTTAAGCCTTCTTAGGGAAGCAAGCGACAGAAAAGCTAAGTTGCCAAAGTTTGAGCAATCAGTTTTAAATTTTCAAGTTATCTTCCTCGAACGATAGTACTTTGTATGGAAAACCTATGCGCGGAGGAACCAACTCGTAGCTAGTTTGCGCCCTTAATTTGTTTCGAGTCCGCTCAACAACTTAAGTGAGCTACAACCAGTTGCGACAAGGTTGCTTGTCGGGCGGCACCGCCCGAGGCTCTTGACGTTCAACTTTTCAACTTTTCATGACAAAAGGTGCCAGCGACAAGTTCCTAAAACATACAAAGGAAGGAATCAAGTAAAGGAAATAACGTTGCAATCATTGCCTAAGATAGAGTTATATTACAAAATAGCTTGTCGAAGATCTAATAAATTGTTCTCCTAAACATGATCGGCGACAAGGGAAAGATAAAATCGGCGGCCTAGTCTCTGCGTTAGCCATCAACCCGCTTGATCTTGCCCACCTTGTCCACAATGGGTGCGACAAGGGCTTTGGCGCCTCCACATCGGCATCTGGCGGCAAGGATCGAGGGCGCCGTTGAGGTTGAGGCCTGGATTCGAAGGCCACCTTCATCAACACCTTACGGAGAGCTCTGCGCAGATCTGGCGCGATTCCTCGGCCAGCTGCTTGAGAGCTCTTCCCGAGTCATTGGAGAGCCGTCCACGCCCTTGAGAACAGGCTCAGCTTGGCGCTGGGTTGGGCGCTCGTCGAGGGTACCGAGATCCACCATCCCAGCTCCATCAGCTCCTTGTTGATGGCGGCGGCGATATCCACAAGACCCCGTCCGATGCATCACGTTCTCTCGAAGGTGTTACGGGCGGTCGTGGCACTCGTCGGCAGCTCCTCGTTGGTCTTGATCGTCTCCAATAGGGCCACCTCCGCTCCTTGGCGCCGTCCAGCGCGTCGCATCGGGTGGTCAGCTTCAGCTCAAGATCTGCCTTGGAGTCCTTGGCGGCATCGAGCTCTTTGATCCTTTCAGCGAGGCGGCCCGCAACTCGCCAAGAGTGTAGGCGTCCTTCTCGCTCGTGCTTCAGCGGCAAGCTCCTCGCCACTCTTACGGAGGTTGGCCTCCGGCTACGTCTGTCGTCTCCAACTCTTTCTTGGCGGCCTCGGCAGCTGCGGCAGCATCTTTGCTTCCTTGAGAGCTCCGCCAATTGATTGCTCGCGCGCGGCAAGCTCTTCCTCATAGCTGTCAAGATTGATCTTCCGCTGCGCCAACTCACCCTCTTGCGCGGATAGCTTCTCGGCAGCAAGCCGTTGCTGCTCCTCGACCTCAGCCTTCTCAAGGATGAAGGTTGTGCGCTCTTCAGCGAGTCGCTCCCGCTCTTCTGCTACGTTCCGGAGGGCTTCTTGGTTGGCGCCCCGGAGCTCTTACATGCGCTTCTCCATGTCTGCTCCGCCCTCGCGACAAGTGCTTCCGGGACTCCAACTTGGCTTGTCGAGCACGGTAGGCGACAACAGCTTCTTGACAAGCTGCTCCTCCTCAGACTCGCCGCTGCTGCTGCTTGGCGCGTCAACCAGCGACAACCAATGGAGGCGAGCAGCTCTTCGTCAAAGGTCTCCCCTTCGTTGGCGCCACAGGCTCGGCGTCGAGGAGCTTGATGAAAACGCCGTCGCCGGCCTTGAGATAGGGCGCGGGCTGGGGCTCTTGAACTGGCGCTGCACGGTGGCGGAGGGATCGGCGGTCGGCGTGGCGCTGGCGCTCCTGCGGCCTCGAGGTCGTCGATCGATCGCTGGACCCCTCGCCCGCCTTTGCGGCGGCAGCCTGGCGGCCTCCTCGCGGCGGACCCATCGGCGCCAGCCTCTCCCTCCATGGTGGCGGCGTCATCGGTGTTGTCGCGCGTGTCCTCCTCGCGGCGACCTCGGTCTCCATCGGCTCTGTGGCGGATGGATCGGCGACGAAAAAGAAAAACGATCAAGCAAATGTTGAAAAGAAGAACGAGAAAAAAAAGAACCCAAGGGAAATTTTCAGGCAAGAGGTTACTGCGATGGGATCGGTGGCGCGGTCTCCACCACGGAGGATCGCGGGCGCTGCCTGTCGGACAAGCTTCCTTGTCGAGAAACCTTCCTTGCGGAGAAGCGCTCCCTTGTCGGGAATCCTCCCTTGGCGGCGTAGTTGAAGCAGATGGAATTTCGGGGGCGGCTTCGGGCACTCTGATGAGGCTGCTCTGCTCCTACACAAATCAACGATCGGATATCAGCAAGAAGGAGCACCCATGCACACCTAACCGTGAAGAAAACCATATACTTCTGGCTGGGGGCTGTCTTTGGGGGCTGCTTTGAGGAAGGTTGCGGGTCCGGCAAGGGGTCTCAGGCAGCGCCTCCTGTTGCCACAGGGGATCGTCTTCGATGACAACCACCGGGTCTTGGCTCTCTTGACGCTCTACGGACCAGCATACGAAAAGGAAAGAGTTCAGAATGAAGCAAATCAGATACAAGACAAAGCAACCAAATTGAAAAAAATACAAGCACAACATAGAAGCTTACTCTTCTTCTTCTTCCTCGTCGGGCTGGCGGAGAGATCAAATTCGGCTCGCCTCCGGTGCGAAAGGCGGAGGTAAGTTCCTTGACCGCTTGGCGGGGTGGCGGCAGTGGCCTGAGAAGATCCGCCTCGGTTATTGCAGCGGTGTGGGGTGCTCCAGCAGCTTGATGCTTGCAGCGGTGGAAGCGCGTCGCCGCAGCGCTGCGGCTGTTGGCCCGTCTACCGCCCCGTCACTTCCCCGGCCTTGCGAAGACGCCTTCTTGGTGGAGCTGCGGGCTCCGCTCGCGGCAAGCTACTTGAAGGTGTGGAGGAGGCGCCCTTAGCAGACTCGCTCGGCTCAACTTCGGGCTCGACCTGCTCCTCCTCGACGGCAAGCTCCTATCGATCGGCAAGGCTTGCCGCCTCTGCTTCCTCTACCTCCTCCATGGTGAACCCGAATTCGCCAGCGGCAGCAGCTGCTGCCGCCTACTCCAGCCTGGTGGCGATGCGCTGCATCTCAGCGTCGGTGGTGTCGCGGGTGAGCCACTTCTGCTCGTCGGGCGGATCGGCACTTCTTCAAGCTATCGAAGAACTGCCGCTGGCGTCGTCCGCGAGCTCTTGCCAGTTGGAGCGATCCCATCACGAATCACACAGGGGCATCATGGCGCGGATGCGGTCGGCGAAGAGTTGTTGCACAATGGGGCGACTCCCTCGGCAACCTAAACCACTCGGGGTGATCGGCGTCGTGCTTGAACAGCTCCGGCAGCATCGCATCAACTCCAAGACAGTGAAATTCCAGTTGAGGCCGGGTGCAGCCTCATGATGTCCGCCGCATTTTGGAACTCCCAAGCAGGTCTCCTCCTCTCCTGCAAGAAGCGTCTGTGGCGAAGAAATCAGCGCCAACCGCGCCTCAAGTGAGTCCGGCAAGCTGAGGCGCAAGATCCGGTCACAGCAATCTTCAACCTAGCATCCTCGGCGCCAAGTTGCTCCAATCGTTGCCGCGCACTATGGGAGTTTGGCGCTGGGCGATGAAAGGCTGCGGGTTCTCCTCAACGATCCAACACCAATCGGCTCTCCACTCCTCCCACTTGCTACGGAGCTCTCCTTCCAGATAGGCTTCTTTCTTGCCGATCCTGGAGATCCAAGCAATCCCTCCGGCAAGTGGCTCTCCTCTCTCGACACGGGGCATGAAGAAGTGGCGGAAGAGGGCTACATTTGGGTGGACTCCGACAAAGTTTTCGCAAAGGTGTGCGAAAACTGCCATGGTCAGGACAGCATTGGGGGTGAAATCAAGGAGGCAAAGCCCGTAGGTGTTCATGATGTCGCAGAAGAATTCAGAGAAGGGCGGGCAGAGCACGCAATAGAAGAAGAGCGCGAAAAAGGGGTACCCGCTCGGACCCAACTCTGATGCGGTGGACCTTTCCTTCCTTTCTATAGGAAATGACTGATGTTGCTAAGTCACCTTCCATGCTGAAATGCGTTCGTCTTGCGGATGCTTAGCGTCTCCGTCGACTAGAAGAGTAGTAGCCCTCCCTCAGCTCCTTTGCATCGGCGGAAGATGCCCGCTCCTTTACGTGGCGCCCATGAGCGCTGCGCCTCGGCCGACTTCACACCCTTCCCTTGTCGGCTTTGAACCATGGCAGAGGTGGTGGAGGAGATCGGCGGCGTTGATGGCGCTGGTGGCGATGAGGCGGGCGCTGCTCTCTTGGACTATAGAAGAAGGGGGCGGCGGTGGTTTTGAGATGGGACATCAAATGGCGAGGTGGGCGACCTGCCCTGTTTCCCCTGTTTATAAGGAGGAGAGGGGCAGGCGTTCGCTTTCAATTAAAAACCCCACGATCTCCCCACGACGCCACGTTCGTAGCGTCTGTTAAGTGGGGGCGTGGTGAGTCCGGAGAAAGTTCTGGCGTGATCTGGGCAGCGTGCCCGTGCACTGTTTTGGGACTGGCCTAACAGCGCTCGGCACCGTGTGTGGCCCAGAGCGGGGCTCTGTCGGTGTACTAGAGTAGGGTACCCTAGTATCCCGAACTTCGTGCACGAGCGATCGCAGCACCAGCGGCGAGGGCTTGCTTAGTGACCGCCAAGGTCCTCCATGGTTCCTCTGGAGCCATTCAAAAACAAAGTATCTAAGCCAAGAAGACAAGGCCCCGGCAAGAGAAGCTTGTCGGGAAGGCCACTCAAGGCACGCAGAAGACAAGACCCCGGCAAGAGTAGCTTGCGGGAAGGCTCGATGGCGACAAGCTTCCGGCGCGACAAGATTCAGCAGCGGCAAAGCGCTTGCGCGGCGAGCAACCTCTCTTCATCTCCGCTCCAGCTCATGCACCAGCGTGTCGCCATGGGACCATTCAGCGTGCGTGTCAAGAGGCTGTGCAGCCAGCGGAGAAACAGCGATGTGGCGCTGACAGAGTGCCATCGTGGCAGCGGTGGCGCCCACAGACGTCCCTACGCACTGTTTAGGCGACATGGGCGGGCATTTAATGCTTTTGTCCCTTGCCGTCGAGTTAGGTAGAATACCTTGTACAAAGTAGCTGTACCAACCACAACTCATTTTCCCATTTTGCCCTTGTTTACGTTGCCACTGTGGTGACCCCTTTGAGCCTATAAAAGGAGGCCCATGCTTAGCGTAGGGGGTTCGACTCATTGAAACTACACACACGCTAGATCTTGTAGCTCTCTGTGCTCCCTAGCAAGAACACAACATAATCGGACAAGCAGCGGTAGGGTATTATCTCTCCGGAGAGCTCGAAGCTGGGTAAACTGCTCGTGTGTTTCGCCTCGATCTGCTCTTCGTGCAATCTCCGCCCCCCACCGAACAGAAAGGGACTCGGTCCGCCGGTCCCATAGGTGTTCGTGGGTTACGATCAGCTTCCCCGACAGGTGGCGGCGAAAGCTGGGTGGACCGTGATGCGCCTCGACTCCTAACCACGTTAGAAGGAGCTGCGTCGCGGCTCCGCAACCGTTCGCCACCTCCAGCAGCACCTCGGCGCGCATGCTGGCCCTCTCCTTCACGTGACGGACGCACGAGACTCTTCCCAGGGCGGCGCGTAGGGTCACCAGCAGGGTGACGGTGCTCATCACGCACAACCTGAGAGGAGCGCGGCGTGGACGCTGGTGTTGGCATTTTGGAGATCACCGTGCCGCCGCCTGGCGGAACGGCGGCACCCCTGGAGGGCCCCGCGCCGCCTGCGGGGGGCCCAACTCCATCTCCAGAGCCCGCGACTAGTGGCTCACCGCCCGGCGCGCGAACGACGCCGCTCGTCAGGTCTGGACCATCAGGGCGATGTGGATGTTCGTGGGCCGCGCCACGGGTCCTCTCCGCGACTGGCCCGCTGCCTGTCCGTGCCGGTACCAACCCGGTTTCGGACAAACCGATCGCCATGGTTGCCTTCTTCTTAGGAGCCATGGCGATGAAGAACAACTAGGTCAACTGCTGGACCAGATTCTCACAATTGCGCCCCCTACCTGGCGCGCCAAAGATGTCGGTGGGAGACGACACCTATGGGATCACTGGAATCCCTTCTACGGTTGCGGGGCGTGGGGATCGTGAGAAGAGCGGGTCCAGCAGACAACACAAAGGGATTTTACCCAGGTTCGGGGCGCAAGGATGCATAAAACCCTAGTCCTGCTTTGGTGGATGTATTTAGTGTCCTTGGGCTCTCGAACTAGCTCTAGGTGCTGCGAGGTTCCAAAGAGCCGAATCCTTTCTCTGTGCGCCGTGGGCCTCCTTTTGTAGGAGAAAGGGGCTGCCACAGTGGCACACAGGAGGTGGAAAATGCTACAGTGTCGCGAGTCTATCGCTAGTATTACAGGACAAGACGCATTTAATGCGAGGCTTAGGTGTCCCTTCGCTTTATTGGGGACGGGGGCGAGGCCCGTCCCATCCGTCGCTGCTCCTCCTCGCTTTGACACGTGCCCTGACCAGCGACGCATGTGGTACCATGTAGGCAGGCAGGCAGCTGAGGTGGTGCGGTGGTGGAGCCTCCACAAAGGATTGCATGCCGCCACGCAGGTGCCTGCCCAGCTGGTTGGGTCGGCAGCCGCATGCGAACAGCGGCGAAGACTTATCTGGTGCGGGCCTGGCAGTGGCCCAGCTAGTGCGCTTTGGCGAGGGCCTTGTCGGGTGGCCCGGCAAGGGTCTTGCCGGGTGGCCCGGCAAGGGTCTTCTTTGTGTCTGCTGGCCTCCCGGCAAGGGTCTTGCTTGGGTGGCCCGGCAGGGTCTTGCCATGGTGCTGGCCTCCCGGCAAGGGTCTTGCGGGGTGCCCGCAAAGGTCTTGCCGTGGCGCTGGCCTCCCGGCAAGGGTCTTGTCGGGGGTCTTGTGGGTTTCTTCGGTGAGGATGGTTGCCCTCTTATCCTCATTTGATCTTGAGCATTCTATGTCTTCACAAAGATTTGCATGCCACCACGGAGGTGCCTCCCGAGCCCTGTCCCAACACATTTGTCTGAGCATTGGTGGGCTCAAGGGTGGCTCGCTCGGCTGGTGTGGGCGGGCTGCCCCGGCAAGGGTCTTGGCGGGGCCGCTTAGGCTGCCCTGGCAAGGGTCCTTGCCGGTAAAACCTGCTTCGCCCATCCGATCCTTGTGGCCTTGGTCCTTGTCGTTGCTTCATTTGTCTTCATGGCTTTGGCTCCTCTCCAGCTCCCCTTTCCAGCTATGTCTATGCGTGGTCGTGGCGGGAGGCTCTGACTGCACGTGTACAAGTAAAGGGGTCAAAAGAAGAGCCCCTACTTTTGTACACCGACACACACGAAGCATTCTATAAAACCATACTCAAAAGATTTAAGTGAAGTGCAAAGAGCATTCTATAAGGTCATACTCAAAAGATATAAGTGAAGCACATGAATCATTCTATAAATCGATGAAGGGATATCTCATACTAGCATGGTTCTTAAAGGAAAAACAAAAACACCAAGGACACAAATCATGTGAACAAAACAAAAAACGAGGTATACCGATAATTCTTGAAGAAGAAAGATGGGATGCCAACCGGGGCATCCCCAAGCTTAGATGCTTGAGTATCCTTTAAATATTTACTTGGGGTGCCATGGGCATCCCCAAGCTTGAACTCTTGCCTCTCTTTATTATTCTCATATTGATAGATCCTCGATCTTCGAACACTTCATCCACACAAAACTTTAACAAAAACTTTGTGAGATCCGTTAGTATAATAAAGCAAATCACTACCTTTAGGTATTGTTGCAAACTTATTACAATTTCATATTAGAACTATATCTACTGTATTCCAACTTCACCATGGTTCATACCCCCCGATACTACCCATACATTCATCAAAATAAGCGAAAAACACATAGAAAACAGAATCTGTCAAAACAGGACATTCTGTAGTAATCTGGAAGTTTAGTATACTTCTGTAACTCCAAAAATTCTAAAACAAATATGATTTTTTTACAAATTGTACAGAAGTAATGTGCAAAATGTTTCAGACCCATTTTAATTTCCAGTAAAAAATGTAAATTCATGTGCTACAGCCAAAGTTTCTGTTTTTGTACTGCACAAAGTAAACAAGCAATCTAATCATCCTAAAACCAAAGCTTGGCACATTATTTTTATAATACAATGGATATATACAAGGGGATAATTATTTTCAGAGAAACTTTCATGAAATGTTTTACATTGTTTCCATGAGCATGAACACAAGTGTTCAAGGTCGACCCTCACTTCTCCAATGCATAACCTTCCAATCACTTCTCTTATTGAAAAACTATTTTGGCATGAGAGGCAAGTAATTTTTTTGTATTTTCATTCTTTTAATTTTTTTGTATGTTTCACCCACAAATAAAAAAAACTAAAAAGGGAAAACAAAAACTACTTAGTGAAGAAAGCAAACAAGCGTACACGAAAATATCAACCCCACGCTATTGCTCCCCGGCAACGGCGCCAGAAAAGAGCTTGATAATACCCAAGTGCAGGTAATCATCGTAGCAATTTCCAAAGGTGGAAGTGATAAGTATGGATTGTCGAACCCACAAGGATCTAAAGGTAATATCAATATTCTCTCAAGTCCTGTCTGCCACTGATACGACTCTACGTACACCGAACGTTTGCTTCCAACTAGAAACGAGAAATAAAACTACATTGTGGGTATGAAAAGGATAACTTTGCATGGTATCGGAGAGCCAAAATATAAAAGTAGGTGCTGTTATCATAAAGTTAGAATATATTACTAAATATTATAAATAGAGAGTGTGGAATAATGATGGGTCGGTGTGCGGAATTATCCTAGGCAATCGTTAACAAGACCGGTAGTCGTGATTGCAATTTCATATGAGGGAGAGGCATAAGCTGACATACTTTTTCTTCTTGGATCATATGCACTTATGATTGGAACTCTAGCAAGCATCCTCAACTACTAAAGATCATTAAGATAAAACCCAACCATAGCATTCACATGTCAAGTCCCCTTTATCCCATATGCAACAACCCCCTTACTCGGGTTTATGCTTCTGTCACTCAAGCAACCCACATAAGCGAATCATGAACGTATTGCAACACCCTACAGCTGGGATCCCTCACGCTTGCGCGACATGGATGGCACAATAGGACAACACCAAAATAAAACATACAACTCATACCAATCTAGATCATCAATCAACCCATAGACAAAGGGAATCTACTCAAAACATCATAGGATGGAAACACATCATTGGATCATAATATGTGGCATAAAGCACCGTGTTCAAGTAGGGATTACCGGGTGGTGCGGGAGAGTGGACCGTGTAAAAGAGATGAGGATGGTGGTGTTGATGAATACGATCACCGCGGCGATGATTCCCCTCCCGATGGCACTCCGGCGCCACCGAGAGAGAGGAGGAGAGGTTCTACCCCTTGTGCTTCCTCCTCCATGGCCTCCCCCCTGGATGGGGAGAGGTTATCCCTCTGGTTCTTGGCCTTCATGGCGATGATGGCCCCTCCGTGATCCTCCTCCATGGCCTCCGGTGATGATGTCCCCCTCCGGCAGGGTGCCAGAGAGGGCCTATGTGGGGACCGAATCTCCGGGTGTTAATTTCCAGAAAATGGCCCTTGTGCTCACCAGCCCCAGGATAACTGTTAGCTGATGAGGCACCAACTTGATACAGAAATTCCAAGCAAAATACAAAATATGTAGTACAAGACCATTCTGGCCTGTGAGTACAACAATTGGTTTCTAATGATTGATGGCGGAAGCGGTTTATGGATCATCAGTGTCTATGGGACTCCAATTCCCACAGGAACAGCTGACCATGTTAACTCCTATCTTCGCGAGGCTGCTATCGCCGTTGCTTAGGTTCTAGGACTGTCGCCACGGTCGCTCCTCTCCGCGCAAGAAAATCTGGCCAAGACAATAGCCAGGGACAAGCCAGTGAGTACTTTGAATGTACTCGCGAACATTATGAACACAGGCATAATATAACAATGATGTGCTGAAAATATTTTATGCTGATGACGTTAGTCACAAAAGATAAATAAAACTCTGATGCGTGCAAGAATGTTATTTATGAATATGCAATAACATAGTAGTATTAAAATTATGAAATAAATAACAAGCATGCCACAGTGGGGCGTCTTAGCGACACCACATAAAGGGCTTTAAAAGAAATGCCACAGTCGGGCGTCTTAGTGACACCACATAAAGGGCTTAAAAGAAATGCATGATCGAGGCGTCTTGGCGACACCACATAAAGGGCTTTAAAAGAAATGCCACAGTCGGGCGTCTTAGCGACACCACATAAAGGGCTTTAAAAAGAAATGCATGATCGAGGCGTCTTAGCGACACCACATAAAGGGCTTTAAAAGAAATGCCACAGTCGGGCGTCTTAGCGACACCACACAAAGGGCTCAAAAAGAAATGCCGCAGTCGGGCGTCTTAGCGTCACCACATAAAGGGATTTAAAAGAAATGCCACAGTCGGGCGTCTTAGCGACACCACATAAAGGGCTTTAAAAAGAAATGCCGCAGTCGGGCGTCTTAGCGACACCACATAAAGGGCTTTAAAAGAAATGCCACAGTCGGGCGTCTTAGCGACACCACATAAAGGGCTTAAAAGAAATGCCACAGTCGGGCGTCTTAGCGACACCACATAAAGGGCTTTAAAAGAAATGCCACAGTCGGGCGTCTTAGCGACACCACATAAAGGGCTTTAAAAGAAATGCATGATCGAGGCGTCTTAGCGACACCACATAAAGGGCTTTAAAAGAAGACACAGTAAATATCCAGGAGGTAGAACCATCCCAGGGATATTCAATAATACCAATAATATCACGGGTTAGTCAACAATAATAATAATAATCATAATTATCACAAGTCACGAGTTGTGATTCCAGTTCTGGTTTAACAGTTTCACCTCTGAAGACCGACACTAAGACCGACACTTGACCCATCCCAGACTGTAATCCTTAACCATGGACACGACTATTGAATAGGTTTAATCTCTGCAGAGGTGTACTCTTTACCCACGAGTAGCAGATTCCTTTAGTCCATCGGGACTAATTCCGTCTCTGGTCTTTTGTTGAAAACACACCTAACACACACCAGCTTAACTCACATGTGCAGAATCACCCACGACACTGTTAAGCAAAACTCTAAGTGGGAGGCTACAACCTCGGCGTAACATGGGATCACAAAATTTATACATGGCATAAGCTGGGAGCTACCCCTTGGCTACAACCAAAACACCCATGCTCCGGACCCGATGGTATGACTACGGAGGCCTCCGGTATCTTCCACCATGGCCTCTCATGCGGTGTGTTCTAGGAAAGGGGTTGACAACTTACTAAACCGTACCCTACTTGTTGTAGAGGCAGTGGTAGTGCGAAGCAAGTATGGGGTTCTTGGCACAAGACTCGATCTACAGTCGACTCGGGAGGTTGTAATGTTCCCTACAAGATTAGTATAACAATGCATATACTTCAAACAACAGATAGAAACACCACGCGACATACCCCCTCATGCCATACCGGACACGTCCGTCTCGACGGAGGACTAGGGACAAGACCGTGTCTACCCAAGACAGAGGCCTTCCCGGCTTTCCTCCCGGTATGCATGAACGGCATATGACGGTGATTCCTATCACAATCATATCAACTCCATATGCATGAAATTCATTAACATGCACTCATGAGTAGGAACACATCCTCACATAAAATGACGTATGCTCGTGTCGGGGTGGTGTTGTCACCGTGCCAAGCAACACACACAAAAATTACACCAGGGTTCAGAATGCTTGCCTTCAGGTCATGGGAAAGCAGGGTGCATTCCAAAACATCTTGAAACCTTCAAAAATCCTATTTAAAAGAATATATTTGAATTACTACATAAAATCAAAACAGCACAAAAAAGTTGTCTGAATTTTTTTCAAATAAATCTTAAAATAAACTAGACCATATTTGAGAGAGGTAGGAAAAAGAGTCAATTCATTTGGAGTTGTATTTAAAAAGTTATAGACAATCAAAGTTCTGGTCAAAATCTAATTTTAAATTAAAACAGAAAAACAGAAAAACGATTCGATTACTGACCACGTCGAAGGCGTATTTTGAAATTACACCTCCACTTATCTAGAGTGGACGCGTGGGGTGTCACTGACAGTGGGTCCAGGGGGCCCACTAGTCAGGTTTGACTAGTCCCCACTCCCTCCTCTTCTCTGCCCGAGCAACGGCAATGGCGTCCGGCGATCGTCGCCGTGACAGCGGTTCTTCGCGAGCATCGAATCTGAGGATAGATCCGCCGCTCCTAGGAGGTCCTTCCGGTGGTCGCAGGGTCGTCGAAGGTGGAGGAAATCGCCGGCGGCGAGCTCCGCGGCGGAGGAAAGCTTCGGGGGCGAAGTGGTTTTGGGGCCGCGGTGGTTCCCGATCCAAACTAAGCAGGGGGAGGAGTTTACGGGAGGAAGAGATGGCTTCTGGTGAAGAGAGTGGAGAGGGGGAGGCCCTGGTTGCGTCGAACGGAGCCGGGAGACGGCGGTGGCCGAACTGACCGGAGAGGTTGAAGATGACCTGCTCCCCTTCAATTGGTGGCGATGGGGGCACTAGTGAGACGACGTGATGTTACCTGAGGGATCGGAGATGCTCATGGCTTCCTTATATAGCGTGGCTAGGTCGGTCCAAGGTGGCCAGAGATAAGAACGGTGGCGAACCGCCTCTCTCTGCTGCAGGGTGACGTGGCGGTGGCTGGCTAGTTCCAGGGGCTAACGACGACTACTACACTGTCGAAGGAGGCGAGCTGGCGCGCTGTGGTGGTTTGGACGGTGCTGCCCATGGCGGTGGCGGATGCGGCCGTGGGCGTGCCGCCAAGCGGCTTGCTGGCTACGCTGCAGGGGGGGCGAGGAGGCGGTCGGGGCTCTTGGCGCGACGCGGCGAGAAGCCAAGCGAGTGGCGTGGCTCTGCAGGGCGGTGGCAAACCAGGGCGCGACAGCGTCGCGTCGGCTCGGCGCGTGCTGTCTGGCGATGCTTCTGCTTTCGCGCCCAGAGCGAGCAGGCGTGCTCATTTAAATGCCATGGCATGATAGGGGCTCCAAACCACAAGAGAGTTAGCAGGGTGGGGTTATAGTCTAAGGCAAAACTATTTGACATGCTGGTTTGGCCAGGGGATCAAGTCCACAGTGCAAACAAAGACTCATGTCAAAACTGATCATGGCCAAAAGGTGTTTGACAAAATGCCAAGGGCACTTAGGCATTTCTTGGGTGGCCAAATTTTCGGATCGGTGTCTCTATGGATGGATAAGGGGTGGTGAAGTTAGTTTGACAAAAGCAGAAACTTGTTAGTGCAAGTTATGCAAAACTTCAGTTCTGGGCAGAAAGTGAATGCACAGTTTCATGAACCAAAAATCTTCCAAATGGTCCACTCTTCTGGACTTAAGAGTTTGGCAAGGAGGACTATAAGTAGGAAAAGGAATTATGGATAAAGAAGCAAGTTAGGAGATTGTAGCGACCCGACCTCAGACGGTCAAGCCTACGTGTTCTTGTGCCATCCACTGGATCAAGTATCTTTGGCACACGGTACATCAATGTATATATCAAAGTGCAATCACATGTATAATTAACGTAAAACTGATATATACCTTATAAGTCACAGCAGAAACAATTAGTCGGGTGTGGAGTCCCATCAACGCCATCGGCAGGTTGAGTGTAGACCGTAACCCTGTATCGTAACTCTTACTCGTCGAGGAAATATCTGCAACATGATACGTTGCAGCCGTGTAAATCGATTACATTGAATGTACGGCAAGATCACAACATGAGAAAACAGATGATAAAACTATACTATATGCAATATGGCTTTATGGCTCGTGTCTGAGTTTTGTTTGCGTAAAAGCTGATTTATTTTCCCTACATCAAAGGAATAAATGAAGTCTGTACTATGGAGTTTTCTATCATGACATGGTTCCGTAACCGATGTCTCATAGCCCAAATCATCATAAGTTGCCCACAATTAAGTTATCAGTCCGGTGTTGAGAGTTTGAGATAGATCCAAGTCCGAGGCTCAATTTGTCCGTAAATGCAGGGGACACGGCTAATCGATTAGGTTTAAACCCTCTGCAGAGGTTTGTACACTTTACCCGCAAGATTCGATCCCTCTCTTTACGTTCTCGCACTTGAGTGTTTGAGAACAAGATGACCGAAACATGGTCTTCCAAAGAGTTCCTCGACCCTTGTCCGGTACTCAACCCATCCTACCGTAGTTCTACATCTGCTAGTACCGTCCCAGCCAGAGTCACAACTAAGGTCAACCAAGCCAGAGCCCATAATGACTTGCGGTTGCACAGGTAAGCTTCCGGGCGTGCAGTATTCTTCCGTCTCTTTGAGTCTGGGTGAAGCTTTCCGCAAGATGTCATGGCGCTTCTCCATGCATCCCGGCCAACCATTGGTTTCTCCTGGGTGCCCGTCAACCATCCTTCACCCAGTAGTGTGTATTGAATTCTTGTCTTGAATCTTGAAGTCTTGAGGCCTTGAAGATGCAGTCCTTGCAGATTCCGTCATGGAGTTGTCGTCATTGACGTAGAGCCTCCATTCTCACACCACTCCCGAGTACTCATACCAAACCCCGTCTACTATAGCGTAGCATTACAATAAACAACGTCCCGGGCTTGGTAACAGGAATGATGGGTTCCTACCTCATGCATACTACTCAACTACAAGGATTCAATAACACTACTGAGGGGTGGTTGCAAAGGTGCCACTAAATGCAATAAAACATAGGTAAGAAAAGCATGGTCAAAGTGAACTTTCCTTGTTGACGATTTTCGAAAACTAGGGATTCGTAGTAGCAAGCTTCGCACTCCGGAAAATTCTACCGAGACAAACAATTAATCACAATAAGTATATAGCATAGGATCACATAACACAATAGCATAACAAAAGTAACATAACACACCAAAACAACCAAATCAAAATCCAAAGGAAAACTCAAAGAAAATCAATTCAAAGTTTCCTACTTCAAACAACAACTAAAACTAGTTTTATATAATAAAAATTTTTCTAACATAACCTAATCATGGTTTTAGGTTAACTTAACAGAAAAGATTTCCTAATCAACTAGGAGCAAAAAGAATTAATTTAAAACCTATTATGAAACTCCTATTAGGCCTAATCCAATTTCTATTAAGAAAAATAAATTAAAACTTTTATTAATTATAAATAAAAGTTCATCTATTAGAGTGACAGAAACTATCCTACAATAATCAATCACAAGTTAAAAATAAATTTATTTACTAATTAAAATATTAGGAAAAGCAGTAGCTAGTTAATTTATTAGGATTAAAAGATTCTGCTTAAAACTATTTATTTATTAATCCTAAAATACTCAAGTTAATTTTATGGTTTGGCAATGTCAAAATAAAGTTGGGACAAAAGAATCATCCAAAAATAATTTTTCTAACTTAAGTTATAGCAGATTTACTATTCTGACTAAAACTAAATTAAAGCAATTTTAATTAATTTTAACATAGCTAAATATATATTCTACAGAAATTACATAAAATTTGCAAACCAACAAAAAATAATCACCTAAAATATTAAACAGAATAAAAGATATGAATTTTTCAAAAGCAGAAACTATTACATTAAAACAGAAAAACAAAAATAAAAGAAAAAGGCCTAATGGGCCTAAAGCTGTACACTAAGGCGTAATATAATCAAAAAGGGCCTCGGGTTAAACTAAAGCGGGCGGGCTAATAAATAAAAACCTAACTAAAATAAACCGTAGCGAACCGGGCGGTTTTCTAAAAAATACCCCTTGAGGTTCTAATCTACCGTCCATCAGGATCGGACGGGGAGGTTTCGGCGACTAACGGCGTTCGGCGACAGTGGCGGCGGCGAGAGTCTTGGCGAGGCTCGGTCGTCGGAGAGGTCGACGGAGTGGCGGGAGGATCTTGAGGCTCGGGAGGGTTCGGTGGAGTCGTTGGGGTCGGGGTGACTAGAGTGGCGGCGGCGGCGACAATGGCGGCGGGAGCCGGACTCAGCGTGCTCGGCGAGAGGAGAGGGCTCGGAGCGCTAGGGGAATGGGGTGCGGAGGCCCGGCTTTTATAGGCTGTGGCCTCGGCGGGGTAAGGAGGCGATCGGGAGGATCGGCATCCGGATCCCGGATCCGGCGATCCATGGCGGCAGCGTGGCGTGGGGCGGGAAGAAGAAGAAGGCGGGCCCGCTGTCGATGAGAGGAGAGGGGAGAAGCGGCGGGTGGCGATGCGAGGGTTTGGTGGGGGTGAGTGAGAGGAGCTGGGCGGCTCGGTGGCTGCTGGGCTGGCAGTGGGGCCTTCAGTGGGCGGTGGTGGGGGGGTTCTTGTTGGCTGGGCAGGGGGGCACTGGCTGGCGCTGGGGTTTTTTTTCTTTTAAAATTTATTTTTTATTAAAACAAAACAGAAATAAAACAATAACTATAAATATTTTATATAGGGTATATATATACCAAAATGATCGGGGAATATTCCTTTCATTTGAACATTTTCCAAAGACAAAATCAAACTTTATAAAAATCCATTTTTCAAATTCAAATAAAATTCAGATTTGAATCCAAAACTTTTGGCATTGTTTCCTCTGATATTTTTGGAGTGTCATATTTACTCCTCTCATACTTTTGATCAAGTATTTATCAGGTATAGTTTTTGAAATGAATTTCCACTTGCCAAAATTTGAATTCAAATACCAAAACTCAAAATTTGAAAGAGGGTTTCAAAGAACTTTCAAATGACTTTCAACTTGATACTTTATTACTTCCAACTCATATTTCATATAATTGAAGAAGTCATTTTATCTTCCCTCATGAAAATCGTTGAGTTGCATAAAGCTTTGAATTTGAAATATTCTCAAATGAAATTCAAATCTTTTCAAAACCCTTTTCATTTCAAATGGAAGAAGTCATGTCATCTTCACTCTAGGTTTTGGTGTTGGAATGAATTTGAGTTCATTGAGATCCAAAAGGCAAAGGAGAAAGTTTTGGGAAAGTCATTTCATTCCCTCTCATTCAACTTTCAAAAGTTTCAAATTTCACTCAGTTTCACTCATTCAGTCAAACCAACAATCAGACAACAAGCATAGTTATTTATTTAATATAACATTCCGAAATTTAGAATTTTGGGATGTTACAAACCTACACTTAAAATGAATCTAGTCCTCGAGATTGAAGAAACTAACAAGAAAGGGTTAGGGGTTGGGGTCTTCTAGCGAAGTTTTGGTCGAGAAAGGTCGGGGTGCTACCACACTTAAAAGCAAGGTTCTGATTCCATAAACTCAGATACTTCCTCTGGAGTGTTGACAATGTATGTCTCTTCACATATCTTACAATAGCTCCTCTGTCGAAACATAGAGTTTTCCTCGAGAATCGTGGGTCGGTTCGTCAAAGTTGTGGTTCGTCCAGACTGGATCTTCTTAGTGATAGGTCTGTGTCCACTCTAAACAACTATCGAAACACTCATGGTGGTCTACCATTAATGGTTTCTTCTGCAGAAAGCAGTGCAGGTTGAACTTCACCGTATAACCTCGATTGCAGCGGTTACTGTAAAGGGTTCCATCGTCCTACCATTCTATGGTTTTATGGCTTGTCGCGTCGACACTCTTCTAAGGTTTTCAAGTCTCTCGATTTTCCATCAACATATGATAGTTCATGATAGAAGTCTTGGTATGGGGCCAATCCATCCCGTACTTGAACCATTACCACATCGTAAGCAGTGAATCACGTATTCTAGCACTTGGGCATACTCACAAGCATTGCAGAATTTCTCTTGTCCTCGAATTGGGTTCGAGTAAATCCATAGTTTCGCAAGCCAAACAAAACATCTATCATTACTTCACCACTCTTAGGTTTTGCGTAATCTCCTACTGAAGCGTATGCTGATTGGATGCTGATTCCTCCAATTTATTCCTTTATCAAGGTTATATCGGTTTCCTTTCAAAATCCACGGGCACATGGGTTATGGCCTACTTCAATACTAGTGCAGCTTTAACTCATCCTTGGGGGTAACTTTCTTGTTCCATATTACATCTCCTTTAAATCCAGTAGTACTCTGTTTCTTCATACCATCATAACAAAAGCAAAATTCCAACTTATTTTGTCCAGCTTCCTTCTATGGACCGTCATGGATAACACATTTCTTTCTTCATTGATCCTGTGGTTTTACAGAGTACTATGACCAAAATAAATGCACAAGTTTATCCATAACATCTCATTATTCTCATATCAATCTTTCATTACATCCTTAATCATTTTTCGTGAATCCAAATTCCAAAGTTTATTACAAATGCTGCCACCTACATGGTTCGGTATGGTGGACATTACTTCCAACTTTATTTATTTTTCCTCCTTGAGGATTCTTGATCCCTTTGGAATTGTGCGACATGTGCCTTGAAATCTTCAATCTTACATTTCATCGTGGTGGCCTTGAGCTTCTCCTCCATCATCTCGGTATGCACTTCGCTTAGGTATTCTGAGTATAACGGAGTCTTGCTTCAAGTATTTCTCGATCGGCGTATGGCTTCCATGGCTGCTTCACGAACAGCATCGAAGAAAGTTGCTTGTGGCACACGTGAAATGAAAAAGTACTGCCCCATCATTTTGGGCAAACTCCTTTCAAATGGTGGAGTGTACCTCCACATACCAAAGTTCCACTCCCTTATGCATGAAGGGGTAGCCTTTGTAGACTGCATCTCCTTCAAGGTGAATATGCTTCATCATGTCCTTCAGGATCTTCGGGTAATCATGATCACTGGTCAGGGTCATGACCGTTTCAGGGCCCTTAAAGAAAGACTCGTAAAGGGTCGTCATCTGCAGTTGTGAAACAGAAATGATGCTCAGAATAAGGTGCTTATCTCCTGGGGCATACATTCATATCATCCAAACAGACTTCAAACTCAAATTCCAATTTCCTGTTTAAGCATCACAACTCACTTTCTTCCATGTTCATCAAGAATATTAATTTCCAAGATAAAATATGGCAACTCCTTAAAGCTTCTCAGCATGTGACATTACAACTTTATTGAGTCATGAACTATTACAATCTCAGAGTAATCTATTACATAATTCAACTCATTGAGCTCATGAAAATGAAATTGCTTTCTACTACTCCATATCAAAATTCCAATTACTCAACTCCAGCTTTCATCTTGTCGGGACATTTAATAGCATAATGTCCTGCCCCTTGCTGCGAAAACAAATGACTTCCGACATGTCTGGGGCTTCCTTGTGACTATCACGGACTCCTTGGATTCTTGGCTTCTTTTACGGACATTTACTAGCGTAATGACCTAAATCCTTGCATCTGTAACAAGTGATATGACTTAGGTCCTTCTCTGCAAAAGTTGCGTCGTTCTCGGATTGTCTTCTCTTCACGGATTTATTTGTAATGCTCGAGTTTCTATCTCCGGGGTCAAACTTCACTTCTGCTGTCGGAAATATCCTGGATACTCCTTTCTTTCCTTGGTGCAATCTTGTGAAAAATGTCCTTCTTCTCCACATGAATAGCGAGGCATTGGAGTAAAATCTGTTGAGACCTTCTCCATCCAGGTCTTCAACACTTTCGATCATTCTTGGTTCTTCTAGATCTTCCTTGAGGGCTTCTTTCATTCCATCTTCACCTTGAATAGTTTGTTGCACCATGGAGTAAATGTGACCTTTGCACCGGGTAGTGGGTGGTTCCTTCACACAGGAAGCAAGTCACACGACTAGTTGGGCATTCCTCAAGCTGGGTGTTTCTCCTCACAATGAGGGCATCCATCTTTGTGTTCCTCCTAGGTGTGTCCTATTTCTCCATAAATCTTGCGAGCACAAGGTTTACTTCTTGGTGCATCATTGTGCTTCCGGATAAGGCGTGATTTCAACAGGGTCTTCTTGAATTCCTCCCAAGTTCTTGCTCCATTAACTCCTGTATGGCTTGATGCATGTTCCACCAGGTTGCAGCACTTTCGTAAAGTATTGAAGAGCATATTGAACCTCATACTTCCTTGAAACCAAATTGCTCCCGAAGTGATTTTTCATGTTCGCATCCATAGCTACGCCTCGGGCTGAGTCTTGATCCGAAGAATATCAGTCCAACTTCATTCATCATCTAATGGGTTCAAGGGTTTTAGGGTGAGATGAGAGAGAGGTGGGGAGGGATATACACACAATACAAACAATAGTTTTTGAAGAAACAGGTTTTATTTTTGGGGCTGTCGGAAAAACATCAAACAAAGGACAGCTCACAAATCATCGCATCTAACGTAAGTGTATAACAGGGGTTTGGTCTTCTAAAGGCCAAATAATTCTTTAGATTCTTCAAATCATCGGAGTCTTCAACTGTTGTACTTCAATTATTCTAATACATGGTGAAATCCTCTTTACTCTGAAGTGGTCATCAGTTCTCCGATATCTAATCCTTCTTGGAGTGTCTTCAGTTGATCCTCCGGGTGATCAAAGGATATGGTATATTCTAACTATTGAGGTGAGAGTGTCTATTTGATAAAATCAGAAAAGATGAGAAGTAAGGGTCTTTTTGTAAATAAAGTTTTGAGATATCCTGTCCAAGGGCTTTCCGATTTCTAGGGTCACGTCCTCACAGTCAACATGTGCTCGATACCATTTACAGAGCGACCCGACCTTAGGCAGTCAAGCCTACGTGTTCTTTGTGCCATCCACGGATCGGTATCTTTGGCACACACAGTACATCAATGTATATATCAAAGTGCAATCACATGTATAATTAACGTAAAACTGATATATACCTTATAAGTCACAGCGGAAACAATTAGTCGGTGTGGAGTCCCATCAACGCCATCGGCAGGTTGAGTGTAGACCGTAACCTGTATCGTAACTCTTACTCGTCGAGGAAATATCGCAACATGATACGTTGCAGCCGTGTAAATCGATTACATTGAATGTACGGCAAGATCACAACATGAGAAAACAGATGATAAAACTATACTATATGCAATATGGCTTTATGGCTCGTATGCGAGTTTTGTTTGCGTAAAAGCTGATTTATTTTCCCTACATCAAAGGAATAAATGAAGTCTGTACTATGGAGTTTTCTATCATGACATGGTTCCGTAACCGATGTCTCATAGCCCAAATCATCATAAGTTGCCCACAATTAAGTTATCAGTCCGGTGTTGAGAGTTCGAGATAGATCCAAGTCCGAGGCTCAATTTGTCCATAACAGGGGACACGGCTAATCGATTAGGTTTAAACCCTCTGCAGAGGTTTGTACACTTTACATAAGATTCGATCCCTCTCTTTACGTTCTCGCACTTGAGTGTTTGAGAACAAGATGACCGAAACATGGTCTTCCAAAGAGTTCCTCGACCTTTGTCGGTACTCCACCCATCCTACCGTAGTTCTACATCTGCTAGTACCGTCCCAGCAGAGTCACAACTAAGGTCAACCAAGCGAGCCCATAATGACTTGCGGTTGCAGGTAAGCTTCAGGCGTGAAGCTTTCCGCAAGATGTCATGGCGCTTCTCCATGCATCCGGCCAACCACTTTGGTTTCTCCAGGTGCCCGTCAACCATCCTTCACCCAGTGAGTGTGTATTGAATTCTTGTCTTGAGTCTTGAAGTCTTGAGGCCTTGAAGATGCAGTCCTTGCAGATTCCGTCATGGAGTTATCGTCATTGACGTAGAGCCTCCATTCTCACACCACTCCAGTACTCATACCAAACCCGTCTACTATAGCGTAGCATTACAATAAACAACGTCCGGGCTTGGTAACAGGAATGATGGGTTCCTACCTCATGCATACTACTCAACTACAAGGATTCAATAACACTCTTGAGGGTGGTTGCAAAGGTGCCACTAAATGCAATAAAACATAGGTAAGAAAAGCATGGTCAAAGTGAACTTGCCTTGTTGACAATCTTGAAAACTAGGGATTAAGTAGTAGCAAGCTTAGCACTCAGGAAAATTCTACGAGACAAACAATTAATCACAATAAGTATATAGCATAGGATCACATAACACAATAGCATAACAAAAGTAACATAACACACCAAAACAACCAAATCAAAATCCAAAGGAAAACTCAAAGAAAATCAATTCAAAGTTTCCTACTTCAAACAACAACTAAAACTAGTTTTATATAATAAATTTTTCTAACATAACCTAATCATGGTTTTAGGTTAACTTAACAGAAAAGATTTCACTAATCAACTAGGAGCAAAAAGAATTAATTTAAAACCTATTATGAAACTCCTATTAGGCCTAATCCAATTTCTATTAAGAAAAATAAATTAAAAAGTTTATTAATTATAAATAAAAGTTCATCTATTAGAGTGACAGAAACTATCCTAGAATAATCAATCACAAGTTAAAAATAAATTTATTTACTAATTAAAATATTAGGAAAACAGTAGCTAGTTAATTTATTAGGATTAAAAGATTCTGCTTAAAACTATTTATTTATTAATCCTAAAATACTCAAGTTAATTTTTATGGTTTGGCAATGTCAAAATAAAGTTGGGACAAAAGAATCATCCAAAAATATTTTTCTAACTCAAGTTATAGCAGATTTACTATTCTGACTAAAACTAAATTAAGGCAATTTTAATTAATTTTAACATAGCTAAATATATATTCTACAGAAATTACATAAAATTTGCAAACCAACAAAAAAGAATCACCTAAAAATATTAAACAGGATAAAAGATATGAATTTTTCAAAACAGAAACTATTCATTAAAACAGAAAAACAAAATAAAAGAAAAAGGCCTAATGGGCCTAAAGCTGTGCACTAAGTAATATAATCAAAAAGGGCCTGGGTTAAACTAAAGCGGGCGGGCTAATAAATAAAACCTAACTAAAATAAACCGTAGCGAACCGGGCGGTTTTCTAAAAAATACCCCTTGAGGTTCTAATCTACACCGTCCATCAGGATCGGACGGGGAGGGGATTTCAGCGACTAACCGGCGTTCGGCGGCAGCGGCGGCAGCGGCGTCTGGCGAGGCTCCGGTCGTCGGAGAGGTCGACGGAGTGGCCGGGAGGATGCGGGGGAGCTCGGGCAGGGGTTCGGTGGAGTCGTTGGGGGTCGGGGGTGACTAGAGTGGCGACGGCGGCGACAATGGCGGCGGCGGGAGCTTCGGACTCCGGCGTGCTCGAGCGAGAGGGAGAGGGGCTCCGGCAAGCGCTAGGGGAATGGGGTGCGGAGGCCCGGATTTTATAGGCTGTGGCCTCGGCGGGGTAAGGGAGGCGATCGGGGAGGGGATCGGCATCCCGGATCCATCGGGATCCGGCGATCCGCGGCGGCGACGGCGTGGCGGGGCGGGGAAGAAGAAGGCGGGCCCGCTGTCGATGAGAGGAGAGGGGAGAAGCGGCGGGTGGCGATGCGAGGGTTTGGTGGTGAGGTGAGTGAGAGGGAGCTGGGCGGCTCGGTTTGGCTGGCTGGCAGTGGGCAGCTTCAGTGGGCAGTGGTGGGGGGGTTCTTGCTGGCTGGGCAGAAGTCTGGCTGGCGCTGGGGTTTTTTTCTTTTAAAATTTATTTTTTATTAAAACAAAACAGAAATAAAACAATAACTATAAATATTTTATATAGGGTATATATATACCAAAATGATCAGGGGAATATTCCCTTTCATTTGAACATTTTTCCAAAGACAAAATCCAAACTTTATAAAAATCCATTTTTTTCAAATTCAAATAAAATTCAGATTTGAATCCAAAACTTTTGGCATTGTTTCCTCTGATATTTTTGGAGTGTCATATTTACTCCTCTCATACTTTTGATCAAGTATTTATCAGGTATAGTTTTTGAAATGAATTTCCACTTGCCAAAATTTGAATTTCCACTTTTGATCAAGCACTTTCAAATGACTTTCAACTTGATACTTTATTACTTCCAACTCATATTTCATATAATTGAAGAAGTCATTTTATCTTCCCTCATGAAAATCATTGAGTTGCATCAAGCTTTGAATTTGAAATATTCTCAAATGAAATTCAAATCTTTTCAAAACCCTTTTCATTTCAAATGGAAGAAGTCATGTCATCTTCACTCTAGGTTTTGGTGTTGGAATGAATTTGAATTCATTGAGATCCAAAAGGCAAAGGAGAAAGTTTTGGGAAAGTCATTTCATTCCCTCTCATTCAACTTTCAAAAGTTTCAAATTTCACTCAGTTTCACTCATTCAGTCAAACCAACAATCAGACAACAAGCATAGTTATTTATTTAATATAACATTCCAAAATTTAGAATTTTGGGATGTTACAGAGATGGTTGCAGTACAAATCACCAAATGGCACCAGAATGAAGATGAGGATGATTCACTCAATTTTTCCAAAGAACAACACTAGGTTTTTGCATAAAGTTGGATGGCATGCTACTACTGACATCCCATAATTTTGGTGGAGGCTCTAGGGAAATATTTAATTAGGCTATAGTGCAAAAGTGTCCACTGGACCAGATTTGAAAAACAGGTGTAAAACTAAAAATATGCAATGAAATAATTATATTATTGCACACAAGTGATTTAGAGACATGACATGACATCTCCAAATTTTGGTTGGATTTTTAAGTGAATGTATCAAATGGTTGTAGTTCAAAAAGAGCTCCAAAATTTAAAACAATACATTTTAATGAATAAAGCTCAGGCTGAAATAATTTAATAAATAAATCTACTGATTAAGAAAATGTTATACAGAGAGCATAGAAGTCCAATATGTTTTGTAAAGCTCCACATGGAAAAGACACCTTAATATTAAAACAAGAGTTCTGAAATCAACAGAAATAAAAAATTTAAAACTCCTGGCAAAATTTTAATATTTAAAACTTGGCTAAATTTTTGGGGTGTTACAATTACTACCCCCCTTAAGAAAAATCTCGTCCTCGAGATTTGCTAAGGGTTGTAAACAAAATACTTTTACCTGCTCAAAAGATTATTTTACTCAAGCGGTAAAAAGTGGCTACAGTGAGAGGGCAATAAGTGGTGAGTAACTACAGTGTGGGATACTGGCGCTGCGTGGAAAAATCTATGTTTAGGGGCAAAACGAGAGATTTCTACACCGTATATAGATTTAGAATAAATTCTAAATCTTAAAATCGTTAGTCGCACCGAGAGCACAGTGCTCTCTCGGTGACTAGTGGACTGGGCCCACGGTCGGCCTCTTCTTCTTCCTCCGGTTCTCTCTTTTCCTCTCTCCCTGCGCTTTCCACGCTTTCTCCATCGGCGGCGCCTAGCGCGTAGGGCACCTAGGCCGTCATGCAGTAGTAGTGTGGCGTGCTAGCTGCCGGTGCAGCGTGCACTCACCTCGCGGGCCGGTCTTGCTGTCGGCCTTTGCTCATGGTTCGCCTCGAACACCGGTGGTCGGGCGACAGCGGCGCTGGTGGACCTCGCCCACCGTACACCGAGCTCGAGCTATAAAATGACCATGGCGTTCTCCTCTTCTTCCTCACACTGGCCTCGTTCCTCTTTCTCCTTCCTTCTCCTCTGTTTCCGTTGGCGGAGCTCGGCGAGGCTCTAATGGCGGAGGTGGTGCCGTCAGTACATGATCCCACGGTGCGGAGGGCTGGCAGCGGTGATGGGGCTCTCCGTGCTCTGTCTTGCGATGATCCTCGACGATCGTCGCGATGCCGCTCTTTCGGTTGCTGGCTCTCCGCGGTGGCGGTGATCACGAGGAGTAGGTGGGGTATGTCGGGTGTTAAATGTTGTCGCGAAGTGCTTAGTTAGACGCAACACAGTTGCAAAATTTTGCAAGCAGTGTATGTGTTTCGAGTAATTGTGGTTGTGAGTCTGCTGCTGTGGTGCTGCGTGAAATAAATAATCTATGTCGTGAGAAAATATACGATGCGGCAACCCAGGGAAAAGAAATCTCACTCCAGGATTTCTCGCGAGAGAAAACCGTAATACATTAGAGTCAATCCGCAGCATAGCTACTCACCTTAATGATTTACTCGCCGTGAAACTCGGGGCACCACGCATAAATTACAACACATAAATAAAAGTTGCGGTAATAAAAACGGCGGTGCATTTAAATTGAAAATGGTAACTGGACGGGGTCCTGAGAAAACGTTTCCGGTACTGGGATACACTCTTCTTCTATCGGAGAAAGTGGATTGACCAGTCGATGAATGTGTCTCTCTGGTGGGCCTCGGTGATCTGCCGATGGCGATCGAGGATTTAAATCTGCGAGGCTCGGAGATAACCCATCACACGTTGGGTTAAGCGTTCTTGGCGATGACGTCTTGGACAAGGTTGGCGATCTTGGGTCTCTCAATTAATCCACGGGAAAGATGTTACTCCTCCGGGTGCTTTGCGGCTCGGAAAGTAATAATACCCTCGTCACGGCATAGGGCACCGTGAATCGGCGAGCAAGCGCCGTATGCAGCAGCTTCTCTGACCATATCGGGTTGGCATAGATTTCCCTCTGAAGGAGACCTCCGTTGGATCTTGGTTTGGGTTTCTGGGAGGGATGTGCACGGCTGCCCAATATCTTGAGGTGGAAGGGTGATTCTCGATTTGAACAGCTCGTCTTTGGGGTGATGTAGCGCCCTCGATGCGGCTATATCTCCCGTGTCGAAGCATGACTTAGAGGCATAACCGCATTGAAAGCAATGTCGCAAGTGAGGTAATCTTCACACAACCCATGTAATAAATAAGGAAAAAGATACATAGTTGGCTTACGATCGCCACTTCACACAATACATAAATAAACATCCATCATCAGATTACACTCAAGGTCCGACTCACGGAACCAAAATAAAAGAAGACTACCCCAAATGCTACACAGATCCCGATCGTCCCAGCTGGGCTCCACTCACGATCATCGGGAAAAGACACATAGTAACGACCACGTTCCTCGTCGAACTCCACTTGAGCTCGGTTGCGTCATCCGCCTTGACATCGTTGGCACCTGCAACTGTTTTGGTAGAATCTGTGAGTCATGGGGACTCAACAATCTCACAACCGCGAGATCAAGACTATTTAAGCTTATAGGTAGGACAGATTTGTGAGGTGGAGCTGCAGAAAGCGACTAGCATATATGGTGGCTACATTCGCAAAAGAGAGCGAGAAGAGAAGCAAAGCACGGTCGTGAAGCTAGAAGTGATCAAGAAGTGATCCTAGAACAACCTACGTCAAACATAACTCCAACACCGTGTTCACTTCCCGGACTCCGCCGAGAAGAGACCATCACGATTACACACGCGGTTGATGTGTTTTAATTAAGGTCAACTTCGGGTTTTCTACAACCGGACATTAAGAAATTCCCATCTGCCTCATAACCGCAGGCACAACTTTCGAAAGATAATACCCTGCAGGGGTGTCCCAACTTAGCCCATTATAAGCTCTCACGGCCAACGAAGGATATTCCTTCTCCCGGGAAGACCCGATCAGTCTCCGAATCCTGGTTCGCAAGACATTTCGACAATGGTAAAACAAGACCAGCAAAGCCGCCCGAATGTGCCGACAAATCCCGATAGGAGCTGCACATATCTCGTTCTCAGGGCACACCGGATGAGCAGTCCGTACAACTAAAACCAGACCCCAAGTTTCCTTGAGGGGGCGCTGCAAAGCGCTCTAGTTTGGGCCAAAACTCAAAGGAGCATTGGCCGGGGGGTTAAATAAAGATGACCCTCGGGCTCGCGAAAACCGGGGAAAAAAGGCTTCGGTGGAAAATGGTAAAACCAAGGTTGGGCCTTCTTTGGAGGAGTCTTATTCAAAGCGAACTGTCAAGGGGTCCCATAAATCACCCAACCGTGTAAGGAAGCGAAATCAAGGAACATAACACGGTATGGCGGAAACTAGAGGCGGCAAGAGTGGAACAAAACACCAGGCATAAGGCGAGTCTTCCACCCTTTACCAAGTATATAGGTGCATTAATTAAATAAGAGATATTGTGATATCCCAAAATATCCATGTTCCAACAAGGAACAAACTTCATCTTCACCGCAACTAACAGCGCTATAAGAGGGCTGAGCAAAGCGGTAACATAGCCAATCAACGGTTTGCTAGGAAAGGATGGTTAGAGGTTTGACATGGCAATATGGGTGGCATGATATAGCAAGTGGTAGGTAACGTAGCATAGGCATAGCAAAAGAGCGAGCATCTAGCAAGCAAAGATAGAAGTGATTTCGAGGGTATGGTCATCTTGCCTGCAAGGTTCTCAGAGTTGTCGAAAGCTTGATCCTCGTAAGCGTTCTCAACAGGTTCCTCGTTCACGTACTCATCTCCTGGCTCTACCCAAAGCAAGAACACAAGCAAATGACCAACAATCAATCACAGGCGATGCACAAACAACATGATGCAAAACATGGCATGATATGCGAGATGTGAGATGCAATGCATATGCGTGCTCCGGAAGGAAAATGATGAAGAAGGCATCAACTTGGCAAACCAAGTATGCCACTGGAAAGGTGAGATGATTTCGGTTGAAATCGATATAAAGATCACCGGAATCGGATGCACGGTTTGCAAATGGCAAGCAAAACAAGAATGACACAATTCTGCCATTAACAGCATGATAGCACTTAGAATACATCAACAAACTATGCTGCAGCACCCCAACATAAAAACCAAGCATATGTCAGTGATCTACAGGAGATGCTTAACAAAAAAGGAACACTGAGCTACGGTTAAATCACAACATAAGAGGTTCAAACAAGCATGGGGAAAGTGCAAAAGATATCAGGTTGGACATGGCATAAACAGCATCAGGTAGCAATGTTCAGAGCAAGCAATCAACATGCTACAGGAACTTATAATAGCAACGCAAGGCATGAAATGATTCTACTCAAAGCATAGAACAAAAATCCCTTACTGACCATGAGCCAAAAAGGATCAGAAGATATGATTGCACCCATGTAAACATAGCATGTTTCGTTAACAGATTCAGCAAACAGGGCATGACATTGACAGAATTATGAAAGCATCTTCGCGAGCTCGATGCACTCCCTACAGAGCATTTCATGATAAACTAATCATACATGCATCAAGAAGACATGGCATAGAAGCTATATATGGCAAGAACAACATCATAGCATACACAGATCAACTACAACAACCTTGGCAAAATTGAATAACATGTAAATAATCTGCCAGGAAACATTTTATAGCAAAAGTATAGCACGAAAACGACATGCTAGGCTACTCCATAATTGCAAACAGGGGCTTGGATGGATAGAGCATAACCATATGTTCAAAACATCCTTACTGAAGTATCTCAAAATAAGCATGGATCTCTCTGTAGCATCAAGTTTACATGGCATAAAAATATCAGTGAGCAGAGGGCTGAAATCAGCAACATCATGAAGCCTAGTTTGCATGCTTGTGCTAGTCACCACAGAGATCACAAAAATACATGGCATACACCCCTGTAAAGATGGCATGGCATAGAACAGAACACATGTGGAGCTCATGTTCATAGGGTGCACACATCAATCATGGCAAAAATGACAAAAGTGCAAGTTCTGATAAGAATCTGAAACTAACATCACATAGCCCTCTTCTAACAGCATTTCGGGCATCAAGATGAGCTCAAATGAAAATGATGCAATGATTTGAAGTGATGTACTCATCGAGACGAACAATAAGGTATGCTATACGCCCAAAACGGAGCCACGAGTGCATAGTTATGGCATGATGTAAATGCAATAAAAAACTCTTTCAGGAAAAGACTTGGTGGAATTCGGGGGGAGTAGAAAGTCAACCCTCGTTTTGGATCTCAGATCCGGAAGTCGAGGTCGCCGGAGTTTGAAGCAGCGGCGGCCGGAGAGGGAGAGGACCTCCGGAGGAGAGAGCCGGCCGGAGGAGGGCGCGCGCGGAAGTAGCGGACGCGGAGGCGGGGCAGGCGGGCCTTGGCGGCGACCAGGCGAGCTGCGGACCATGGGCGGCGGAGGGCGGCGGGCTCTGCGGGCGGCGCGGAGCGGAGGACAGGCGGCGGGCGCTGGCCGGAGGCCGGGAGGCGGGCTCCGCGGGCCTCTGGCGATGTGGGTGAGCTCACCCACGTGGCACGCTGCGGTTGGCCGGGCGGCGGCGGACATTGTCCGCCGGACGGACGTGTCCGTGGCCTTGCGAGAGGGCGTGGCTAGGGTTAGGGGTGGATTTGATCCAAAATTTCGGGGGAGGAGGGGTTTTTATAGGTAGAGGGAGCTAGGAGGCTCCAAATGGAGTGTAGTTTTCGCCCACACGATCATGATCCGACGACGGAGAGAATGGAAGTGACTTAGATGGGTTATTGGGCTGTCTTGAAGGGGTGTTGGGCTGCAACACACAAGAGGCCTTCAGGGTTACCCGGTTAACCGTTGGAGTATCAAGCGACCTCCAAATATACGAAACTTGACAGGTGGTCTCGGTGGTGTACCAAGGCCACTTGGCAAGCCTCGATCCATTCGAGAGCGTTCAACACCGCTCACGAAAAGAGACAAGAGGGTGCGCCGGTGCATGTAGGAGTGTCGGATTGCAAAAGCGGACAACGGGAAAATGCTCGGATGCATGAGGCGAACACGTATGCAAATGAGATGCACATGATGACATGATATGAGATGCATGACATGAACAAAATGCAAAGCGAAGACAAAAACCCAACCACGGAGGAATACCATAGCACATAGCGAAAATGGCAAGAGTTGGAGTTACAAATATGGAAAGTTACATCCGGTGTTACAACACTCCACCACTACAAGAGGATCTTGTCCCGAGATCTAGGACTGAAAGAACTCCGGATATTCGGAACGGAGGTGATCCTCGCGCTCCCAGGTGGCTTCTCGGTCGGAATGGTGTGACCACTTCACTTTCAGGAATTTGATTGACTTGTTGCGAGTCTTGCGCTCGGTTTCTTCAAGAATAGCAACGGGGTGCTCACGATAAGAGAGATCTTCTTGGAGGTCAATTTCTTCGAAGTTGATAGTGCGCTCAGGAGTCTTGAAGCACTTGCGAAGCTGTGACACGTGAAACACATCGTGCACATTCGCGAAGTTGGACGGAAGCTCAAGTTGATAGGCGAGATCGCCTCTTTTGCCAATGATCTTGAAAGGACCCACGTATCTAGGGGCAAGCTTCCCTTTGATACCGAAGCGACGAGTGCCCTTCATTGGAGAGACACGGAGGTAGACATGGTCTCCGATTTCAAAAGCCACATCACGGTGCTTGTCATCATAATATCCCTTCTAAGCGCGATTATGCGGCTTTGAATTCTCACGAATGACTTTGCACATTTCTTGACACGTGATCAAGTCGTTGCCAAGAATTGGCGTTCACCTATCTCGGACCAATTGAGAGGAGTATGACACTTTCTGCCATAGAGAATTTCAAATGGGGCCTTGCCCGAACTCGCTTGGAAGCTGTTGTTGTAGGAGAACTCGGCATAAGGAAGACAATCTTCCCACTTCATACCGAAAGAGATGACACAAGCCCTGAGCATGTCTTCGAGGATTTTATTAACTCGCTTGACTTGGCCACTTGTTTGAGGAAGGAAAGCTGTGCTGAAACGAATGTTGGTGCCCATGGCCTTCTGAAAAGAGTCCCAGAACTTAGAAGTGAAGATGCTCCCACGATCTGAAGAAATCAATTGTGGAATGCCGTGCAAGGAGACAATTCTAGAGGTGTAAAGCTCTGCCAGCTGAGCTGCTGTGATGGATTCTTTGATAGGAAGGAAATGAGCCACTTTAGTAAGCTTGTCAATGACAACGAAGATAGCATCATTTCCACGCTTGGACTTAGGAAATCCAGTCACGAAGTCCATCTCGATATGATCAAACTTCCATTCCGGAATAGCAAGAGGTTGGAGGAGACCGGCTGGTCGTTGGTGTTACCTTTCACCCATACGCATACATCACATTCATTCACGAATTGAGCAATTTCTCGCTTCATTCGAGTCCACCAATATGGCTGCTTTAGGTCATGGTACATCTTCGTACTTCCAGGATGAATGGATAGAAGAGAATTGTGCGCCTCGTTCATAATGACTTTATGTAGATCACCATTAGGAACCACAATTCGGTCCTCGAAGAAAAGAGTATCTTTGTCATCAATGTGGAAGCACTTGTACTTGGAAATGCCCTTGTCGATACCACGTTTCACCTTTTTCACCATGGTATCCAGGAGTTGTGCCTCACGAATTTGGTCTTCCAAAGTAGGAGAGACTATGAGGTTGGCAAGAAAGCCTTGAGGAACAACTTGAAGATTCAGCTTGCGGAAAGCTTCACAAAGGTCTGGTTGGAAGGGCTTGAGAATTAAGCTGTTACAATAAGCCTTCCTGCTCAAAGCATCTGCAATCACATTCGCCTTGCCTGGAGTATATTCAATACTCGGGTTGTACTCTTGAATCATTTCGACCCATCGAGTTTGCTTGAGGTTGAGGTTGGGTTGAGTGAAGATATACTTGAGACTCTTGTGATCGGTGAATATGTCCACTTTCCTTCCCAACAAGAGATGTCTCCATGTTATTAATGCATGGACAACTGCCGCCAACTCAAGATCGTGAGTGGGGTAGTTCTTTTCGTTGGGCTTCAACTGACAAGAGGTATAGGCCACAACTTTCTTCTCTTGCATTAACACAACACCGAGACCTTGAAGAGAAGCATCACAGAAAACTTCGAATGGCTTGGATTCATCAGGAGGAGTTAAGACAGGAGCTGTGACGAGTTTCTCTTTGAGAGTATTGAAAGCAACGTCACACTCAGGAGTACAGACATACATCACATGCTTCTGGAGGAGGTTGGAAAGAGGCTTTGCAATCTTGGAGAAATTCTCAATGAATCTTCTGCAATAGCTTGCAAGTCCAAGAAAACTGCGAAGCTGCTTGACATTCTGAGGAGGTTCCCAATTCACAACTGCAGACACCTTCTCGGGGTTAACAGCTATGCCCTTGGCAGATATGATATGACCAAGGTAAAGAACTTCATCAAGCCAAAATTCACATTTGGAAAACTTCGCATAGAATTGATGCTCTCTGAGCTTGTCAAGCACCAATCGCAAATGTTTGGCATGATCCTTCTTATTCTTGGAGAAGACCAAAATATCATCGAGATAGACCAATACGAATTCATTGGTGTAGGGGTTGAAGATGAAGTTCATCATTCGAGAGAATGTTGGAGGAGCATTGACAAGGCCGAAAGACATGACAGTATATTCATAAGAACCAAAGCTTGTTCTGAATGCTGTCTTGGGAATATCTTGTTCACGAATGCGAATATGATGATATCCCATACGAAGGTCAAGCATGGAGAATACTTTAGCACCTTTGAGTTTCTCGAAAAGCTAGTTGATGTTGGGAAGTGGATACTTGTTCTTGATTGTCTTCTTATTCAATGGATGGTAATCGACGCAAAGTCGGTCCGTGCCATCCTTCTTCTGGACAAAAAGAACTCCACAACCCCATGGAGATGAACTCGGTCTGATCAAACCCAGACGCTGTTGTTCATCGAGCTGTTTCTTCAATTCCTTCAGCTCTTTAGGTCCAAGCTTGTATGGGCGCTTGCAAAGCGGGTTCGTGCGGGCTCAAGATCGATACTTGAATTTGACTAGCGGTGAGGAGGCATACCAGGAGCTCTTACGGAAAGACATCTTGATACTCACAAACGACTGGAATCTGAGAGATAGCATCCAACTCGCCCTTCTCATTGAGAGAAAACAACCGAATGGTTTCATCACGAGCGGCATAGATGATCACATCCTCAGAAGAGTGTGTCAATTGAATATCCCTGGCAGCACAATCAAGTTGAGCTTTGTGCTGAGAAAGCCAGTCCATGCCGAGAATAAGATCAATATCCGAGTCACCAAGAACAATTGGTTTAGCCTGAAATTTATAGTCGCCCATCTTGATGGAAGCATCCGGGACATAATTAATAGCTGTCATTTGCTTACCCGGGGACACAACTGATAAAGAACTAGGCAATTCTTGATAACCCAACTAATGCTTAGATGCAAAAGGTCTTGAGATGAAACAATGTGAAGCACCAATATCAAATAAGACTTTTGCAGGAATATCATTAACTGAGAGATTACCCATTATCACATCAGTAGATTCCTCCGCTTGAGCTGCATTCATCATGTTCACCTTTGCAGACTTGGGATTATGCTTGACCACTGCATTGCTTGAAGATCTCATAGGAGGAGGACGCGGAAGGCGCCTTTGGTTGAAGCACTTGTTCGCGTAGTGACCTTTCTGCTGACATTTGTTGCAAGTCACCTCTGAGAGCGGACAATGATACGGAGCATTTGACCTTGGAGCTTGAGAATTTGACTTGTTCTGATAGCCTGGGTTGGGTGGGTGGGAAGATCCACGACCACCTGAGTTCTTCTGCTGGAAAGGCTGACAGAACGGAGGAGGAGGAGGCAACCAGAACTTCTGTTGCTTAGCTGCCACTAGTGAGGAAGAAGAAGACTGAACTGCGTCCCTGACTCTCTTCTTAGAAGCCTCACATTTGAGCTGGGCAGCTTCTTGCTTCAGTGCCATGTTGTAGAATTCATCATACTTTTCCAGCTCAAAAAGCACGAGAGCTAATTGCAAGTCTTCTCTGAGACCACCTCTGAATTGAATGATCATACTCTTTTCATCAGGGACATCTTGCTTAGCGAAGTGAGCGAGTTTCTGGAACTGGATATTGTATTGATACACAGACATGCCGCCTTGCTTGAGATTGCGGAACTCCTCTCGCTTGCTCTCAACAACACTTTGTGGAATGTGGTGAGCTTTGAAGTCTCGGCAGAAATCATCCCAGGTAATCACACGACCTCCTCTGGAATCTTTGAATTGTTGATACCACTCGGAAGCTTGGTCCTTGAGTTGAAACGAAGCAAACTTAACAAAGTCCTCAGGTCTGACATTGCTACATTCAAAATGTTTGCAGATGTCCACAAGCCAATCGTCGGCGTCTGTGGCCTCGGCACAGAAGCTGAAAGACTTCGGCAGATTAGCAAGGAACTGATTGAGGGTAGCGAAGTGCGGCTGATTGTTGCCTTGGACTTGATTTCCTTGGTTGCCTTGCCCTTGGGTGCGCTCTTGCAAGAGTTGCAAAATCATCTGAGCATTTGTGTTGGTGGCTGCCATGACAGCTTGCCATGCCTCCGGAGGCGGAGGTGGAGGTGGAGGTTCGGTGACTCCCATCATTGCGTTCCGGATTCTCGGCGTTGGCGGAGCCATCTGAAGAGGGTGACATCCGTTAGCATCTTGATGAGCAGATAGACAAGTTGAATCAGCGGATAGATATTGCAACATATAGTATTCACAATAAACATTGAACAAGGATGAGCGAATGAATTCCAAAGCTAACATCACACGTCCATTAAGGTGAGAAGCCACTTGATAAAGAGTTGATGAATGAAATAACAAGGTACGATTTGGAACAAATAAGTGGTAAGGATTACCCAATCACAAACCAAATATCCATGGGAAGAAATGCTAAGAGCTACTTGAATCCCACCTATAAACTCCCGAAACTTTCTAGTTATGCAATCGGTGTTGGGGATACGAGGGGACACAAAATATATCACCCAAACTAACAATACCTAGATCCATTGTATCTATCCGTCAACACATAACCAAGAAACCTTGAAATCGTGTACCTCGACCTTGAAAAGCATCATTATCTGAGTCATGGCAATACTCGAGCTCGCCCGATCTTTGGGTTATCGGGTTATCTCACTAACAAGCTGTACAAAAGAGATTTTCGATGTCGGCAAAGCTCGGTATTCGAACCATAGCGATAAAATTGTTACGACAACACCTCGGAGCTCAAATCCCCGGGACACTGCCACAACCCCTAATGTCAGGAGGCACCAAGAACAATGTTCTCGTCACAAAATCATCGGAACGATTCCAAGATACCCGCGTGATCCTAATTTTTTTTAGTGAAATTTGAGGAGAGGAGAGTCAAAACTTCTACGTCAGGAGACCTCACCAGAGCGACGAAGGGACTAAGGATTAAAAAGAATCCTACTCTCCGATATATATAATCCTAAGACTCAAAACATTTTTGTTCTAGACTCAACAACGCCAACAAACAATCAAGCAGGGGGCTCCTAAGTCGGGGATGGCTCTGATTACCAACTTGTAGCGCCCTCGATGCGGCTATATCTCCCACGTGTCGAAGCACGACTTAGAGCATAACCGCATTGAAAGCAATGTCGCAAGCGAGGTAATCTTCACACAACCCATGTAATAAATAAGGAAAAAGATACATAGTTGGCTTACGATCGCCACTTCACACAATACATAAATAAACATCCATCATCCAGATTACACTCAAGGTCCGACACGGAACCAAAATAAAAGAAGACTACCCCAAATGCTACGGATCCCGATCGTCCCAAGCTGGGCTCCACTCTGATCATCAGGAAAAGACACATAGTAACGACCATGTTCCTCGTCGAACTCCCACTTGAGCTCGGTTGCGTCATCTGCACTGACATCGTTGGCACCTGCAACTGTTTTGGTAGAATCTGTGAGTCACGGGGACTCAGCAATCTCACACCCGCGAGATCAAGACTATTTAAGCTTATAGGTAGGACAGAGTTGTGAGGTGGAGCTGCAGCAAGCGACTAGCATATATGGTGGCTACATTCGCAAAAGAGAGCGAGAAGAGAAGCAAAGCACGGTCGTGAAGCTAGAAGTGATCAAGAAGTGATCCTAGAACAACCTACGTCAAACATAACTCCAACACCGTGTTCACTTCCCGGACTCCGCCGAGAAGAGACCATCACAGTTACACACTTGATTGATGTGTTTTAATTAAGGTCAACCGGGTTTTCTACAACCGGACATTAACAAATTCCCATCTGCCTCATAACGCGGGCATGGCTTTGAAAGATAATACCTGCAGGGTGTCCCAACAGCCCATTATAAGCTCTCACGGCCAGCGAAGGATATTCCTTCTCCGGGAAGACCCGATCGATCTCGGAATCCCGGTTCGCAAGACATTTCGACAATGGTAAAACAAGACTAGCAAAGCCGCCCGAATGTGCCGACAAATCCCGATAGGAGCTGCACATATCTCGTTCTCAGGGCACACCGGATGAGCAGTCCGTACAACTAAAACCAGACCCCAAGTTTCCTTGAGGGGGCGCTGCAAAGCGCTCTAGTTTGGGCCAACACTCAGAGGAGCATTGGCCCGGGGGGGTTAAATAAAGATGACCCTCGGGCTCGCGAAAACCCGGGGGAAAAAGGCTTAGGTGGCAAATGGTAAAACCAAGGTTGGGCCTTGCTGGAGGAGTCTTATTCAAAGCGAACTGTCAAGGGGGTCCCATAAATCACCCAACCGTAAGGAACGCGAAATCAAGGAACATAACACGGTATGGCGGAAACTAGGGCGGCAAGAGTGGAACAAAAAACCAGGCATAAGGCCGAGTCTTCCACCCTTTACCAAGTATATAGGTGCATTAATTAAATAAGAGATATTGTGATATCCCAAAATATCCATGTTCCAACAAGGAACCAACTTCATCTTCACCTGCAACTAGCAACGCTATAAGAGGGGCTGAGCAAAGCGGTAACATAGCTAATCAACGGTTTGCTAGGAAAGGATGGTTAGAGGTTTGACATGGCAATATGGGTGGCATGATATAGCAAGTGGTAGGTAACGTAGCATAGGCATAGAAAAAGAGCGAGCATCTAGCAAGCAAAGATAGAAGTGATTTCGAGGGTATGGTCATCTTGCCTGCAAGGTTCTCAGAGTTGTCGAAAGCTTGATCCTCGTAAGAGTTCTCAACAGGTTCCTCCTTCACGTACTCGTCTCCCGGCTCTACCCAAAGCAAGAACACAAGCAAAGGACCAACAATCAATCACGGGCGATGCACAAACAACATGATGCAAAACATGGCATGATATGCAAGATGTGAGATGCATAGCATATGCGTGCTCCGGAAGGAAAATGATGAACAAGGCATCAACTTGGCAAACCAAATATGCCGCTGGAAATGTGTGATGATTTCGGTTGAAATCGATATAAAGATCACCGGAATCGGATGCACGGTTTGCAAACGGCAAGCAAAACAAGAATGACACAATTCTCCCAGTAACAGCATGATAGCACTTAGAATACATCAAGAAACTATGCTGCAGCACCCCAACATAAAAAAAGCATATGTCAGTGATCTACAGGAGATGTTTAACAAATAAGGAACACTGAGCTACGCCTAAATCACAACATAACAGGTTCAAACAAGCATGGGAAAAGTGCAAAAGATATCAGGTTGGACATGGCATAAACAGCATCAGGTAGCAATGTTCAGAGCAAGCAATCAACATGCTACAGGAACTTATAATAACAAAGCAAGGCATGAAATGATTCTACTCAAAGCATAGAACAAAAATCCCTTAATGACCATGAGCCAAAAAGGAACAGAAGATAGGATTGCACCCATGTAAACATAGCAAGTTTCGTTAACAGATTCAGCAAACAGGGCATGACATTGACAGAATTATGAAGGCATCTTCACGAGCTCGATGCACTCACTACAGAGCATTTCATGATAAACTAAGCATACATCCATCAAGAAGACATGGCATAGAAGCTATACATGGCAGGAAAAACATCATAGCATACACGGATCAACTACAACAACCTTGGCAAAATTGAAGAACATGTAAACAATCTGCCAGGAAACATTTTGTAGCAAAAGTAGAGCACGTAAACGACATGCTAGACTACTCCATAATTGCAAACAGGGGCATAGATGGATAGAGCATAACCATATGTTCAAAACATCCTTACTGAAGTATCTCAAAATAAGCATGGATCTCTCTGTAGCATCAAGTTTACATGGCATAAAAATATCAGCTGAACAGGGGCTGAAATCAGCAACATCATGAAGCCTAGTTTGCATGCTTGTGCTAGTCACCACAGAGATCACAAAAATAAATGGCATACACCCCTGTAAAGATGGAATGGCATAGAACAAAACACATGTAGAGCTCATGTTTATAAGGTGCACACATCAATCATGGCAAAAATGACAAAAGTGCAAGTTCTGATAAGAATCTGAAACTAACATCACATAGCCCTCTTCTAACAGCATTTCGGGCATAAAGATGAGCTCAAATGAAAATGATGCAAGGAGATGAAATGATGTACTCATCGAGACGAACAATTAGGTATGCTATACGCCCAAAACGGTGCCACGAGTACATAGTTATGGCATGATGAAAATGCAATAAAAAACTCTTTCAAGAAAAGACTTGGTGGAATTCGGGGGGAGCAGAAAGTCAGCCCTCGTTTTGGATCTCAGATCCGGAAGTCGAGGTCGCCGAAGTTCGAAGCAGCGGCGGCCGGAGAGGGAGAGGACGCCGGAGGAGGGAGCCGGCCAGAGGAGGGCGCGCGGAAGTAGCGGACGCGAGGCGGGCAGGCGGCGCCGACGGCGACCAGCGAAGCGGCGGCTTGGAGAGCAGCAGCGGCGCCGGGCGGGCGAGCTGCGGACCGGGCGGCCGGAGGGCGGCGCGGGCGGCGGCAGGCTGCGGGCGGCGCGGAGCGGAGGACCGGGCGGCGGGCGCTGGCTTAGGGGCGGAGCGGGCTCCTCGGGCCGGCGGCGATGTGGGCGCGGGCTCGCCCACATGGCACGCTGCGGTTGGCCGGGGCGGTGGCGGTGGACGTTGTCGGCCGGACCGGACGTGTCCGGTGGCGCGGAGAGGAGCGGTGCTAGGGTTAGGGGTGGATTTGATCCGGAATTTCGGTGGAGGAGCTGTTTTTATAGGTAGAGGGAGCTAGGAGGCTCCAAATGGAGTGTAGTTTTCGCCCACACGATCGTGATCCGACGACGGAGAGCATGGAAGTGACTTAGATGGGTTATTGGGATGTCTTAAATGGGTGTTGGGCTGCAACACACAAGAGGCCTTCATGGTTACCCGGTTAACCGTTGGAGTATCAAACGACCTCCAAATAGCACGAAACTTGACAGGTGGTCTACCGGTGGTGTACCAAGGCCACTTGGCAAGCCTCGGTCCATTCCGAGAACGTTCAACACCCGCTCACGAAAAGAGACAAGAGGGGTGCGCCGGTGCATGTAGTAGTGTCGGATTGCAAAACGGACAACGGGGAAAATGCTCGGATGCATGAGACGAGCACGTATGCAAATGAGATGCACATGATGACATGATATGAGATGCATGACTTGAACAAAATGCAAAACGAAAGACAAAAACCCAACCACGGAGGGAATACCATAGCACATAGCCGAAATAGGCAAGAGTTGGAGTTACAAATATGGAAAGTTACATCCGGGGTGTTACAGGTGGTTGGGTAGCGCCCATGGTACTGCGGGTAAAATCCCACAATATCTTGACAAAACTACCCGGGGTTGCATCTGGAGTTCTCAGATAGATATTGGGGCTCGGCATGGCAAGAAATGGTTGTGAGAATGGTGCACAAGGTGAGGGGTGCTTGGCAGGGTTACTCGGTGGCCTTTATATAGCACCGAAGCTGGGTCATTTTTTTTACCGTGGTGAAAGGTAAAGAATTTGCCGGCTCAGCTTGGGGTCAAGCCACAGATACACACATCACAGTGGCGTATCCTTGTGGGTGTTGTCAGGCGGTTTTGGTGGCTGCGCCAAGGATAGAGAAATCACACTGCATGCTAATACATCCATGCAAGACTACTATATAAAAGCAGAGGCACGATGGCGGGCTGCGTTAATTTAAGGGATCACGGGATTACAAAGCGAGGATACACTAGGACTCGCCACTACTCGAGTGACTTAGTCTGCCGTTTACATCAAGCGGGCGTCCCTTGTGGATGTTGAGGCTTCTCCACAGTTCTCACCGTCGAATTATTGGAGAGGGCTGAGGGCTGCAGGCTCGGGGTAGTGATGATGACCATCACGGGGATTGTTGACCACAACCCCGTTGGAGTGTGCTCCCAGGAGGCGGCGAAGCACTTCTAGGGTCATCAAAGCACCTTGGCTAACGGCTGGGGCTGAGCTCAGGGTCTCGATCGGGTGTCCGAACAGCACGGCTGGGTTGTCGACGTTGGGCTCGTTCTCTTCTCTCGCCGGGGCTCGACGGACCAGCTCTCCACGAGCTGCGATCAGATCAATGGTGATTTGATCGAATAGTTCCTCCAGCGTACCTACATTGTGCACTAGGTGTAGCAATGCAGGGTCCGTCTCGTGATCTCCGTTGGCAACTTCGGGTGGTCTACCATACCCTTCACGCCTGGGGTAGTAGTGGAGCAGCGACGTTAACTCAGGCGACAGTGCACGAGATGAACTATAGCCTCTCGAGCAGCTAGCTGAATGGCTTGTGGCTCAAAGGAAGTTGTTCTTCCGGTGAACCTGTAGGGACGCTCGGGCGCTAGACCCCTACCGTAGATATGTACAGTGGCCCAGAACTGGCGGCTCTCACCACTTATGGGTCCTTGGTACACAACATATTCGGGTGGCTATTCTAACGCATAGGCACGATGGGTAAGGTTTGCGAGTATGGTCACAAAGCCTCCAAGGTTGGTTGCTGTGGTCTCGTTGTGCACGACGGGACCGGGCATTGTGGCTTGGTTTGGGGAAAAAGCTGTGCTATGCTGGGTTGAGGCGAGCATGTCCTTTTTATAGAAAAAGGGGACGGAGTCTTCCTTCGCACGCTTGCGAATGAGACACCTTGGGTGTTGGTCACTGGTGCGTGATAGACAGGCTAGGTTGATAGGTTGGGCACCGACTGCCAAAAGCGTTGGGTCACTGTGTGCCTATCTTGTGCGAGAAGCTTGGCTGAGGTTTTGGTTATGGTTTGGTGGGTTGTTAGCCTAAGTTTATTGACCTGGCTAAGATAGGATTAACCAATGGTCAGCCTGGCTCTGGTACCAAGTTTGTGGGGACCGAATCTCCGGGTGTTAATTTCCAGAAAATGGCCCTTGTGCTCACCAGCCCAGGATAAGCTGTTGGCGATGAGGCACCAACTTGATCTGAAATTCCAAGCAAAATACAAAATATGTAGTACAAGACCATTCTGGCCTGTGAGTACAACAATTGGTTTCTAATGATTGATGGCGGAAGCGGTTTATGGATCATCAGTGTCTATGGGACTCCAATTCCCACAGGAACAGCTGACCAGGTTAACTCCTATATTCACGAGGCTGCTATCGCCGTTGCTTAGGTTCTGGGACTGTCGCCACGGTCGCTCCTCTCCGCGCAAGAAAATCTGGCCAAGACAATAGCCAGGGACAAGCCAGTGAGTACTTTGAATGTACTCGCAAACATTATGAACACAGGCATAATATAACAATGATGTGCTGAAAATATTTTATGCTCATGACGTTAGTCACAAAAGATAAATAAAACTCTGATGCGTGCAAGCATGTTATTTATGAATATGCAATAACATAGTAGTATTAAAATTATGAAATAAATAACAAGCATGCCACAGTGGGGCGTCTTAGCGACACCACATAAAGGGCTTTAAAAGAAATGCCATAGTCGAGCGTCTTAGCGACACCACATAAAGGGCTTAAAAAGAAATGTCGCAGTCGGGCATCTTAGCGACGCCACATAAAGGGCTTTAAAAGAAATGCCACAGTCGGGCGTCTTAGCGACACCACATAAAGGGCTTTAAAAAGAAATGCCACAGTCGGGTGTCTTAGCGACACCACATAAAGGGCTTTAAAAGAAATGCCACAGTCGGGCGTCTTAGTGACACCACATAAAGGGCTTAAAAAGAAATGCATGATCGAGGCGTCTTAGCGACACCACATAAAGGGCTTTAAAAGAAATGCCATAGTCAGGCGTCTTAGCGACACCACATAAAGGGCTTTAAAAGAAATGCATGATCGAGGCGTCTTAGCGACACCACATAAAGGGCTTTAAAATAAATGCCACGGTCAGGCGTCTTAGCGACACCAAAAAAGGGCTTTAAAAGAAATGCCACAATCGAGGCGTCTTAGCGACACCACATAAAGGGCTTTAAAAAAGAGACAAGTAAATATCCGGAGGTAGAACCATCCGGGGATATTCAATAATACCAATAATATCACGGGTTAGTCAACAACAATAATAATAATCATAATTATCACAAGTCACGAGTTGTGATTCCAGTTCTGGTTTAACAGTTTCACCTCCGAAGACCGACACTTGACCCATCCCAGACTGTAATCCTTAACCATGGACATGACTATTCGAATAGGTTTAATCTCTGCAGAGCGTGTACTCTTTACCCACGAGTAACGGATTCCTTTAGTCCATCGGGACTGATTCCGTCTACAGTCTTTTTGTGTAAAACACACCTAACTTGCACACACCAGCTTAACTCACATGTGTCTCGAATCACCCACGACACCTGTTAAACAAAACTCTAAGTGGGGAGGCTACAACCTCGACGTAACATGGGATCACAAAATTTATACCGCGCGCAAACTGGGGAGCTAGCCCCTTCAGCTACAACCGAAACACCCATGCTCCCGGACCCGATGGTATGGCTACCGGAGGCCTCCGGTATCTTCCACCATGGCCTCTCTGTACGGTGTGTGCTAGGAAAGGGGTTGACAACTTACTAAACCGTACCCTACTTGTTGTAGAGGCAGTGGTAGTCTGAAGCAAGTATGGGGTTCTTGGCACAAGACTCGATCTACGGTCGACTCGGGAGGTTGTAATGTTCCTACAAGATTAGTATAACAATGCATATAGTTCAAACAACAGATAGAAACACCACGACATACCCCTCATGCCATACGGACACGTCCGTCTCGACGGAGGACTAGGGACAAGACCGTGTCTACCCAAGACAGAGGCCTTCCCGGCTTTCCTCCCGGTATGCATGAAAGGCATATGACGGTGATTCCTATCACAATCATATCAACTCCATATGCATGAAATTCATTAACATGCACTCATGAGTAGGAACACATCCTCACATAAAATGACGTATGCTCGTGTCGGGGTGGTGTTGTCACCGTGCCAAGCAACACACACAAAAATTACACCAGGGTTCAGAATGCTTGCCTTCAGGTCATGGGAAAGCAGGGTGCGTTCCAAAACATCTTGAAATCTTCAAAAATCCTATTTAAAAGAATATATTTGAATTACTACATAAAATCAAAACATCACAAACAAGTTGTCTGAAATTTTTTCAAATAAATCTTAAAATAAACTAGACCATATTTGAGAGAGGTAGGAAAAAGAATCAATTCATTTGGAGTTGTATTTAAAAGTTATAGGCAGTCAAAGTTCGGTCAAAATCTGATTTTAAATTAAAAGCAGAAAAACAGAAAAAGCGATTAGATTCCTGACCACGTCGAAGGCGTATTTTGAAATTACGCCTCCACTTATCCAGAGTGGACGCGCGGGGTGTCACTGACAGTGGGTCCAGGGGGCCCACTAGTCAGGTTTGACTAGTCCCCACTCCCTCCTCTTCTCTGCCAGAGCAAAGGAGGGACGTCCGGCGATCGTCGCCGGCGAACGGCGGTTCTTCACAGGCATCCGAATGCAGGGATAGATCCGCCGCTCCTAGGAGGTCCTTCCGGTGGTCCCAGGGTTGTCGGAGGTGGAGGAAATCGCCGGCGGCGAGCTCCGCGGCGGAGGAAAGCTTCGGGGGCGAAGTGGTTTTGGGGCTGCGGTGGTTCCCGATCAAAGCGGCGGGGAGGAGTTCACGGGAGGAAGAGAGGGCTTCGGTGAAGAGAGTGGAGAGGGAGGCCCTGGTTGCGTCGAGCGGGCAGGAGGCGGCGGTGGCGAACTGACCGGAGAGGTTGAAGATGACCTGCTCCCCTTCAATTGTTGGCGATGGGGGCACTAGTGAGACGGCGTGAGGCTACCTAATGGCTCGGAGACGCTCGGGGCTTCCTTATATAGCGTGGCTAGGTCGGTCCAAGGTGGCCGGAGATAAAACGGCGGCGAACCGCCTCTCTGTCTGCTGCAGGTGGCGTGGCGGTGGCTGGCTAGTTCGAGGGCTAACGACGACTACTACCTTTGTCGAAGGAGGCGGTGGCCTGTTGTGGGGGTTTGACGGTGCTGCCCATGGCGGTGGCGGATCTTGACATGGGCGTGCCGCATAAGCGGCTTGTCAGCTCTGTTGTAGGGGGGCGAGGAGGCGGTCGGGGCTCTTGGCGCGGCGAGAAGCCAGCGAGTGGCGTGGCTCTGCAGGCGATGGCAAACCAGGGCGCGACGCGTCGGCTCGAGGCGGCAACACGCTGTCTGGCGATGCTCTGCTCGCGCCCGAGAGCACGACGGATCGTGCTCGGCGAAATGCCATGGCATGATAGGGGGCTCCAAACCACAAGAGAGTTAGCAGGGTGGGGTTATAGTCTAAGGCAAAACTATTTGACATGCTGGTTTGGCCAGGGGATCAAGTCCACAGTGCAAGCAAAGACTCATGTCAAAACTGAGCATGCCCAAAAGGTGTTTGACAAAATGCCAAGGGCACTTAGGCATTTCTTGGAGTGGCCAAATTTTCCAGATCAGTGTCTCTTTGGATAGATAAGGGGGTGGTGAAGTTAGTTTGACAAAAGCGAAACTTGTTAGTGCAAGTTATGCAAAACTTGATTCTGGGCAGAAAGTGAATAGCCTTTGTTTCTTGAACCAAAAATCTTCAAAGGGTCCACTCTTACGGACTTAAGAGTTTGGCAAGGAGGACTATAAGTAGGAAAAGGAATTATGGATAAAGAAGCAAGTTAGGAGATGGTTGCAGTACAAATCACCAAATGGCACCAGAATGAAGATGAGGATGATTCACTCAATTTTTCCAAAGAACAACACTAGGTTTTTGCATAAAGTTGGATGGCATGCTACTACTGACATCCCATAATTTTGGTGGAGGCTCTAGGGAAATATTTAATTAGGCTATAGTGCAAAAGTGTCCACTGGACCAGATTTGAAAAACAGGTGTAAAACTCAAAATATGCAATGAAATAATTATATTATTGCACACAAGTGATTTAGAGACATCACATGACATCTCCAAATTTTGGTTGGAATTTTAAGTGAATCTATCAAATGGTTGTAGTTCAAAAAGAGCTCCAAAATTTAAAACAATACATTTTAATGAATAAAGCTCAGGGTGAAATAATTTAATAAATAAATCTACTGATTAAGAAAATGTTATACATAGAGCATAGAAGTCCAATATGTTTTGGAAAGCTCCACATGGAAAAGACACCTTAATATTAAAATAAGAGTTCTGAAATCAACAAAAATAAAAAATTTAAAACTCCTGGCAAAATTTTAATATTTAAAACTTGGCTAAATTTTTGGGGTGTTACAGCCTAGATTGATTTCTCGTGGCTACAAAGGCTTGCGGCGGCGGAACATTCAGATCTAGGTTATTTTCTGGAGGTTTGGGTATTTATAGGAGAGGTTGGCGTCAAGAACAAGTCTGGGGTCCCACGGGAAGTCCACGAGGCACAGGGGCGTGCCCTAGGGGGGTGGGCGCGCCCTCCACTCTCGTGGGGCCCACAAGACTCCCCTCCGGTAACTCACCTTTCCAGTATTTTTTATATTTTCCAAAAAAATTCTCTGATGATTTTCATCGCATTTCAAGAACTTTTATTTCTGCACAAAAACAACACCACGGTAGTTCTGCTGGAAACAATATCAGTCTGGGTTAGTACTAATCAAATCATACCAAAATCATATAAAACTATTGTAAACATGGCATGAATACTTCATAAATTATAGATACGTTGGAGACGTATCAGGATGCACCAGCTGACTTGGCTGTCGGAGGAGGGGAAGAAGATCTTAGGCGTTTGGAGATGGAGCCCGGGGTACTACTCCGCTGTGATGGAGGGTTTCGTCGTTGGAGCAGCTCCGCTGAGTTGTACGACGCCGAGGCTGAAGCAGGACAAGAGAGACAACGTTAACCTGAGTGGAATTTCTAATAGCATCTCTAATAGATGACATAAAATACATAACCACAAAGTGCTAGATGTAAAATACATCATCCGCTCATGTCTAAACTTAACTGTCAAAACTGAATTTAACTGTCGAAACTAAACTTAACTGTCGAAACTGAATTTTGCTGTCGAAACTGAATTTTACTGTTGAAACTAAACGCACTAGCAGCAGAAAAGCAGTAGCAGCAGCAGCGCGTGCGAGAGCCGGGGCAACTGGTCATGTAGCAACATCAGGTGAGGCTACACGTCAGTCGACTGACTTTTTCATCTCTGGTCAGTCGATTTTCCAGCCGTTGGATACGAAATCAAGGGCCTGCAGTTCATCTTCAACCTCCACCCCCTGAGCCGCCAGCCACCACCGGCCAGCGGTGCGCCGCCCCGCTCGCCCTGAAACCACTCCTCACCGCCGGTCCTCCGCCGCCCCGGCCATCCCTCTAGCCCCCCTCGTGCCGAGCTTTTTCTCCGGTGATCCCCACGCCACCGCCCCACCACCGCCGGCGACCACCGCCCCCACCCTGAACCCTAAGATAGATAGTGGGGTACCTCTCCGGCGAGCCCCCCTCCCTGCTGCGGCTAGTTTTTCCTTAACTCTGGCGAGCCCCCACCCCTGAAAATCGACTGACCCAAAAGTCAATTCAGTCGACTGAAGTGTAGCTAAATCGAAGCAGCATCGCAAGCAAGAGCAAGAGCGAGAGCAGCGGCGTGAGCAAGAGCAAGAGCAATAGCAAGAGCATACCAAGCAGGGACCAAGAGCAAGAGCAGAGCAGCAACGCGAGCGAGAGATAAAGCAACAGCAGCTCCTACTGATGTCGACGTCGCCGCCGAGGGAGCGACGCCGTGGAGGAAGGGGCCGGCGACGCCGCCGTGGATGGAGCCGCACCATGTCGGCTCGGGGCCGAGCGCCGCCAGCACCGTGAGATCGAATCAAGAAGAACATGCGGCGATTAGTGTACAACCTCTTTGCTGGCGCCAATTAGGCCTCAGCTTCATGCGAGGAAACGGTTATGATGATGATCTTCAGGTGGTGCAGGTGAAGACGGCGGTGTGGGAATGGAGGTGGCGCGAAAGACGAGAGGAACATCGAGGCAGCTCCTTGGAGGTGGAGGACGGGGTGGCTGAACCGGGGGGACGGCGAGATCGACGGATCCGAATCCGGTATGGTGGACGAGGGACGTCTAGGTGTTGTTGTGGACGACGTCGTCGGGGAAGAGGCTCCGGTTGGGTGGCGGACGGAGGAGGGTGTGGGGCTTCACGGGTTTTCGTGGCCTCGGTGTACGAATGGGTGGGCGGATGGGATGGGAGTGGGGAACCATGGCTTAGGGACGCGCTTGTCCAAAATGTGGGGTAAGTTACAAAAGTACCCCCACCGATTTGAGCTAGGCGGTTCTTTCATTTCAGGGGTATCACGGGCATTTCACGTGTCGGGATTTCATAGGAGGCGGGAGTTTTTGCGCGCATTGTTATTTTGGAATAGCAAGGCGCGGGTTGAGATGGAGGGAGTTGTCGGAGCACAACGAGACAAAGATATATCTTAAATATTTCGGGGTAACAAGGCGCGGGTTGAAGAGGCGGGAGTTTCGCAGCATGATAGACAAAGACGCTAGTTTGAAATTTCGGCATAACAAGGCGCGGCTTGAAATTTCGGGAGAACGAGCTTAATGTGTACCAAAAAAAAGACAATTCGCACCTCATGACTAGAGAGAGACATGTCCCGTTTTACTATATTACTATAAATGCATTCAAATACAACAAAAAACTAAAAAAATCGGGACAACAAACATAACGTGTACAGTACCAAAACAATTTGCACTTCCCTCAACAATAAAAAAAATGTGTGTTGTCTAGCATATGGACTAAATTTGAGTACATTTTCCCTATTTGAATGTGATTGTACTCAGGTTAGTTATACAACCATCTAAATATTATCTTCACAACACATGACATGAATATAGGAGAAGTAAATTCCTATATAAACGAACTACATTTACATATGATCTCAAATTCAAATATATGTATCCATTTTATGTTGAATTCAAATCATAGTACATGTATGCTCTAGCTAGATGTTCGGAATCTAAATGATATAATATGTACAATGTGTTTAACAAGCACAACACACACACACAAACACTATTTAGACTAGTAAGGTACACGTGCATTGCACACATGAGATTTGGCAACCAAATTATGAATAAATACCACATTATAGCATGTAAGTTTTGAGTCATATATGCACGATGTAGATGTTCGTTCAATTCTTATAGTTCATTTCATTCAAAATCATCTAGTTTTTATAAGAAAGCTAATCTATTTTAAGATTCCTGGAATTTTGTTTTGTAAGGCATAAAGTAAAAACAAATAATGGCAAATCATGTAGAAAAACATTTCGGCAAATCTGATACGGAAGATTTTAGAAAAAAGAAGAAGTGCTTGTGTTTTGAGGTTTGTGCATTATGCTTCAGTTCAACCATGGAGTCTTCTAGATTGTACATGTGGAAAAATCTGGTGGAATCTAGATGATATCCAACGGCCAGTAGTGCTCAAATTTTCCATCTCTGCACCATCGGATTGGCCTCATCCAACGACCATCTTTCAAAGTTAGAGTTATCCGCACACTATATAAAAATAAAAATATATATATATATATATATATATATATATATATATATATATATATATATATATATATATATATATATATATATATATAGGGTATAGATATAGATATGTGATGCCAAAGACACCCATCATCTCCAGTTAGAATAGTGTGTCCATGCATGGATGCAATGTGGCCAAACGATGTCTGCCATCGATATCTCAAATTCAAATCAGTCTGACCTTGTTCAGTGTGTATATAGTACAACATGCTCGTTTTCAAACCACACCGCACATATCTCAGTTATATTCATGCATGCATGGGTTTCAAACATCATGATCTCTTATTCAAATATTTGAATTCAACTTTACATTGATTATGACCTCACCTAGTCTTTTACACCCACACAGTCGCCTTCTCTTTTATAATTGTACCACTAACTTCCTCTCGTGCATGCATGCACACATAGTACCAGTCGGCATTATCCATCGCACACATGCAATCTTCTTTTTCAGGTCGGTCTCCCATGCATGCACACACACACACACCTCCCCCTCTCCATCATATTGGGCATTCTTTATCTCTCACGTGCATGCGCGACGATCGATGTTCCTCTATGTGTGTGTATATATAGCTAGGTCTTTCACAGTTTCCCACACAAACCGATTAATCTATATATCTAGTGAGGTCTCACCCTCTTTCCCACGTCCACAACGATCAATCTATACCTCTCTATATAGGATTACATAGCTAATACACACACATTAATTATATATCCAACGTCTCCCTCTCATCATCCATGCCTTCCGCTTCATCTCTCAGACACGCGCACAGTGGCGAAGACAGGGGGCAACAAGGGCCCTACCCCCCCTAACATCACCATATATCGAGGTAATAAGAATGTGTTCATTAGACAATTGTTGGTAAAATGGTTTAAGTTGATGAATTGGCCCTCCTTGTAAAGGATTAGCAATGCTTGGCCCCCTAGCTCATTTATTTTTCATGGCTCCGCCACTGCGTGCAACAGCGCACGTTCTCGCCCCCTCTCTTTAAATATCGATCTTGCACTTGTGCACTCCTTCATTGACTCCCTCCACTTGGCCCCTCACACCATCTACTAGCCCCCCACTGTATTTTTCCACATGTAAAATCTAGCAGACTCCATGGTGGAACTTAAGCATAATGCACAAACCTCAAAACACAAGTGCTTATCTTTTGTTCTAGAATCTTCTGTATCATAACTGCCCAAACATTTTTTCTAGTTGAATTGCCATTATTTGTTTTTACTTTACGCTTTGAAACACACAATTCCATGAATCATAAAATAGATTAAGGGCTTCTTTGATTCAAAGGATTCTCAAAAGAATTTTGGAGGATTCTAATCCTTAGGAATTTTTCCTATCTTGGTTGTTTGATTCATAGGATTGTAAACCACAGGAATTTTCCATAGGATTCATTTGCACTAGATTTCATAGGAAACATCCCATCCACTCAAACCTCTTTGAAATATCCTGCATTTTTCTATGCACACTCAAACCCTCGTACAATCATATAGGATTCAAGACGACATTCCACTCTAATCCCATGTCTTTCCTATTCCCGCGTTTTGGAAATTCTACGAATCAAAGAGGCCCTAGCTTTTTTATAAAAACTTATTTATTTTGAATGAGATGAACTATAAGAATTAAATGAAGGTCTACATCAGTCATATATGACTCAGAGCTTACATGCTATAGTGTGGTATTTATTCATAATTTGGTTGCCAAATCTGATGCGTGCAACGCACGTGTACCTTACTAGTACTTCGAGTATGTGCAAAACACGTAAATTAGAACTCCAATGGCACGCTACACAGTGTCTCTCTTACAGTTCATGAAGCCACGTGGCACATGTGGAGGTGTTGTCGGGACCTCCTTGTGTGGATTGATCACAGTGACGTGCTGCTTGTTCCAGAAGAATGTACTCGTCCTCTCTGAGCCACACTGGCGGTACATGTACGAAGTGAAGATGTGCACGCATGCCACACACGCACTCATTCCCTCGCACGCACACGCGGGTACACAGGGGGACGCATTTTTGTACGAAGATCCACCCCATGTGATAATTGGATGTGTGTAAAGTCCTTCACTTCATTAATTGAGTGGACGTGAGGGCAGAAGAAAGACATTACTACGCCACTGCGCGCATGCGAGTAGTTAAATCATGGGTTGCTAGTACTTCTGTTGGTCTCCTTCGTATTTTGTGCCAATTTTTGACCATAATTGTAAGCAACATAATATTTATGCATGTCATAAAAAGTGGCACGAAAAGAGGGTCCAATAAACCAGGACTCGGGCAACATGATCAATTTTTGCCAAGGCTACTGTTGGTGGCCTTTGTATTTAAATATGGACGGAGTGGAGTAGTACTATCTTTATCTTAGCCTCGTAGGGCTCTCCCAGCTCCTAGGCTCGCCTCCCGCCGCCCATTGGATCCCGCCATGGATAATCCCTTAGATCCCAGATCCCGCGGGCTGCCCTCTCGCTTCTGACCGCAGCTTTGCCGCCTTTGGCGAAACCCACATGTGTTTTAGAGGGATCCATTGCTCGAATCACAGATCGGTCGCGCCGGAGGACATGCCAGGGCTGCGTTTCAGGTGGTGGGCAGCAAGGGAAAATCGGATCGAGGAAGCGTCACATCGATTGGAGAGAAGTTCCAAGGAGCTGCGCCTGGCACAACACAAGGCGGAGGCGCAAGTCGATCTCAAAGGAGAGATGCTGAGGGATGTCAGCATCTGGCAGCATCGCGTTGATTTCAAGCTAGGGCTAATGGCAGAGATCATATTCACGGAGTCGGCTGCGGAGGAAAGACTGCGCATGCCTGCGCAATGGCATGAGCAACCGGTGGAACTGTACAAATGGGCGGTAGGAGAAGCCAAATCCCGGGACCAGTCACTACAAAAAAAATACACTTCTATGATGATACGTGTTTGTCACAGTAGGTCGCGTTTTTGTCATGCATGTACATCCATGACAAATTTATGATGTAATCAAGATAGTCATACTGTCTTTGTCGAGAAGTGTTCCATGACATTACCAAAATTATCATCACGGAAGTGTCCACTTCCATGACGATAAATCGCGTCCGAAGTGCTTTTCGTCAAGGGTGACCGACACGTGGCATCCACCGTAACGGACGCCGTTAAGCTATCGGGTCGGATTTTGGATCTGATAACCCGTTAACAGCCACGACCAACACCGATTTTCCACGTGTAAAATTCTCATTGCCCTTTAGCTGGGTCGGCCCATTATGGTCTGCAGAATCTTGTGGGCCTTTAGCTGGACCGGCCCAAAAGTGGCCCATAAAGTTTAAATGGGCCGGCCCAACCAAAGGCCCATAAGATTTAGCGGACCATAATGGGCCGGCCCAGCTAAAGGCCCACAAAATTTAGCGGACCTTAATGGGTCGGCCCAGCTAAAGGCCCACAAGATTTTGCGGACCACAATGGGCCGGCCCAGCTAAAGGCCCACAAGATTCTGCAGACCATAATGGGTCGGCCCAGCTAAAGGCCCAACATTCTCTGTCAAATCGGCCCGTCAACGACCTGGTCTAAACTTGTCATCAATGCGGCCCATGGTCACTTCTGGCCTGTTAACAGTCCGCTAAGTAATTGGGCCGAATTACGGCCCGGTGTATTTCCGGCCTGTTAAAGGTCCGGCTTCATTTGGGCCAATTTACAAGCCATCTCACTTTCGGTCTATTAAAGGCCCATGTTGTTTATGGGCTCGAGATATTTACACATGTAAACGGCCTATTTTTACTAAGGGCCCAAATTCTGTTTAGGCCTGTTAAAGGCCCACTATGGGCACAGGCCTACAAATTTTTTTTGAAAGCTTATGCTAATTTAAGCCCAGATATTTTTAGTGGGCTACATGCCAATTCGCCCAGAATCGTTTTAGCCCAATTGGAATGGGCCCGACGAATGTTGGCATGTTGGGCTCTCTGAAGCTTTCGGCGAATACATTACTAAGATAAACCTACACTATACAAAAATAGCGTCGTAATTACTGCAGCACTGTGGCAGCATCATAAATGTTGTATCACAACAAAATAAATTCCAATCATACAACAAAAGGCCTGTTGGCATAAAGTTTCTGATCCTTCGGATAAAAGCACCATCGGATGTATAGAAGCGAGAGATCATTTGACCTGAGTGCTAATGTTTCAGTGTAGAATCGATGGAGCAAAGACGATCTCCACCTTTTTCCGCCATTGCTCTTCAACAACGGGTTAATGTCCGATAGTCGGTTTCAAAACCATTCATATCTTGACGCTATTTCTCAACCACTATTCTTGTTTCGAAACAACGTCCATTAGGGATTGGACTTGTGTGCGAGCACAGATATATCACTGTCTAGCAGGAAGATTTTGTTCGATGGCGATTTGGACGAGGTTACCTTGACAAGCGACCCGAATTACGCAGAAGGTGCTTTTGCCTTTGTTAGTGGAGATCTTGGACTTCGTAGCAAGAGGTGACACTGTGCTCGTAGTAGCCTCGTCACCTTCAGGTGGTTGTGGCTGTTCAATCATTTGTTCCATAGCTTCCTGAAAGTTTGAACTTGTAGATTATTGTACCGGATAAGTTACTAATGAGACAAAAACAAACAAAGTAGGTTAAACATTCATAGATAACTTACTTTGGTGAACTACTGTAATACATTAGCATGCATTGTAGTGCCAACTACATAATAAAATCACTTTCGGAACATATGTCCATGTAGCATGCCTACTATATTCTCTATTTCCTCACATTCGTTGACATCTAAGGATAAAGAGACATGGTTTAAAGTAGGATGAACATAGTATGACATCATTCATATCATGGGCAAACAGATATAAAACAAACAGGCTATTTTATCATTGTGTGCGCACGTGAACATAACAACTAGATTACAGATCAAGACCAAAAGAATATCCTTCATCTCTTTCAAACCATGTAAGGTGAAATGATACGTTAAGACAATTGTGTATAAAAGTGAACAGAGTAATTGACATTGGCTACAAACCAAGTAGTTAAATGAACACATCACAGTACCAATCAGTTCAAGGCAGGAGGAGTAAGGACTTACAACAGCGGCTTGAACTGGTGTGCTCATGCCCTTCATCTTGCTGGTGTGGAAATCCTTGAAGATTTGCACTGCATTCTGTTCAGGTTCTTTTTGGTCCGCACGGGCTTTCCTTTATATTTGGAACAAGTCAATATAGATACGATAATATGGCACAAAAAAAAGAAGGAAGTAGAAGCTATTTACATAAACCTCGCAGTGTGCAATATAGCTACGAGATCCTGTTGTCTGTTGGAATTTCACTTTAAAACGGTTGGTTTTGTTCTTCAAACAGTTAGCCTAGAAGAAGATACACTTGTAAGGCACATACATAAATACAAGTTCAATATGTGGTCTGATCAAATACATATAGCCTACCTGATACTTTGGATCGGACCAGTGTTTAACGAGGGCTATCCAGTCTTCATCGTAATATATTCCTTTGGAGATGTTTGGGCGATTTCATTGTTAGCCTTGCCTTCAAAGTGAGATTTTCTAAGGTGGTACCGACATTGTCAGCAGAAAGCGGATCGAAAAACATGAGTGCATGCTTGTTTAGTTGCATCATCTTTCAGATCCAACTTGAACCTCATCTATTGAAAACAGAATGTGAGTCTTATTAGGACGAAGCTAGAAAGTATGGGACAGAGCAAGACAATATTACTAATTGCGATGAATAACATTACTTACGGATAAATGGTCAAGGAAGGTGTTAAACTGGGTATTGTCTTTCTCATTTCTGTACTGGATCCACGTTGGGAGGATACGTGCATGACACCTAACGGCAATGGCTGCCTCTGATACTAATTTTGCTAACTCTATAGCATCACGTGGCCTTTTTAAACCTGCCTCAAAATGGATCTCCATTCTTCCTCCTTTAGATTTTGTTAATCCGTCAAGCAAATTATCCCTGATGTCTGTTTCCGCTTGCGCCGTGGTGCTAGTTCAACAACGAATATGGAAAGTGTTAGTGTACATCAAACTGTGAGAGTACATATAAAGGAGCATGCAACTGCAACTTGACTCGGTCAGGTACTTTCTTGGTGTTGATGCTCATGAGGTTCATCTGATCTTGCCAAGTCTGTTGTGTCGGCAGAAGCTTCGGAAGTAGTGTTAGGTGTGAAGGTAGCTTGGGAACTGGCCAGCCCGGAGCAAACGAACGAGTAACTGGTTGAGATGCTGGTACAGTTGAAGCGGATACTGCAGCTGGTGGAGCAGGTGATACTGTGTTTGTAGATTTAGCCGGTGGACTTGGACCTTCTACTGCACTACATCAGGCATATATGACTCAGAGCTTACATGCTATAGTGTGGTATTTATTCATAATTTGGTTGCCAAATCTAATGCGTGCAACGCACGTGTACCTTACTAGTACTTCGAGTATGTGCAAAACACGTAAATTAGAACTCCAATGGCACGCTACACAGTGTCTCTCTTACAGTTCATGAAGCCACGTGGCACCTGTGGAGGTGTTGTCGCGACCTCCTTGTGTGGATTGACCACAGTGATGTGCTGCTTGGTCCAAAAGAATGTACTCGTCCTCTCTTAGCCACACTGGCGGTACATGTACGAAGCGAAGATGTGCACGCATGCCACACACGCACTCATTCCCTCGCATGCACACGCGGGTACACAGGGGGACGCATTTTTGTACGAAGATCCACCCCATGTGATAATTGGATGTGTGTAAAGTCCTTGACTTCATTAATTGAGTGGACGTGAGGGCGGAAGAAAGACATCACTACGCCACTTCGCGCATGCGAGTAGTTAAATCATGGGTTGCTAGTACTCCTGTTGGTCTCCTTCGTATTTTGTGCCAATTTTTCAGCATAATTGTAAGCAACATAATATTTATGCATGTCATAAAAAGTGGCACAAAAAGAGGGGGCCAATAAACCACAACGCGAGCAACATGATCAATTTTTGCCAAGGCTACTGTTGGTGGCCTTTGTATTTAAATATGGATGGAGTGGAGTAGTAATATCTTTATCTTAGCCTCGTAGGGCTCTCCCAGCGCCTAGGCTCGCCTCCCCGCCTCGCCCACTGGATCCCGCCATGGATAATCCCTTAGATCCTAGGATCCCGCGGGCTGCCCTCTCGCTACGGCCCGCAGCACTGCCACCTTTGAGGGAAACCCACATGTGTTTTAGAGGGGATCCATTGCTCTGGAATCACAGATCGGTCGTGGGAGGACATGCAGTGGCTGCGTTTGGTGGTGGGCAGCAAGGAAAATCGGATCGAGGAGCGCCACATCGATTGGAGAGAAGTTCAATGAGCTGCTACCGCACAGACTGCAGGCGAGGCGCAAGTCGATCTCAAAGGAGAGATGCTGAGGGATGTCAACATCTGGCAGCATCGCGTTGATTTTGAGCTAGGGCTAATGGCAGAGATCATATTCACGGAGTCAACTGCGGAGGAAAGAATGCGCATGCCTGCGCAATGGCATGAGCAACCGGTGCAACTGTACAAATGGGCGGTAGGACAAGCCAAATCCCGGGACCAGTGACTACAAAAAAATACTCTTCCGTGATGATATGTGTTTGTCACAGTAGGTCGCATTTTTTGTCATGCATGTACATCCATGACAAATTTATGATGTAATCAAGATAGTCATACTCTTTGTCGTAGAAGTGTTCCATGACATTACCAAAATTATCATCACGGAAGTGTCCACTTCCATGACGATAAATCGCGCGTCACAGAAGTGCTTTCGTCAAGGGTGACCGACACGTGGCATCCACCGTAACGGGACGCCGTTAAGCTATCGGGTCGGATTTTGGATCCGATAACACGTTAACAGCCACGACCAACACCGATTTTCCACGTGTAAAATTCTCATTGTCCTTTAGCTGGGTCGGCCCATTATAGTCTGCAGAATCTTATGGGCCTTTAGCTGGACCGGCCCAAAAGTGGCCCACAAAGTTTAAATGGGCCGGCCCAACCAAAGGCCCATAAGATTTAGCGGACCATAATGGGCCGGCCCAGCTAAAGGCCCACCAAATTTAGCAGACCATAATGGGTCGGCCCAGCTAAAGGCCCACAAGATTTTGCGGACCACAATGGGCCGGCCCAGCTAAAGGCCCACAAGATTCTGCAGACCATAATGGGTCGGCCCAGCTAAAGGCCCAACATTCTCTGTCAAATCGGCCCGTCAACGGCCTGGTCTAAACTTGTCATCAATGCGCCCATGGTCGCCGGCCTGTTAACGATCCGCTAAGTAATTGGGCGAATTACGGCCCGGTGTATTTCCGGCCTGTTAAAGGTCCGGCTTCATTTGGGCCAATTTACAGGCCATCTCACTTTCGGTCTATTAAAGGCCCATGTTTTTTATGGGCTCGAGATATTTACACATGTAAACGACCTATTTTTACTAAGGGCCCAAATTCTGTTTAGGCCTGTTAAAGGCCCACTATGGGCACAGGCCTACCAGAAAAATTTGAAAGCTTATGCTAATTTAAGCCCAGATATTTTTAGGGGGTACATGCCAATTTCGGCCCGTAATCGTTTTTAGCCCAATTGGAATGGGCCCGACGAATGTTGGCATGTTGGGTTCCTACGAAGCTCTCGGCCGAATACATTACTAAGATAAACCTACACTAAACAAAAATAGCGTCGTAATTACTGCAGCCTGTGGCAGCATCATAAATGTTGTATCACAGCAAAATAAATTCCAATCATACAACAAAAGGCCTGTTGGCATAAAGTTTACTGATCCTTCGAGATAAAAGCACCATTAGATGTATAGAATCACAGATCATTTGACCTGAGTGCTAATGTTTACGGCTGTAGAATCGATGGAGCACACGATCTCCACCTTTTACGCCATTGCTCTTCAACAACGGTTTAATGTCCGATAGTCCGGTTTCAAAACCATTCATATCTTGACGACATTTCTCAACCACTATTCTTTTTTCGAAACAACGTCCATTAGGGATTGGACTTGTGTCCGGAGCATGATATATCACTCATCTAGCAGGAAGATTTTGTTCAAGATGGCGATTTGGGCGAGGTTACCTTGACAAGCAACCCGAATTACGCGGGAAGGTGCTTTTTGCCTTCGTTAGTGGAGAGATACCGACGACTTTGCATCAAGAGGTGACATTGTGCCTGTAGTAGCCTCGTCACCTTCGTGGTTGTGGCTGTTCAATCATTTGTTCCATAGCTTCACGAAAGTTTGAACTTGTAGATTAGTGTACCGGATAAGTTACTAATGAGACAAAAACAAACAAAGTAGGTTAAACGTTTATACATAACTTATTTTGGTGAACTACTGTAATACATTAGCATGTATTGTAGTGCCAACTACATAATAAAATCACTTTCGGAACATATGTCCATGTAGCATGCCTACTATATTGTCTATTTCCTCACATTCGTTGACATCTAAGGATAAAGAGACATGGTTTAAAGTAGGATGAACATAGTATGACATCATTCATATCATGGGCAAACAGATATAAAACAAACATGCTATTTTATCATTGTGTGCGCACGTGAATATAACAACTAGATTACAGATCAAGACCAAAAGAATATCCTTCATCTCTTTTAAACCATGTAAGGTGAAATGATACGTTAAGACAATTGTGTATAAAAGTGAACAGAGTAATTGACATTGGTTGCAAACCAAGTACTTAAATGAACACATCACAGTACCAATCAGTTCAAGGCAGGAGGAGTAAGGACTTACAACAGCGGCTTGAACTGGTGTGCTCATGCCCTTCATCTTGCTGGTGTGGAAATCCTTGAAGATTTTCACTGCATTCTGTTCAGGTTCTTTTTGGTCCGCACGTGCTTTCCTCTATATTTGGAACAAGTCAATATAGATACGATAATATGGCACAAAAAAAGAAGGAAGTAGCAGCTATTTACATAAGCCTCGCAGTGTGCAATATAGCTACGAGATCCTGTTGTTTGTTGGACTTTCACTTTAGAACGGTTGGTTTTGTTCTTCAAACAGTTAGCCTAGAAGAAGATACACTTGTAAGGCACATACATAAATACAAGTTCAATATGTGGTCCGATCAAATACATATAGCCTACGATACTTTGGATCGGACCGGTGTTTAACGAGGGCTGTCCGGTCTTCATATGTAATATATTCCTTTGGAGATGTTTGGTCGATTTCATTGTTAGCCTTGCCTTCAAAGTGAGATTTTCTAAGGTGGTACCGATCATTGTCAGCAGAGTGATGAAAAACATGAGTGCATGCTTGTTTAGTTGCATCATCTTTCAGATCCAACTTGAACCTCATCTGTTGAAAACAGAATGTGAGTCTTATTAGGAGGAAGCTAGAAAGTATGGGACAGAGCAAGACAATATTACTAATTGCGATGAATAACATTACTTACGGATAAATGGTCAAGGAAGGTGTTAAACTAGGTATTGTCTTTCTCATTCCTGTACTGGATCCACGTTGGGAGGATACGTGCATGACACCTAATGGCAACGGCTGCCTCTGATACTAATTTTGCTGACTCTGTAGCATCACGTGGCCTTTTTAAACCTGCCTCAAAATGGATCTCCATTCTTCCTCCTTTAGATTTTATTAATCCGTCAAGCATTATCCCTGATGTCTGTTTCCGCTTGCGCCGTGGTGCTAGTTCAACAATGAATATGGAAAGTGTTAGTGTACATCAAACTGTGAGAGTACATATAAAGGAGCATGCAACTGCAACTTGACTCGGTCAGGTACCGTCTTGGTGTTGATGCTCATGAGGTTCATCTGATCTTGCCAAGTCCTGTTGTGTTAGCGATTGCTTGAAGTAGTGTTAGGTGTGAAGGCAGCTTGGGAACTGGCCGTTCGAGCAAACGAACGAGTAACTGGTTGAGATCTTTGGTACAGTTGAAGCGGATCTGCAGCTGGTGGAGCGGGTGATCTTGTGTTTGTAGATTTAGTGGCGGACTTGGACCTTCTACTGCACTATAAGTACCAGCAGAATCTCGACGGCAGAACCTTTTCCGTTTCACCCAACGAGTAACAGCACTCCCTACTATATTATTTTGCTTGCTCTTTTTTGACTTTGCCATGTCAAGCTGTACCCACAACACAAAAGAATAAAATCACTCTTCAGAACTCATTGATGCATGATACAGACAAGCAATACTTTGATGTAAGACAACCGTATGAGGACGGAATATGTAAGAAAAATAGGACGGCATGACATATTCACAGCTACAATGTGCAAACTAAGCAGAAAGATTTTCAAGAAAATAGAAGTAATGCAAGCTAGACACCATATGAAAGATGCAACCAATATTACTCTGCCAAGTTAAAAGTGTCTTGTCATAAGTGGCAATTCGAAAAATTAGAAGCAGTACAACGTAGAAATCAATGCAAGATGCAACCACTATCAAACTGCCATGTTAAAAGAGTCCAATCATGAGTTACTGATGCGGGATACACAACAACAGTACTTTGATGTAAGAACATGGTATGATAGATAGATGCAGTGTATTCTAGACACAGAAAGCCATGTCATATGCACACGTATGATGTATAAACTCAGCAGGTGTAATTTAATCAAAATAGAAGAAATACAGGCTAGACAACATATGCAACATGAAACCAATTATCACACTGTCAACTTAGAGCAACCACCTGCAATGGTGGAGTGCGGGAAATGAACTCATCATGTAGACTTGGGACTTCAACTTCATTAACAGTAGCAGTGGCAAATCTAGAGAGTCTCTGTTTGCATCGGTGCGGAGTACCACCAACATCCCCTAACTTACTCTTTTCCTTCCTATTTTCTGATATTGCCTTATGAAGTCAAAACGACAAGAAGATGAATAAAATTAGCTCTACATAACTGGTTGATGCATGATCTGATTTAACACTACTTTGATGTAAGGCAAGCGCAGGATAGGAGGATGGAATATATACAAAAAAAGACAGCGTTTCATATTCACACGTACGATAGGAGGATGGAATATGTATGAAAAAACAGTAAGCGGAAGGCATTTCAATAAAATTAGAAGAAATGAAAGCTAGGAACCATATGAACATGCAACCAATATCACTCTATCAGGTAAAAAGTGTCTCGTCGTAAGTGCCATTTCAAGAAATTAGAAGCAATACAAGCTAGAAGAAAATGCAAGATGCAACCTACATCACAGTCCAAAGTTAAATGTGTCTTATGGGTAAGTGAACGTTGCAGGTATAAGTTGTAAGCTACGCAGATGCAATTCTACATAATCAAAAGCAATACAAACTAGACATCATACGGAAAACGCAACCACGTATAACAGTTCCAAGTAAGAGCAAGCACCTGTGATGGTGGAGTAGGGGAGATGTGCTCATCATGTACACGTATGTTCTAGAAACAGGAACACGTGTCATATTCACTGGCATTATGTGTAAAGTAAGCAGATGCAATTCAAGTTAGAAGCAATCCAAGCTAGACATCATACGCAACATTCAACCACATATAATAGTGTCAAGTTAGAGCAAGCACCTGTGATGGTGGAGTAGGGGTGATGTGCTCATCATCTACACAGCTACGTTGACTGTCCAGCCTTGTGTTGTCTTGCGAATCTTGTTGGGAGGATGGCGGAGTAGAATCTGTGGAGACCCCCCTGTTTGAGTTGCTCCGAAGGACCACCATCATCCACTGCCGGACTAATTTCCTTCAGCTGTAATGATTTTGCATTGTGAAGTCAAACCGATAAGAAAAAGGAATAAAATTCGCTCTTCAGAACTCATTCATGCATGATAATGACGAACACTACTCGGATGAAAGGCAAACACATGATGCGAGGATGGAATATGTATGAAAAAGAGGATGGTGTGACATATTCACACCTATGATGTGGTAACTAAGCAGAAGGCATTTCAACAAATTAGAAGCACTACAAGCTAGACACCATATGAAAGATGCAACCAATATCACTCTGCCAAGTTCAAACTGTATGGCGTTTCAAAAAATTAGAAGTAGTATATGCTAGAAATCATATGCAAGACACAACCAATATCACAGTGGCGACTTAAAGGTGCCTTATCATAAGTGACTGATGCGGGATATGCAAGAATAGTAGTCTGATGTAGAAACAGGAACACATGTCATATTCACAGGCATTATGTGTAAAGTAAGCAGATGCAATTCAACAAAGTTAGAAGCAATACAAGCTAGACATCATAACGCAACCGCAACCACATATAATAGTGCCAAGTTAGAGCAAGCACCTGTGATGGTGGAGTAGGGGAGATGTGCTCATCATCTACACAGCTATGTTGACTGTCTAGCCTTGCGTTGTCTTGCGAATCTTGTTGGGAGGATGGCGGAGTAGAATCTGTAGAGAACCTCCGTTTCAGTTGCTCGGAAGGACCACCATCATCCAATGACTTGCCAATTTCCTTCAGCTTTATTGATTTTGCATTGTGAGGTCATACCGACAAGAAAAAGGAATATCATTCGCTCTTCAGAACTCATTCACGCATGATATCGATTGAACACTACTCTGATGAAAGGCAAAGTCATGATACGAGGATGGAATATCTACGAAAAAATGGACGGCTTGACATATTCACACCTATGATGTGGTAACTAAGCAGAAGGCACTTCAACAAATTAGAAACACTACAGGACACCATATGGAAGGTGCAATCAATATCACTCTGCCAAGTTAAAATTGTCTCGTCATAGGTGGCGTTCATCAAACTAGAAGCAATACATGCTAGAAATCATATTCAAGACGCAAACCAATATCACACTGCCAACTTAAAGGTGTCCAATCATAAGTGACTGATGCAGGACACACAAGAAGAGTAGTTTCATGTAAGAACATTGTAGCGACCCGACCCGAATGGATCAAGTCTACGTGCTCGGTGTCATCCACGGATCGATAATGCCGACACCACACGATGATTTGAAGGATTTATAATGAGTAGCAATCACACACTTATTACATCGTTTGTCCGAAGAGGACTTACTACAATAATCATGGCTTAAGGCCATCTAATAACGATAACAGCGGAAGACTTGGAAGATAAGTGAGTCCATAAACTCGGTGCATCACCGAGTATAGAACCACGACCTAAAGCACCTTACTGTAAATGCGAAAAGTCGCAACATGAAAGTTGCAGCCCAAAACGGGTCAGCACATGGAATATCTTGGCAATGTAACACATAGAGAATAATGAATGATAAGCTGTACTACATGCATATGTGGCTGGTGGAAAAGCTCTCTGATTCAGTTTTGCATAAAGCCAGTTTTTCCCTCTGCAAAGGAATAAATTTGTTTAACTATCATGGTGGTTGTTAAACATTGAGAATGGTTGACAACATCCTCAATCCCAATTAAAAGTACTCATTAAAACCCAACAAAATTAATTAGAGTAACATGTTAAGATTCACATGATATTCAAGTACTAGATACTCAAGATGTCCATAACCGGGGACACGGCTAATCATGATTAGTTTATACACTTTGCAGAGGTTTGCACTTTTCCCCACAAGACTCGATCGCCTCCGCTTGGTTTCTCGCACTACATGGTGTTTAAGAAAGCGGATGGCCGAGACATAGTCTTCGAAGCGCTAGCACCTTACGATGGGTGGACGGTACACCTACATCCCCTACATCTGCTACTCCACCACTATAAGAGTTATACGACTTAGTCAACTATGCCAAAGCCCATAATGGCTTGTGGCTGCACACGTAAGTTACTAGTATGAATTATCTTATGATCCCTTTGAGCACGGGTGGCGGTCCGAAGAAATACAGCAAGTCTGCTAGAAAACAGGTGCCTCAATCCACCCAGATGTGTATTTAAGTTGCCACCTTAGATAAACCATTAATTTAACAATCTCACATCTTTCATGGATATCACTCACCCAATCCACGTCTACTAGCATAGCATGGCATAATAAGCAAATGTAGAAGTAACTCCCAAAGGTTTCATAAGTAAAACAGGTAATAGGTACTACCTCAATCTACTTCCCATCCCACAATTTAATTAGATCCTAATCATGCAAGTGTTTGAGGATTGATCTAATGCATAAAAACTGGGTGGTAGTAAAGGTATGATCAAGTGTTACTTGCCTTGCTGATGATCCGCGAAACCTAGAGATTCGAAGTAACAAGCGGCGCACTCCGGGTGATCTATCGCAGACAAACAACAAGCATACAATAAGCACTCATCTAATGCATGGGTAAATCTCGAATAAAAGATCTAACCAGAAAGTTCAACTTAAGAACCCTGGTAGCAAAAATAATCGAATCTAATAAAGCAACGAAAGTCAAACGACGAAAGAAAACAACTCGGTTCTAGCAAGTTGAAACTAAGTCAAATTTTACAGTAGCAAAACTTTGTTTAAGTTGATTAGTCGGAAGCGGTTTGAGCGAAAACTCCAGCGCTTGAATCACCTGATTCCGATAAGCGGCGAGAAGATAGACTAGAAAGGAAATCGGATCTGAAATCGCTATCGGAAAAATAGCGGAATAAATTCGATGAGAAAGAAAACAGCGAGCGGTTGAGCGAGCGGACGTTCATTAACGAAACAAACCGGTGATCACGTTCGTTAGGGACGAACGGTCCGCGAAACCGAACGGAACCAAAGCGATTCTGAAAAAAAACTGAACCGAGAAAAGAAAAGGTGACGCGACGCTGAGGCTAGTACCTCAAGAAGCGAGGGCTCGGCGCGGCGTTGGGTGGCGGCGTTAGGCGGCGGTGGGGGGGCGCGGCGGTGCGGTGGCGGCGCTGCTGCTGCTGGAGGAGAGAGAGGAGAGGTGTTGGTTTGATGTGTTAGAGGGGGTGCTTGGGTATTTATATTGGGGAGGGAGGGTTTTGCTTGGGGTAGGGGACAAGAAATAGACTAGGATTAGGAAACAAAGAGGAAAAGATCTAGAAACAAACACGGAATAAATGGAAGTAGGACAAAAGTCCTACTAGGATTTGAAAAAAAAGCGGCGGCTCCCTCCTGGCGCTGGCCTTGTGGGCGATGGCCTTGGCCTCTGGCCGGCCGGTGGCTTGGCGGCTTGGGCCTTTGGCCCAAGGCGCTGAGGTTTTTTTTTTAAATCGGTTTCGCGCGCTGAAAAATACAGAAAAAAATCTAAACGAACTCCAAAATTAATAAAGTAAACTTTCCCCGACTCCTAAAAATGAGTCGAACAAAATGAACTTTTACTCGAGGCCTAAAATGCAGCTTTTGAAAATACGCATTTTTCCCTAAGGCAAATAAACTCTGAGAAAAAATCCAAAATTTGATTTATTTATTAAATCTTCATTTTTCCTAAATTTTGGGAAGGTCATATTATTCCCTCTCTTATTTTGATATTGGAAAAATATTTGAAGATAAAATAAATAAATCCAATGATCCTCTTTTCATAGTTTTGAGAGAACTCAAATCTGAAAATTTTGAAATCTACAACTCTCCGAGGGTCCTTGAGTTGCGTGAAATTTCTAGGATCAACAAAATGCAAGAAAATATGATATGCATGATGATCTAATGTATAACATTCCAAATTGAAAATTTGGGATGTTACAAACCTACCCCTTAAGATGAATCTAGCCCTCTAGATTCGGGTTGGCTAGAAAATAGGTGAGGTGATCCTTGAGAAAATCTTCTTCTCTTTCCCGGTGGCTTCATCCTCGGTGTGGTGGCTCCTTTGAACCTTGCAAAACTTGATAACCTTGCTGCGAGTAACTCTGCTGGCATATTCGAGAATCTGTTGGTTTCTCCTCATATGTTAAATCATCCTTCAACTGAATTGCTTCAAGTGGCACTTTATCTCTTAGCGGTACTTCCGCCATCTCGGCGTGACATTTCTTGGTGAGAAACATGGAACACATCATGAACTCTGACAGTCCTTCGGTAATTCCAGCTTATAAGCAACTTCTCCCATGCGTTGCAAGATCCTATACGGTCCAACAAAGCGTGGTGCTAATTTTCCTTTAACTCCAAATCGCTTAACTCCTCGAAGTGGGGATACTCTAAGATAAACTTTGTCTCCAACTTCATATTCTATCGCCTTGCGCTTTTGAATCCGCATAGCTTTTACATGCGGACTGGGCTACCTTGAGCCTATCGCGAATCAACAACCTTCTGTTCGGACTCCTTAATCAAATCTGGTCCAAACAATCGGCGGTCTCCAACTTCGTCCCATGATAGCGGTGTCCTGCACCTCCTTCCGTACAAAGCCTCGAAGGTGCCATCTTCAAGCTGGTTTGGTAGCTGTTGTTATAAGAAAACTCTGCATACGGCAAGTTATCATCCCAACTAGATCCATAATCTAGTGCACAAGCTCTCGGCATATCCTCCAAAATCTGATTGACTCTCTCGGTCATCCATCGATCGTGGGTGAAAAGCTGTCTTGAATTCTAGCCTGGTTCCTAACGTTTCATGCAACTGATTCCAAAAATTTGAGGTAAATTGAGTTCCTCTATCTGATATGATACTCCTCGGAACTCCGTGCAAACACACAATTCTGGTCATGTATATCTTTGCCAACTTAGCACTGCTATAGGTAGTCTTATTTGGAATGAAATCGCTACCTTCATCAAGCGATCGACTATAACCCAAATCGAATCATAGCCTGAACGAGTCTTTGGCAAACCCGTGATGAAATCCATGCCTAGTTTATCCCACTTCCATTCGGGTATTGGCAATGGCTGCAACAATCCTGCTGGCTTCTGATGTTCCGCCTTCACTCTCTGACATACATCGCAAACTGCTACATACTCCGCGATATCCTTCTTCATTCCGGTCCACGAGCGTTTCCTTCAAATCCAAATACATCTTGGTATTTCTGGGTGAATCGAATAGGGTGAATCATGTGCCTCTTGCAGAATCAACTTCCTGAACTCCGGGTCATTTGGCACATACACACGGTCCTCAAACCATAGGGTATCGTGCTCATCCTCACGAAATCCCTTTTCTTTTCCTTCGCTCATTTTCTTCTTTATATCCGCAATCTCTTTGTCCTTTTTCTGAGCTTCCCTAATTTTATCCATCAAGGTAGACTGAATCTCCAATGCTGCTACGTAGCCTCTCGGAACTATTTCCAAACATAGCTCTCGAAGGTCTTCGGCTAACCCCTTGGGTATTCCTCCCATCATTAGTGTATTGACGTGGCTCTTACGGCTCAATGCGTCTGCTACAACGTTAGCCTTCCCGGGGTGATAATGCAATCTCATATCATAATCCTTAATAAGCTCCAACCATCTCCTCATCTCGAGATTTAATTCCTTCTGCGTGAAGATATACTTCAAACTCTTGTGATCCGTGTACACCTCACAATGATTTCCAATGAGAAAATGTCTCCATGTCTTCAATGCATGCACTACGGCTGCTAACTCCAAATCATGTGTGGCATAATTTAATTCATGAGGTTTCAGTTGTCGTGAAGCATACGAAACAACTCTTCCTTCCTACATAAGCACTGCTCCAAGTCCTCGACGTGAAGCATCGCAATACACCTCATAATCCTTGGTCCGATCCGCAAAATTAACTTGGTGAGGTAACCAATCTTTTCTTCAACTCCTGAAAACTTGCCTCACAATCCTCGGTCCATATGAACTTGGTATCCTTTTTCAGCAATTCCGTCATAGGTTTTGCAATCCTTGAGAAATTCTCAATGAATCTTGGTAGTATCCTGCGAGTCCAAGGAAACTCCGGATCTCTCCAACTGTCGTTGGTGCTTCCCATTTGGTTACGGTCTCAACCTTTGTGGGTTCAACTGCTATCCCTTCTCCGGATATAACATGTCCAAGAAATCCAACTTCCTTTAGCCAAAACTCACATTTGCTGAACTTGGCATATAAGCGATGTTCTCTTAGCTTCTCCAAAACCAATCGCAAATGTTCCTTATGTTCTTCTTCATTCTTTGAGAAAACCAAAATATCATCTATGAACACCACGACGAACTTATCCAAAAACTCCATAAACACTTTGTTCATCAGGTTCATGAAATAGGCTGGTAGCGTTAGTCAGTCAAATGACATAACGGTATATTCATACAGTCCATATCTCGTGGTAAATGCTGTCTTAGGTATGTCCTGCTCCGAATCTTCAATCGATGGTACCCGATCGCAAATCGATCTTGGAAAACACTTTAGCTCCTTGCAAGCGATCAAACAGATCATTTATCATAGGTAGTGGGTACTTGTTCTTGATTGTTACTTCATTTAACCCACGATAGTCAACAACCATCCTTAACGATCCGTCCTTCTTCTCTACTAAAAGTACGGGTGATCCCCAAAGGCGAAGAACTTGGGCGTATAAAACCTTTATCCAATAGCTCCTTAATCGCTTCTTGATTTCCGCCAAATCTCATGCGGGCATCCCGTATGGTCGCTTCGATATCGGGCCTGTTCACGGCAACAGCTCAATCAAAAACTCAATGTCTCTATCCGGTGGCATTCTGGCAATTCCTCGGAAATACATCGGGGTAATCCTTTACCACTGGCACCTCTTCTGCACCACTCGATAAGGAATTTACTTGATTCCTATTTGGTCCATGTCGCGATACATACCTAATCCTTCTTCCTCACGGTGTCGTGAGCAAAATCGTCTTACTTGCAATCGATGTTTCCCCATACATCGATAGCCAATCCATACCAAGAATCACATCAATCCTTGGGATTCCAAAATGATCAAATCCGTCGGGAACACATGCCTTCCTATACTTAATGGCACTTGAAAACATCCTTATCGGCCATATACTCCGCTCTGGTGAGCTTACTAGCATAGGGGTTTTAAGAATCTAAGTAGGCAGGCTATACTTTTCTACAAATCCCCTTGATATGTATGAATGCGTTGCACCGGTATCGAAAAGAACTAGTGCAATAAAAGACTTAACCAAAAACTTACCGATTACTGCATCGGGCTGATCTTCAACCTCCTCCACATCAATGTGGTTCACATGTCCTCTGTTGAAAGGGTTTGGCTTATTTCCAACGCTTCCATTTCCTCCTTGGCCTTCGGGACATCCATTTGCATAATGTCCGGTCTTGGAACACTTGTAACAGGTGACATGGCTCAGGTCTTTCTTGGTTGGGGTTGATGGTGTGGTCCGGTTCTGGCCGTTGCTTCCTCCATTCCCGTTACCATTTTTGTGGCCATTATGGTTGTGCGAACTACCTCCTCCATGGGTATCTTGAAACTGAACTCCTGTTTAGGGGTATAACGGGCTTCTGCATTGGGCTCGAGTTATACTTCCCTGCCCATACTTCCTCTTGCGGTTCTCAATTTCTGCTGCTTTCCTTCAATCATGAGGGCACGGTCTACCAACTCCTGGTAGTTGTTGAAACTTGCTACCATCAACTGCATGCTTAACTCATCATTCAGTCCTTCGAAACTTCTCACGCTTAGCTGCATCGTAGTAGCGTCATCCGGGGCATAACGTGCTAACTTACTAAAATCATCCACATATTGGCCAACAGTCCTTCCTCCTTGGCGTAAATTGCGAAACTCACGCTTCTTCATGGCCATAGCTCCCTTTGAGACATGGGCGGTCTGGAAAGCTTCTTGAAACTGATCCCATGTGGCGGTGTCTCAGGGTAAGTGGCTATAAAATTTTCCCACCATGCTGCTGCGGGTCCTTCAAGTTGGTGTGCAGCAAACTTCACCTTCTCTCCATCTGTACATCCTGCAGTGGTCAACTCCCTCCCTATCTTACGGAGCAATCATCTGCTACAATCGGCTCGGTGCTACTAGAATACACCGCGGATTCAGCCTAAGAAGCGAGTCAAGTGATCCGGTGGTGGTGGTGGTGGTGGGTTGTTGTTGTTGTTGTTGCCTTGGTTACTGTACCAATGTTTGGATCAAAGTGTTACTGCTGCTGGATCAACTGGGTGATCTCTGGCGGGAAAACAAACCAGTCGCGTCTCGGAGGCATCTGAAGGGTTTAGAAAAGAAGAGGAATTAAGAATAGAGTGAGGTCTAAGGAGAAAACACTACCCAAATGTATATGAGCAAAAGCACACAAAATCACTTCATTCAATTCAAACAAAGGGCTTACAACGGTCTAACTATCGCAAAAGTGCGTGTACTATAATGTTTACATGGAGGTAATACTACTAATATGTGGGGGTCATCTACTAATTTGAACCGGTGGAAGACTCCATGATGTCTGCTCCAGCTTCGTCTTCAAAGTCGGGTTCACTTGGATCCGGATCGGTGTCGTCGATGATGATGTAGTTGCTCGGACAGCCGACGTACTTGTCTTCATTCTTGAGCGCCAATTTCTTCTTGAGTTCTTCAATCTCATACTTAAGATCGTTATTGTGTCTTGCTACAGCTACGATCTCGTCCATGTAGTCATTACGTGTAGACTTTAGTTCTCCTTCAAGTTCGATGATCCTTCCCTTTGCATTCTTCAACTCTATCATATCATTGCACATCTGGTTCTCCTGGCGTCGAATGTGCTGGTTTAACTCCTGGATGAAAGCTGCAATGGATCTGTCCTTCTTGGTGCTGACTATCTCCCATTGCTCATTCCGGCGTACGCAAATCTGGTAGATAGTGTCCTTGAGGTCTTCTTGATAAACTTCTCCAATCGTCCCATGGTGATATGAGCTGCCATGCTCTTTCCCGGACTCGAGGTTGGTGCTGAAAACACTATCTATAGGCTTGGTGATTGGGCGAACGTCCTTCCGGAACATGAGCTTGAATCTTCGGCGCTCCTCTTGAAGAGTGGCGTTGAAAGTCCCGGTGAAGCTTGGTAATCCAATGTTAAGGTACTTGGTGACTTCCTTCAAGTGAAATCCAAAAGGTGTGCCTTCATCTGGTTGGGCGTACTTGATCTTCGTGTCCTTCATCCTAAAAGAGTAGAAAAGATGAGGAGTTAGAAAATGAGAAGAGAGTAGTGATCTATGGCTTTAACTTAGTGGTCGTGTCCTACAGTCAGCGTGTGCTCTGATACCATCTCTGTAGCGACCCGACCCGAATGGATCAAGTCTCGTGCTCGGTGTCATCCTGGATCGATGAATTGACACCACACAGTACTTCGAAGGATTTATAACAGAGTAGCAATCACACACTTATTACATCGTTTGTCCAGAAGAGGACTTATTACAATAATCATGGCTTAAGGCCATCTAATAACGATAACAGCGGAAGACTTGGAAGATAAGTGAGTCCATCAACTCCAGTGCATCATTGAATATAGAACCACGACCTAAAGCACCTTACTGTCGTTTGAAAAGTCTCGCAACATGAAAGTTGCAGCCCAAAATGGGTCAGCACATGGAATATCTGGCAATGTAACACATAGAGAATAATGAATGATAAGCACTGTACTACATGCATATGTGGCTGGTGGAAAAGCTCTCTGATTACAGTTTTGCATAAAGCCAGTTTTTCCCATCTGCAAAGGAATAAATTTGTTTAACTATCATGGTGGTTGTTAAACATTGAGAATGGTTGACACATCCTCAATCCCAATTAAAAGTACTCATTAAAAACCCAACAAAATTAATTAGAGTAACATGTTGAGATTCACATGATATTCAAGTACTAGATACTCAAGATGTCCATAACAGGGACACGGCTAATCATGATTAGTTTATACACTCTGCAGAGGTTTGCGCACTTTTCCCCACAAGACTCGATCGCCTCCGCTTGGTTTCTCGCACTACATGGTGTTTAAGAAACGGATGACCGAGACATAGTCTTTCAGAAGCGCTAGCACCTTACGATGGGTGGACCTGTACACCTACATCCCCTACATCTGCTAGTCCACCACTATAAGAGTTCGCACGACTTAGTCAACTATGCGAGCCCATAATGGCTTGTGGCTGCACACGTAAGTTACTAGTATGAATTATCTTATGATCCCTTTGAGCACTGGGTGGCGGTCCGAAGAAATACAGGCAAGTCCTGCTAGAAAACAGGTGCCTCAATCCACCCAGATGTGTATTTAAGTTGCCACCTTAGATAAACCATTAATTTAACAATCTCACATCTGTCATGGATATCACTCACCCAATCCATGTCTACTAGCATAGCATGGCATAATAAGCAAACGTAGAAGTAACTCCCAAAGGTTTCATAAGTAAAACAGGTAATAGGTACTACCTCAATCTACATCCCATCCCACAATTTAATTAGATCCTAATCATGCAAGTGTTTGAGGATTGATCTAATGCATAAAAACTGGGTGGTAGTAAAGGTATGATCAAGTGTTACTTGCCTTGCTGATGATCCGCGAAACCTAGAGATTCGAAGTAACAAGCGGCGCACTCCGAGTGATCTATCGCAGACAAACAACAAGCATACAATAAGCACTCATCTAATGCACGGGTAAATCTCGAATAAAAGATCTAACCAGAAAGTTCAACTTAAGAACCCTGGTTGCAAAAAGAATCGAATCTAATAAAGCAACGAATGTCAAACGACGAAAGAAAACAACTCGGTTCTAGCAAGTTGAAACTAAGTCAAATTTTACAGTAGCAAAACTTTGTTTAAGTTGATTAGTCGGAACGGCGGTTTCTAGACGAAACTCCAGGCGCTTGAATCACCTGATTCCGATAAACGAGCGAGAAGACAGACAAGAAAGAAAATTGGACCTGAAATCGCTATCAGAAAAATAGCGGAATAAATCCGATGAGAAAAAAAACGAGCGAGCGGTTGAGCGAGCGGACGTTCATTAACGAAACAAACCAGTGATCACGTTCGTTAGGGACGAACGGTCCAGCGAATGCTTGCTAAACAAAACCGGAAAGAAAAACGCGAGAAAACCGATCTAGGGTTTTGAAAGAAAACCAAACGAAAACCGATCTAGAAAACCGGAACGAAACCGAGCGGAACGGAACGATTCTGAAAAAACCGAACCGAGAAAAGAAAAGGTGGCGCTGAGGCTAGTACCTCAAAAGCGAGGGGCTCGTGGCGTTAGGTGGCGGCGTTGGGGGAGGCGGCGGGGGGCGGCGGTGTAGGGCGGCGGCGCTGCTGCTGCGGAGGGAGAGAGGAGAGGTGTTGGTTTGATGTGTTAGAGGGGGGGTGCTTGGGTATTTATATTGGGGAGGGAGGGTTTTTGCTTGGGGTAGGGACAAGAAATAGACTAGGATTAGGAAACAAAGAGGAAAAGATCTAGAAACAAACACGGAATAAGCGAAGTAGGACAAAAGTCCTACTAGGATTTGAAAAAAGGCGGCGGCTCCCTCCCGGCGCTGGCCTTGGCGTGGCGATGGCCTTGGCCTCTGGCCGGCGGTGGCTTAGCGGCTTGGGCCTTTGGCCCAAGGCGCTGAGGTTTTTTTTAAATCGGTTTCACAGCAGAAAAAATACAGAAAAAAATCTAAACGAACTCCAAAATTAATAAAGTAAACTTTCCCGACTCCTAAAAATGAGTGAATAAAATGAACTTTTACTCGAGGCCTAAAATGCAATTTTTGAAAACACGCATTTTCCCTAAGGCAAATAAACTCCGAGAAAATCCAAAATTTGATTTATTTATTAAATCTTCATTTTCCTAAATTTTGGGAAAGTCATATTATTCCCTCTCTTATTTTGATATTGGAAAAATATTTGAAGATAAAATAAATAAATCCAATGATCCTCTTCTCATAGTTTTGAGAGAACTCAAATACGAAAATTTTCGAAATCTACAACTCTCTCCGAGGGTCCTTGAGTTGCGTGAAATTTCTAGGATCAACAAAATGCAAGAAAATATGATATGCATGATGATCTAATGTATAACATTCCAAATTGAAAATTTGGGATGTTACAAACATGGTGTGATAGACAGATATAGTATGTACCAAAAACAGGAAAGTGTGTCATATTCACATGTATCATGTGTAAGCTAAGCAAATGCAGTTTACACTAATTAGGAGCAATACGAGCTAGACACCATATGCAACATGCAACCAGATATCACACTGCCAAGTTAGAGCAAGCACCTTGGATGGTGGAGTAGGGGAGCAGAGACTTGGACCATGTAGTGCACTATCAGTACAAGGAGAATCGGTACAGATGCTCCATTTACGTTGCTGCAGAGGACCACAGTCATCCCCTTCCTTACTCTTTTCCTTACTCTTTCTTGATTTTGCCTTGTCAAGTCAAACCTACAAGAAAAAGGAATAAAATTTTCTCTTCAGAACTTATTGATGCATGATACTGACAAACACTACTTTCATGTAAGGCAGCCGCATGATAGGAGGATGGAATATGTATGAAAAACAGGACAACGTGACATATTGACATGTATGATGTATAAAGTGTAAACTAAGCACAAGGTGCTTGAACTTGTTAGAATCGATGCAAGCTAGAAACCATATGAAAGATGAAACCAATATCACTCTGGCAAATTAAAAGGGTGCCCTAACAAATGTATTTGACCAAATTAGAAGCAATACATGGCAACAGGCTAGAAATAATATGCAATATACAGCGAATAAAGGTGACTCATCGTAAGTGATTGATGCAGGATACAAAGAGAGGTAGTTTCATGTAAGAACAAGGTTAACACATAGATGTAGTGTGTACCAAAAATAGGAAGGCATGTCATATTCACAGGTATAGTGTGTAAACTAAGCAGATGCAATTACCCTAATTAGAAGCATTACAAGCTAGACAGCGTATGCAACATGCAACCACATATCACACTGCAAAGTTGGAGCAAGCACCTGTGATGGTGGTGTAGGGGAAGTGCTGTCTTCAGGTACAGAGCAACGTTCAATATCTTCATTTAAGCTTGCTGTTTCTTGAGAATCATGTGGAGAGGATGAAATTGCATCCTTCACAAGATTATTGCGTCTCATATTAACCCATGCGGCGTGTTGTCTCATCATAAGCGATAGGCGCAGGATACAAAAAACGATGAGTTTGATGTAAGAACATGGTGTGATAGGCAGATGTAGTATGTACCAAAAATAGGAAGGCGTGTCATATTCACATGTATAATGTGTAAGCTAAGGAGATGCAATTTAACAAATTAGGAGCATTGATGAGGGATACACAAGAAAAGTAGTTTGATGTAAGAACATGGTTAATAGAAAGGCGTAGTATGTACCAAAAACAGGAAGGCATGTCATATTCACAGGTATAATGTGTTAACTAAGCGGATGCAATTTACCTAATTAGAAGCATTACAAGGTAGACACCATATGCAACATGCAACCACATACCACATTGCCAAGTAAGAGCAAGCACCTGCGATGGTGGTGTGGGGAATTGCGGTGATCAACTAGAGAGCTCGTTGACTATCTTCATTTAGCCTTGCTGTTTCTTGAGAATCATGTGGGAAGATGACCTTGCACTCTTTAAGCGAGTAGAGGCGTCTCACGATAACCCACCCGGTGTTGTCTCATCATAAGTGATTGACGAGGATACAAAAGAGCATTAGTTTGATGTACGAACATGGTTAATAGACATATGTAGTATGTATCAAAAATAGGAAGGCGTGTCATTATCAAAGGTATAATGTGTAAAAGTAAGCAGATGCAATTTAACCAAATTGGAAGCAATACAAGATAGACACCATATGCAACATGCAACCACATTTGACAACGAAGTTAAAGCAAGCACACAGGATGGTTGTGTGTGGCAATTGAGAGAATCAAGCGCAGAGCTCGTTCTTGTCTCCAATCTGGCGACCTTTGCACCCTTTAGAGCGCTGAAGCGCTTAGTGCTTATCTTGAATTACTTTGGAGCGACTTTTGTCTTTTCTTTTGTGCATTCATCAACCTTTGCGTAGTCTGAAATACCCATGCATAAAAAACAACAGTGTGAGTATGGGTGAAGTGTGTGCACAATTAGTACAGTGTAAAGGTAGCAGATAGCAGTCGGTGAGAAATAAATGACGGAGACATATGATAGCTCTACAACATGCATGGCACACTCAATTACTACAGGACTCTATGAAAATAACAATGATTTGAAAGCAAATAGGTCAGTCCATTTTTTCTGCACCGTCCGATGTAAAAGAACGGGCAGATCGCCATCATCTACCTCCAGCCAGTCAGTGTTGACGATCTTCCTCGAAACGCCAGCGACCACCGGCCCAGTATTCCTCCCCTGCCTGTGCCCTCCCCTCGACCTCACCACACCGCCGTGCTTGGCACCGCCCCCCGGCCATCCATTCAAGCCCCGCCGACCTCTAGATCGGGCGCAAGCAGCTCCTGCGCCCCACACCCCTATGATAGACACCGATCGCGCGCTTCCCGGGAACATGCGGACTAGGTGCTCGCAGCGCCCTAGCGGGTGCTGCTTCTTTAATTGCGGTTCGATTGACCATGAATTGAGATCCAGGCAGGCTACTGACCTCTAGCAAAGGTGAAATAGTAAAAGGGAGGAAACCTTGTGCATTTAGTATCATGAAGAAGATGTAGTAAGAAGCTCTCAACTAGTTTCTTTCGTGGGATGAATACGGCGTGAGCGGAGACGTAAGATTTGCACAAATAAGGGAAGAGGATGAAAGTGCAACTATCCCTAGGTGGTTTTGGTAATTTATAACAACATATAGCTCATTGAGCTAATGCTATTCCAAGATGAACATTTCAGGAAAGCTCAATGAATGGCATGGCATGGATGATGAAAGTGATTCCCTCAAAATGCTAATGACAAAGGATTGGCTCAAGCTCAAAAGCTCAAGACTCTTCATTTTATATTTTAGTGATTCAAGATCACATTGAGTCTGTAGGAAAAGCCAATACTATCAAGGAGGGATGAGGTGTTGCTTAATGAGCCTCTTGCTTCATGTGCTTAGTGATATGCTCCAAAACCCTCAGCTACTTTCTCACATCCACATATGACCTAAACCTAAAGCCAAAATCGGTCTCACCGATTCTTCCTATCCGGCGTCACCGATTCCAAATGTCATAGCCACTGCCACAAACCCTAGGCAAATCGGTTCTACCTATAGGGATCTCGGTCTCACCGAGATGGGATTGTAATCTCTCTGTTTCCTTTTCATAACTTTTCGGTCTCCCCGAAAGAGCGGATCGGTCCCACCGAGATTGCAATGTAAACTTTCGGTTTCCCTTTCGTTACGTTTTGGTCTCACCGAAAGAGCGAATTGGTCCCACCGAGTTTACCTGACCAACTCTCTAGTTAGCTAATTACCAAAATCGGTCTCACCGAGTTTGTGTAATCGGTCTCACCAAGATTACGTTATGCCCTAACCCTAACCATATCGGTCCGACCGAGATGCATGTCAGTCCCAACGAAAATCCTAACGGTCACTAGGTTTACTAAAATCGGTCTGACCGAGTTTGTTGATTCGGTCCCACCGAGATTGGTAAATTGTGTGTAACGATTAGATTTTGTGTGGAGGCTATATATACCCCTCCACCTCCTCTTCATTCATGGAGAGAGCCATCAGAACAAACCTACACTTCCAACTTACCAGTTCTGAGAGAGAACCACCTACTCATGTGTTGAGACCAAGATATTCCATTCCTACCATATCAATCTTGATCTCTAGCCTTCCCCAAGTTGCTTTCCACTCAAATCTTCTTTCCATCAGATCCAAATCCTATGAGAGAGAGTTGAGTGTTGGGGAGACTATCGTTTGAAGCACAAGAGCAAGGAGTTCATCATCAACACACCATTTGTTACTTCTTGGAGAGTGGTGTCTCCTAGATTGGCTAGGTGTCACTTGGGAGCCTCTGACAAGATTGTGGAGTTGAACCAAGGAGTTTGTAAGGGCAAGGAGATCGCCTACTTCGTGAAGATCTACCGCTAGTGAGGCAAGTCCTTCGTGGGCGACGGCCATGGTGGGATAGACAAGGTTGCTACTTCGTGGACCCTTCGTGGGTGGAGCCCTCGGTGGACTCGCGCAACCGTTACCATTCGTGGGTTGAAGTCTCCATCAACGTGGAGGTATGATAGCACCACCTATCGGAACCACGCCAAAAACATCCGTGTCTCTAATTGCGTTTGAATCCTCCAAACGCTTCCCTTTACTTTCTTGCAGGTTGCATGCTTTAATTTCCGCTGCTTATACACTCTTTGCATGCTTGCTTGAATTGTGTGAAGATTGCTTGACTTGTCCTAAGATAGCTAAAATCTGCCAAACTCTAAAACTGGGAAAAGGCTAAGTTTTTATTTGGTCAAGTAGTCTAATCACCCCCCCTCTAGACATACTTCAAGGTCCTACAAGTGGTATCAGAGCTTGGTCTCCATTTGCTTTGATTTCCATAGCTTTTGGTGGTCATAGCCTTGGTTTCACAACCTAGGAGAGTATGGCGTCTAGCGAGAAATTATCACCGTGAGGTCCTTACTTTGATGGTACTAATTTTGCTAGTTGGAAGCATAAGATGAAAATCCATATTCTCAGACATAACCCCGCCGTTTGGGCAATTATTTGTATTGGCTTGCAAGGTGAATTCTTTGATGGGAGAGAGCCGAACCGTGAAGCTAATGCTGAAGAATTGAAGATGTTGCAATACAACGCTCAAGCTTGTGATATCATCTTCAATGGATTGTGCCCCGAAGAATTCAACAAAATTAGCCGTCTTGAGAATGCAAAAGAAATTTGGGATACTTTGATTGATATGCATGAAGGTACCGAATCCGTCAAGGAATCCAAGTTGGATGTGCTCCAAAGTCAGCTTGACAAGTTCAAAATGAAGGATGGTGAAGGTGTCGCTGAAATGTACTCTAGGCTTGCACTTATCACAAATGAGATTACCGGCTTAGGGAGTGAAGAGATGACGGACAGATTCATCATCAAGAAGATCCTAAGAGCATTGGATGGAAAGTATGATACCGTGTGCACATTGATTCAAATGATGCCAAACTACAAAGATCTCAATCCAACGGAAGTCATTGGAAGAATTGTTGCTCATGAGATGTCACTTAAGGATAAGGAGGAACTTCACAACAAGTCAAGTGGTGCTTACAAAGCCTCAAGTGAAGCCCCCACATCATCAAGTGAGAAACACACCTTCAATGAAGAATTGAGCTTAATGGTGAAGAACTTCATCAAATTCTACAAGAGTAGAAGCAAAGAAATAAGCTCCAAGTCAAGGTCATACAATGACAAAAGATCTTCTAGTCAAGGGCGAAATTGCTACAATTGTGGGAGACCCGGACACTATTCCAATGAGTGTACGGCACCCTACAAAAGAAGAGAAGATTCTCCAAAAAGAAGAAGCAAAAGAGAAGAATCACCACCAAGAGAGAGGAGGAGTAGAGATGATCATTATGAACGAAGATCCTCACGGAGAAGCAAGGATTCAGAGAGGAAGGACAAGTCATCAAAGAGCTACACAAAACGAAGACATCAAGCTCATGTTGGTGAATGGGTATCCGCTCCGACTCCGACAATCACTCCGAGAGAAGCTATCACTCCGACTCGAATATACTCAAGATGAAGGTGTTGCGGTCTAGCACTTGTGTCAACCAACTCCTCGACATATTTGAGTCACCAAATGAAGGAATTGGAAGATGCTTCATGGCCAAAGGTCCTAAGGTAACACACCCCGAGTATGTTGATTTTGATGTTGATGAAGATGACTTACTAGGTGATGATGATTTACTTATTGACAACTCTAGTGATGAATACTATGATGAAACGTCAATTAATCATGCTAATCAAGTAGAAACGAATGACAATGATAAGGAGAAAATTGAGCGACTAACTAAAGAACTAAACACTCTTAAGTTAGCTCATGAAACTATATTCGAAGATCATCGAGAACTTTGAAGGTCTCATGAGAAGTTACGCTTTGAAAAGCTCAATCTTGAGCAAGAGCATGAGTTCTTAAAAGCAATCAATGATGATCTCCGTAAGAAAAGTTCTTCTTACATTGCCAAGCGTTTACTCGTATCTACTTACATGCCTCAAGTCAAGTCTATAACAAGATGAAGAAAGATTATTCCTCTAGTAGTAACAATAATAATGTCAAATCCAATATTGTTGCTTCTAGTAGTTCTCTTGATTCCACTAATGATTCTCTTAGCCAAGTTACACTTGAGCAAGAAAATAGCTTATTGAAGGAATTATAGAGAAAGGCGTATACAAGAGCCTTGCGGGAGTAAGCAATTCGAGGAAATTATGCATAAGCAAGGAAGGCACCGGAAGAATCAAGGTGTTGGTTTTGAACGAAAGTTTAATGCCAATGGAGTTGAGTGGGAAGAAGATCAATACCCCAAGACGAAGTTTGTTCCTCAACAAGAGAAGTATGATCCTACTTCCTTCAAGGGAACACAATCACAAGATGATCTTCCACCACAAGACCACAAGAACAAATGCAAGGACAAGCTTCAAGAAGAGATTGATGCATTTGAAGAGGCACCTAAGGTCTCGGTCAAGTGGATTCCCAAGACTACGTCATGTTCTACCTCATCAAGTAGAACTACAACTCCAAGGATTCCCATCAAGATGATGTGGATCCCGAAGAAGAAGAACTAGAGAGTTCTTGAGGGTGACTCCGCCAACATATTTCACTCATATCATTATGGCAAGGATAAGTGCAATCAACTTCCATATCTTGCACTAGTTCAAGGAGTCACAAACCCTCATGTTGGTAAGGCAAGGGACAAGGTAACCTAATGATTTCATGGACATCATTTTTCTGTGTGCATCACTCTATGTCTATGGATATACTTGCTTGTTCCTTGTGGGACTAACCCATGTAGGTATTGAAAGTGCAACTCACTCCAAAGGATTGCTCCAATTGATCTACATCAACATTGAGCATCCACATCTTCGACACCTACATGAAGTCATCATCGACAAAACCCAAGGTTAGTTCACCCCTCTTAGGGGGGATCTCACAACTAGGGGGAGCTTAACTCTAAGAATTGAGTCAAAGCAACTCTAATGATGTGAACACATAAATGCTTTATGTAAAAGTGGTAACCCCACTTGAGCTTAAACGATGAGTATGAACTATGATCAAATGTCTATCATTTGACTCCTAAGTCAATATACTCATATATAGATGACCTAGTCATCGCCAATTGTTTGATAGATGCTAGAATTGGTTGTGCATGCTTTGCCACATATTTCATTTGCCATCTTATTGTGTGAGCATGTTGGTTGCATACTTTACTCATTCAAGGACATCCACTTGTTGTTTTGATTGATTAGCTTCTTTTTCTTTGGCCAAGTGGATGGACAAGAATGCCTAAGAACCTTCTCTAGCTATCTATGCTTTTCTCGTCTCAAACACTATTCATGCTACATCACAAAATTTGATCAAGTCAGATTCGAACCACTCGAGTGAGGAGCACTTTCGGAGTCCCCGCAAATCATAGACTTAAATTTCCAAAACTTCTTTGTGATTCTCGGTCGACCGATTCCTCCATTTCGGTCTTACCGAGATCACTAAGTCGATCTAGGTTTTCAATCTCGGTGCAACCAATTTGAACTCTTCGGTCACATCGAGTTGCAATAACTGCACACAGTTTTGCATCTCGGTGCCACCTAGTTGTTCCACTCGGTCACACCGACAGGGTCGGGCTATATATAGTCACGGGCAAAAACTTGGAAATTTCTCCGAACCTCTTCGCCCGCGCAATAGCTCACTCTGCCTCCGTGGTCTCCGGATCGTCTCCTCGTCGCCAGCCGCCTCCTGTCGCTGGTCTCCGCCGCCGTCAACGGAATTCAACCCCGCCGTTGCCGCCGTAGCGAGTCTCCGCTGAACTAGGGTATGGACTCGATCACAGTGCTTTCCTCGTCCGATTCTCAGCACATTGTGTTCATATTGATTCCGCAACGATTGAAACACTCCTATCCAGTCAATGTAATCCTTAGAATAGTTTTGATTTGAAAATTTAGGGTTAGGTTTCGCGAAACCATCTCGGACCCACCGAGTTGAAAACTTCGGTCCCACCGATTGGCTGATGCCATTGCACTAGTGAGACTCGGTCGACCGAGAATTACTAATCGGTGAGACCGATTTTAGGACTTTGTGAAACCTTAGCAGTCTCGGTGCCACGAGCTGTGACTCGGTCGACCGAGTTCATCGATTTAGGTTCCAAAACTGCTTTGGTATCACCGAGTTTGAAAATCGGTTGATCCGAAATGCTTCGTGGAAAACTAAAACTGAATTTTTGAGTCATTCTTTTGCCAAACATCTCTGCATTTTGTGATGCTCATCCAGTCTACCTCATCTATAACTCTTCACGAGGTCATGAGTCGGTGTTTGCGGCATGTCGGACCAGTGTGATCGAGAACAGTCGAGGAGCAGGTGAACATGAGTGAGGCACTAGTCCCTCCAGCTCTTGATTGAAGGCAGCAGGAGCACCCCAAGCAATTTGCCTAAAGCTGCCACCAGCAAAGGAAGAAGAAAACCTCAGATTCGAAGATGAGGATTATAGAGGAGAAGAGGATGAGGCAACCTCCAAGAAGGCAGTGCTCAAAAAGGAGTATGGCTCAGCACATAGCACAAAGCCTGGACTTAATAAGAAGGTTCCTGCCAAGAGGACACCTATGCCAAAGGTCAGAGCATCAACTCAAATTCCAGAAAAGCCTGATCCCAAAGAGCCAGCTGCTGGTGAAGGAAAGAAAAGGAAAGAAAGGGTCAAGAAGACCACAGTCAGAGTTATTGGGAAGCCTTCCATGATGGAAGAGGAAGAAGAGATTGCTGCACCAGCATCCAAGGCACCAAAGCTTATGGGTGATGCTATAAGATCAGGGGCTGCCACATCTAAGCCCAAGGAAGCACCCAAAGCTGCCCCCAAGGCCAAGTCTGCACCAAGGAGGAATACCAGGAGTATTCCAGCTACTGAGAAGAACAAGGCCCAAGTGCCTGAGGTTAATGATGAAGAAGATGAAGAAGGACAAGTTTTGAGGAAGCTCAAGCCCAAGATACCAGACCACAATGATGCCCATCCTGTGGCTGAGGACATGAAGATCAGAAGAGACAATGGGTTGAGGCTATTGTAAAACCCCGGAAGTAACTTTCCATATTTGTAACTCCAACTCTTGCCATTTTCGGCATTGATATATGATATTCCCTCCGTGGTTGGGTTTTCTCTTTTTTGCTTTTGTCTATGTCATGTTTTTTTATTATGTCATCATGTGCATCGCATTTGCATACGTGTTCGTCTCATGATTCCGAGCATTTTTTCCCGTTGTCCGTTTTGCAATCCGGCACTCCTATCTCCCCCGGCGGTCCCTTTTACGTTTTTCCATGTGCGGGTATTAAACCTTCTCGAAATGGACCGGGGTTTGTCTAGTGGCCTTGGTATAACACCCGGAGACCACCGGTCAAGTTTCGGGTCATTTGGAGCTCGATTGGTACTCCAACGGTTAACCGCACTCTCGCAAAGGCCTCTTTTAAGTTGCAGCCCAACACCCCTTCAAAACAGCCCAATAACCCATCTAAGTCATTTCCATTCTCTCCGTCGTTCGATCACGATCGTGTGGACGAAAACTACACCTCATTTGGACTCTCCTAGCTCCTCTATGCCTATTTAAGCAAACCTCCCGAAATCGGATCATCTCCCGAAACCCTAGCAATTTCGCCCTCGCGCGCCCGGACACGTCCGGCGTGCGGACACAAATCCGACCGCCGCCGCGCGGCCAATCGCGAGCGCCACATCGCCACCGGGCGCCCCATCGCCGCCCAGCGCCGACCCATGGGGCCCAGCCTCCAACCCTCCGGGCCCCGCCCGCCGCGCCGCCCCGCCGCCTCCCGGCCGCCGCCGCCTCCCGGCGCGGCCCGCGCCAGCGCCCGCCGCCTCCGGCCTTCCCGATCGGCCGCCGCCCGCCGGACTCGGCCAGCGCCTCGGCGCCCCTCGGCCGGGCCCGCCGCCTCCGGCGCCCTCGGCCTCTGCCCGCCTCGGCCCCTCGCCCGGCCGCCTTCCCGGCGAGCTCGCGGGCAGCCAGCGCGGCGCCCGATCCGCTCGATCGGATCCGGCCTCGAGTTCCGCGCCGTTGACTTCTCCCCCTCCTTTTTTCTCTAAGTATTTTGCATCTAATGTTATTTTGTGCATTTTTCAACGTGCTATATCTTTGCATCCGTAGATCCATTTTGCGCGTATAATATGTCAAAATGTTCGTCTCGAAGAGTAGATCATTTCATCTCATTGCATCATTTTCATTTGAGCTCATCTTGATGCCCGAAATGCTGTTGGAAGAGTGCTATCTGCTGTTAGTTTCTGATTTTTATCAGAAGTTGCACTTTTGTTATTTTTGCCATGATTTTTGTGTGCACCCTATGAATTTGAGTCCTACATATATTTTGAAATATGCCATGTCATCTTTCCAGGGGTGTATGCCATGTATTTTTGTGATCTATGTGGTGACTAGCACAATCATGCAAAGTAGGTGTCCTAATGTTGCTGATTTCAGCCCTGTTTTAGCTGATTTTGATGCCATGTTAACTTGATGCTACCGAGAGATCTATGCATATTTTGAGATACTTCAGTAAGGATATTTTGTAAAACATGTCTTGCTCTATCCATCCATTCCTTTGTTTGCAATTATGGAGTGCCATAGCTTGAGTCAATCGAGCTCTACTTTTGCTATCAAATGATTCCTGGCAGATTGTATACATGTTATTCAATTTTGCCTAGCTTGTTGTGGTTGATCCATATATGCTATATTATTGTTCTTGCCATGTATGTCTTCTATGTCATGTCTTCTTGATGTATGTATGCTTAGTTTATCATTTGAGGCTCTGTAGTGAGTGCATTGAGCTTGTAAACATGTCATCTCGTTATCAGTTTTTGACATGCCATGTTGCTGAATCTGTTAACGAGACTTTCAATATTGACATGGGTGTTACTATATTTTCTAGTCATTTTTGGCTTATGGTCAGTAAGGGACTTTTGTTCTAGGCTTTGAGTAGATTCATGCTATGCCATGTTTTGCTATTTTAAGTTACTGTAGCATGTAGTTTTGTTGCTCTGAACATTGCAACCTGATGCTGTTTTTGCCATGTCCAACCTGATTATTAATGCACTTTTGCCATGCTTGTTTGAACCTGTTATGATGTGAACTAGCCGTAGCTCAGTGCTCATCTTTTGTCGAGCATCATGTGTAGATCACGGCCATGTGCTTTGTTGTTACGTTTGGGTGCAGTAGCTTAATTAATTGTTGCTTGCTAAGTGGCATCATGCTGTTAATGGCAGATTTGCGCCATTCTTGTTTTGCTTGCCATTTGCAAACCGTGCATCCGATTCGGTGATCTTTATATCGATTTCAAGCGAAATCATCTCATCTTTCAGTGGCATACTTGGTTTGCCAAGTTGATGCCTGGTTCATCATTTTCCTTCCGGGCGCACATAAGCATTGCATATCTCATCATGCATATCATGTCATGTTTTGCATCATGTTGATTGTGCATTGCACCGTGATTTATTGTGGTTCATTTGTTTGTGTTGTTGCTTTGGGTAGAGTCGGGAGGCGAGTGCGTGAGCGAGGAACCTGTTGAGAACGTTTCGAGGATCAAGCTTTCGACAACTCTCGAGAACATTGCGAGCAAGATGACCATACCCTCGAAATCACTTCTATCTTTGCTATGCTAGTTGCTCGCTCTTTTGCTATGCCTATGCTGCGATGCCTACCACTTGCTATATCATGCCACCCATATTGCCATGTCAGCCCTAACCATCCTTTCCTAGCAAACCGTTGATTGGCTATGTTACCGCTTTGCTCAGCCCTCTTATAGCGTTGCTAGTTGCGGTGAAGCTGAAGTTTGTTCCTTGTTGGAACATGGAGATGTTGTTCCTTTTGGAACATGTTTACTTATTGGGGATATCACAATATATATATCTGCTATGTTTAACACATCTATATATTTGGTAAAGGGTGGAAGGCTCGGCCTTATGCAGTGTTTTGTTCCCTCTTGCCGCCCTAGTTTCCGTCATACGGTGTTATGTTCCTTGATTTTGCGTTCCTTACGGTTGGGTGATTTATGGGACCCCTTGACAGTTCGCTTTGAATAAGACTCGTCCAGCAAGGCCCAACATTGGTTTTACCATTTGCCACCTAAGCCTTTTCCCCGGGTTTTCGCGAGCCGGGGTCATCTTTATTTTAACCCCGGGACCGGTGCTCCTTGAGTGCTGGCCCGAACCGGCAGCTGCGGGGCCACCACGGGCAACTCGAGGGCTGGTTTTACTCGTAGGCTGACCTATCCGGTGTGCCACGAGAGCGAGATATGTGCAGCTCCTATCGGGATTTGTCGGCACGATCGGGTGGCTTTGCTGGTCTTGTTTTATTGCTGTCGAAATGTCTTGTAGGCCGGGATTCGAGATTGATCGGGTCTTCGGTAGAAGGAATATCCTTCGTTGACCGTGAGAGCTTATAATGGGCTAAGTTGGGACACCCTGCAGGTAATATCTTTCAAAGCCGTGCCGCGGTTATGAGGCAGATGGGAATTTGTTAATGTCGGTTGTAGATAATCCAAAGTTGACCTCAAATAAAATACACATCAACGCGTGTGTAACCGTGATGGTCTCTTCTCGTGAGTCCGGGAAGTGAACACGGTGTTGGAGTTATGTCGGCGTAAATAGTTCAGGATCACTTCTTGATCACTACTAGCTTCACGATCGTGCTTTGCTCCTCTTCTCGCTCTATTTAGCGAAGTAGCCACCATATATGCTAGTCGCTTGCTGCAGCTCCACTTTACTACTCTGTCCTTCCTATAAGCTTAAATAGTCTTGATCTCGTGGGTGTGAGATTGCTGAGTCCCGTGACTCACAGATACTTCAAACACAGTTGCAGGTTCGATGAGGCCGGTGCAGGTGTTTCAACCGAGCTCAAGTGGGAGTTCGACAAGGGCGTGGTCGTTACTATGTGTCTTTTCGGATGATCGATAGTGGTGCCCAGTTGGGACGATTCGGGATCTGTGTTAGCATTTGGGGTATCTTCTTTTATTTTGTTTCCGTAGTCGGACCTTGAGTGTACTCTGAATGATGGATGTTTATTTATGTACTGTGTGAAGTGGCGACTGTAAGCCAACTATGTATCTTTCCTTTAATTATTACATGGGTTGTGTGAAGATTACCTCACTTGCGACATTGCTTTCAATGCGGTTATGCCTCTAAGTCGTGCCTCGACACGTGGGAGATATAGCCGCATCGGGGGCGTTACAGCTATGGAGGATGACAGATCCATATGCCACAAGGAGAAGAACTGTTGTGGACTACAGGTTCCACACCAAGGAACAACAGGACTTTTATGAGACTATTCTGCTCGATAAGAAGCCCATAGTGTGTGATATGAGGTGGGTCGACTGGACCTACATGAAAGAAAATGTAGAGCACTATCCTGGAGTGCAAGACAGTTTTGTTGCCGTTGGAGTTGCAGACTTCGTTGGGCAAAAGCTCACCAACTTGGACGATGAACTTATCATGCAGTTCTACTCCACAACACACTTTTATCCAGATGGCAGGATAGTGTGGATGTCTGAAGGTACAAGGTACCAGTCAACTGTTGAGGAGTGGGCAAAGCTGATAAATGCCCCAAAGGAGAATGAAGATGACCTGGATGTATATGCCAAGAAGAAAATGGACCACAACTCCATGGCACACATGTACAAGGAGATCCCAGACACAGCCATTGAGACACATAAGTTTGGATCAGTCCACTTCCATACATCGGGGCTGCCAACTATCAAGCTGCATCTTAAGGCATATTCTCTTGCCTAAGTCGGTGACCACAACATGATTAGAGGGCATGCAATCAACATGTTGCATTTGTTTGATGTGCCACAGAAATTCAAAGTCATGAGCTTTATGGTTGAAACCATTAAGAGGACTGCAGCAGACCGAGAAGAGAAGTTGTGGATATGCCCCTCGGATCCGAGGAGTTGATTAACTCAAAGATGGGCACAAGCAAATATCTCTTGGATAAAGAGCATTTTCAATTTATCCAGACTTTGAGGACAATGAGGTTGCCATGAATGAGAATGATCCATCGTCGGTTCAAGCACAAGAGAAGAAGGAGAAGGCAAGGAAGGAGAAGGCTGCCAGGATGCCAACTCAAGAGGAGGCATCTGAGTATTTCTTGAAGAATAAGCAGGAGAAACTTGGATACTTAATAGCATCAACACTGAGGATAGAGAAGGGATTGGCCACCCTCACTCAAAATCAGGAGAGCTTGGAGAGAATCATGGAACAAAAGTTCTATGACTTAGATGTGAAGATTACCTCACTTGCGACATTGCTTTCAATGCGGTTATGCCTCTAAGTCGTGCCTCGACACGTGGGAGATATAGCCGCATCGGGGGCGTTACAAGTTGGTAATCGAGCCTTCCCGACTTAGGAGCCCCTACTTGATTGTTTCTTGGCGTTGTTGAGTCTAGAATGGAAAATGTTTTGAGTCTTAGGATTATATATATCGAGAGTAGGATTCTTTTACTTCCCAGTCCTTAAATAAGCTCTGTGAGGTCTCTGACGTAGAGTTTTGACTCTTCTCTCCTCAAATTTCACTAAAAATTTTTTAGGATCACGTGGGTATCTTGGAATCGTTCCGATGGTTTTGTGGCGAGAACATTGTTCTTGGTGCCTCGACATTTAGGGGTTGTGGCGGTGTCGGGGAGTTGAGCTCCGAGGTGTTGTCGTCACAATTTTATCGTTGCGATTCTGGAATACGAGTTTTGCCGACATCGAAATCTCTTTTGTGCAGTTGTTGGTGAGATAACCCGATAGCCCGATCTTGTGGCGAGTGCGGGAGTATTGCCATGACTTGCATAACGGATGTTTTTGAAGGTCGAGGTACCACGATTTCGAGGATTTCTTGGTTATGTGTTGACGGATGGATACAATTTGGATCTAGGTATTGTTAGTTTGGGTGATATATTTTGTGTCCCTGTATCCCCAACACCAGATTGCATAACGAGAAAGTTTGGGAGTTTATAGGTGGGAATTCTAGTAGCTTACGGGATATTCTTTCCGGCGGATGTATGATTTGAGATTGGGGTTCAACGTCTAGTGGTCCGCCCATTCACGGTCGATTTACAGTGGTCGCGAGGCGTCTTAAAGAATCCTTGGCTATGCTGATTCGGGGACGTCTTGTTAGTCATTCGTGACGTCCGCTATACGTCGTGTCCGTGTGGGCCCCACCACGAACACTTTGGGCGAAATCTCTATCATGTGTTTGTTCCGGCTCATTCTAGAAGCCAACCTTTTGTTTTCAGTTGTGATATTCGATTTGTTTCTAAGACAGATGTTGTTTTCCATATCCTTTATCTAAGTGGCTTCTCACCTTAATGGACGTGTGATGATTAACTTTGGAATTCATTCGTTCATTCTTGTTCGAATGTTTATTGTGAAGACTATATGTTGCATTTTCTATCCGTTGATTCTACTTATCTATTTGTCTATCAAAGGACTAACGGATGTCACCCTCTTCAGGATGGCTCCGCCAAGCGCGTCGAATCCGGATCGCAATGATGGGGATCGATCGAATCCTCCACCTCCACCTCCACCTCCACCTCCGCCTCCGGAGGCACGGCAAGCTATCATGGCAGCCACCAATGCCAATGCTCGAGATGATTTTGCAGCTCTTGCAAGAAGCGTACTCGAGGGCAAGGCAATCAAGGCAATCAAGGCAATCAAGGTCAAGGCAACAATCAGCCACACTTTGCTACTCTCGGTCGGTTCCTCGCTAATCAGCGAAGTCTTTTAGTTTACGTGTTGAGGCTACAGACGGCGGCGATTGGTTAGTGGACATCTGCAAGCACTTTGGTGTAGCAATGTCGGACACGAGGACTTTGTCAAGTTTGCATCGTTTCAACTCAAGGATCAAGCTCTTTGAGTGGTACCGGCAATACAAAGATTCAGAGGAGGTCGTGTCATTACAGGATGAGTTCGCCGTGATTTGAGCTCATCACATTCCGAGAAGTGTTGTTGAGAGCAAGCGTGAGGAGTTCCGCAATCTCAAGCAGGGCAACATGTACGTCTATCAATACAATATCCAGTTCGAAGCTCGCTTCGTTTTGCTAAGCAAGGCGTGCACGATGAGAGGAGTATGATCTATCAATTCAGAGGTGGTGCGAGAGAAGATCTGCAATTACCTCTTGTGCTGTTTGAGCGAGATAAGTATGATGATTTCTACAACATGGCTCTGAAGCAAGAAGCTGCACAGCTCAAATGCGAGGCTTCTAAGAAGAGAATCAGGGATGCAGATTCAGTCCTCTTCGTCCTCTCAAGTGGCAGCTAAGCAGCGAAGTTTTACCTGCCCCTCCTCCGTTCCGTCGGCCTTACCAGCGAGAAGAACTCAGGTGGCGTGGATCTTCCCACCCACCCAACCCAAGCTATCGAGAACAAGTCTAATTCTCAAGCTCCAAGGTCAAGTGCTCCTTACCACCGTCCGCTCTCGAGGTCACTTGCAACAAGTGTCGCAGAAGGGTCACTATCTGAACAAGTGCTTCAACCAAAGCGCCTTCCGCCTCCTCCTCTGTGAAATCTTCCAGCAATGCAATGGTCAAGCATAATCCAAAGTATGCCAAGGTCAATATGATGAATGCAGCTCAAGCGGAGGATTCTTGATGTGATCATGGGTAATCTTCTTGTTAATGATATTCTGCAAAAGTCTTATTTGATCTTTGGTGCATCGCATTGTTTCATGTCGAGACCGTTTTTGCCAAGCATGATTTCACTTGAATTCTTGGTTAAACCTCTAGCAATTGTTTCTCCGGGCAAGCATATGAGTTCTAGCTTGGTGGTTCGAATGTCGGTATCAAGATGGGCGATTATAGATTTCTGTCTAAACCAGTTGTTCTTGGTGACTCGGATATTGATCTTATTCTCGGAATGGATTGGCTTTATCGGCACAAAGCTCAGCTTGATTGTGCTGCTGTGGAAATTCAATTGACTCACTCTTCTAATGATGTGATCATCTATGCGCTCGTGATGAAACTATTGGTTGTTTTCTCTCAATGAGAAGGGCGAACTGAATGCCATCTCTCGATTCGATCGTTTGTGAGTACCAAGATGTCTTTCGGAAGAGCTTCGGGTATGCCTCCTCATCGGCCGATTGAGTTCGTTATCGATCTTGAGCCTGGCACTGAACCCGTTTGCAAGCGTCCATACAAGCTTGGACCTGATGAGCTGAAGGAATTGAAGAAGCAGCTCGATGAACAAGAGCGTCTGGGTCTGATCAGACCGAGTTCATCTCCTTGGGGTTGTGGTGTTCTTTTGTCCGAGAAGAAGGATGGCGCGGACCGACTTTGCGTCGATTACCGTCCATTGAATAAGAAGACAATCAAGAACAAGTATCCACTTCCCAACATCAATGAGCTTTTCGAGCAACTCAAAGGTGCTACGGTGTTCTCTAAGCTTGACCTTCGTATGGGGTATCATCAGATTCGCATTCGTGAACAAGATATTCCCAAGACAGCATTCAGAACAAGCTTTGGTTCTTATGACTATCTTGTCATGTCTTTCGGCCTTGTCAATGCTCCTCCAACTTTCTCTCGGATGATGAACTTCATATTCAACCCTACACCAATGAATTCGTCTTGGTCTATCTTGATGATATTTTGGTCTTCTCCAAGAATAAGAAGGATCATGCCAAACATTTGCGATTGGTGCTAGACAAGCTCGAGAGTACCAATTCTATGCTAAGTTCTCCAAATGTGAATTTTGGCTTGATGAAGTGCTTTATCTTGGTCATATCATCTCTGCCAAGGGCATCGCTGTTGATCCGAGAAGGTGTCCGCAATTGTGAATTGGGAACCTCCTCGAATGTCAAGCAGCTCCGCAGCTTTCTTGGTCTTGCAAGCTATTGCGAAGATTCGTGGAGAACTTCTCCAAGATTGCAAAGCCTCTTTCCAACCTTCTCCGAAGCATGTGAAGTATGTCGGTCTCCCGAGTGTGGCGTCGCTTTCAATACCCTCAAAGAGAAACTCGTCACAGCTCCCTGCTCGACTCCTCTGATGAATCCAAGCCATTTGAAGTTTTACGTGATGCTTCTCTTCAAGGTCTCGGTGCTGTGTTAATGCAAGAGAAGAGAGTTGTGGCTTATACCTCTCGCTTGATTGAAGCCTAACGAGAAGAACTACCCCACTCACGATCTTGAGTTGGCGGCAGTTTTCCATGCATTAATAACGTGGAGACATCTCTTGTTGGGAAGGAAAGTGGACATTTTCACCGATCACAAGAGTCTCAAGTACATCTTCACTCAGCCTAACCTCAACCTCAGGCAGACTCGATGGGTGAAATGATTCAAGAGTACAACCCAAGTATTGAATATACTCGGGCAAAGCCAATGTCATTGCAGATGCTTTGAGCGGAAAGCTTATCGCAATCTAATCCTCAAGCCCTTTCACCGGATCTCGTGAATCTTTCCATAAGCTGAATCTTCAAGTTGTTCCTCAAGGCTTTCTTGCCAACCTCATAGTCTCTCCTACTTTGGAAGATCAGATTCGTGAGGCTCAACTTACGGATGCCATGGTGAAAAAGGTGAAGCGTGGTATCGACAAGGGCATTTCAAGTACAAGTGCTTCCATGTTGATGACAAAGACACTCTGTTCTTTGAGGACGGATTATGGTTCCTAAGGGTGATCTGCGAAAAGTCATTATGAGCGAGGCTCACAATTCGCTTCTATCCATTCATCCGGAAATGCGAAGATGTACCATGATCTCAAGCAGTCATATTGGTGGACTCGAATGAAGCGAGAAATTGCTCAATTCGTGAATGAATGTGATGTCTGCGGAAGAGTGAAAGCGAGAACACCAAAGACCAGCTGGTCTCCTCCAACCTCTTGCTATTCCTGAATGGAAGTTTGATCATATTGAAATTGACTTCGTGGACTGGCTTTCCAAAGTCCAAGCGTGGAAATGATGCTATCTTCGTTGTCATTGACAAGCTTACTAAAGTGGCTCATTTTCTTCCTATCAAAGAATCCATCACAGCAGCTCGGTTGGCGAGCTATACACCTCGAGATTGTCTCTTTGCGGCATTCCACAAGTGATCTCTTAGGACCGTGGCAGCATCTTTACCTCCAAGTTTTGGGATTCTTTTGAGAAGGCCATGGGCACCAACATTTGTTTCAAGACAGCTTTCCATCCTCAAACAAGTGGCCAAGTTGAGCGAGTAAATAAAATCCTTGAAGATATGCTCGGGGCTTGTGTCATTTCCTTGGTATGAAGTGGGAAGATTGTCTTCCATATGCGAGTTCTCTTACAACAACAGCTTCCAGCGAGTTGGGCAAGGCCCCATTCAAAATTCTCTATGGCGAAAGTGCCGTACTCCTCTCAATTGGTGCGAGAGCAGGTGAGCGCCAACTTCTTGGCAATGACTTGATCACGAAGCGGAAGAAATGTGCCAAGTCATTCGTGAGAATCTCAAAGCCGCATAATCGCGCGGAAAACTATTATGATGATAAGCACCGTGATGTGACTTTTGAAATTGGAGACCATGTCTACCTCGCGTCTCTCAATGAAAGGCACTCGTCGCCCGGTATCAAAGGAAGCTTGCCCTAGATCGTGGGTCCTTTCAAGATCATTGGCAAAGAGGCGATCTCGCCTATCAACGAGCTTCCATCCAACTTTGCAAGCGTGCGATGTGTTTCACGTGTCACAACCTTCGCAAGTGCTTCAAGACTCCTGACGCACTATCAACCGAAGAGATTGACCTTCAAGAAGATCTCTCTTATCATGAGCACCCGTTGCTATTCTTGAAGAAACCGGCGCAAGACTCGCAACAAGTCAATCAAATTCCTGAAAGTGAAGTGGTCACACCATTCCGACCGAGAAGCTACACAGGGCGCGAGGATCACCTCCGTTCGAATATCCGGAGTTCTTTCGGTCCTAGATCTCGGGGCGAGATCCTCTTGTAGTGGTGGAGTGTTGTAACACCCGGAAGTAACTTTCCATATTTGTAACTCCAACTCTTGCCATTTTCGGCATTGATATATGATATTCCCTCCGTGGTTGGGTTTTCTCTTTTTTGCTTTTGTCTATGTCATGTTTTTTTTATTATGTCATCATGTGCATCGCATTTGCATACGTGTTCGTCTCACGATTCCGAGCATTTTTTCCCGTTGTCCGTTTTGCAATCCGGCACTCCTATCTCCCCCGGCGGTCCCTTTTACGTTTTTCCGTGTGCGGGTATTAAACCTTCTCGAAATGGACCGGGGTTTGTCTAGTGGCCTTGGTATAACACCCGAAGACCACCGGTCAAGTTTCGGGTCATTTGGAGCTCATTTGGTACTCCAACGGTTAACCGCACTCTCGCAAAGGCCTCTTTTAAGTTGCAGCCCAACACCCCTTCAAAACAGCCCAATAACCCATCTAAGTCATTTCCATACTCTCCGTCGTTCGATCACGATCGTGTGGACGAAAACTACACCTCATTTGGACTCTCCTAGCTCCCTCTATGCCTATTTAAGCAAACCTCCCCCGAAATCCGGATCATCTCCCCGAAACCCTAGCAATTTCGCACCTCCGCGCCGCCGGACACGTCCGGGCGTGCGGACACGTCGACCGCCCGCCGCCCGGCCAATCGCGCGGCGCCACGTCGCCACCCGGCGCGCCCATCGCCGCCCCGCGCCCGGCCCCGGGGCCATGGCCGACCCTCACGGGCCGCCGCGCGCCCGCCCGCCCGCCGCGCCTCCGCCGCCTCCCGTCGCCCGGCCTTGCGCGCCCGCCGCCTCCGGCCTTCCCGGTCGGCCGCCGCCCGCCCGGACTCAGCAGCGCCCTCGGCGCCCCTCGGCCGGGCCCGCCGCCCTCGGCGCCCTCCGGCCTCTGCCCGCCTCGACCCCTCGCCGGCCGCCTTCCCGGCGAGCTCGCGGGCAGCCCGCGCCGGCGCCCCGATCCGCTCGATCGGATCCGGCCTCGAGTTCCGCGCCATTGACTTCTCCCCCTCCTTTTTTCTCTAAGTATTTTGCATCTAATGTTATTTTGTGCATTTTTCAACGTGCTATATCTTCGCATCCGTAGATCCATTTTGCGCGTATAATATGTCAAAATGTTCGACTCGAAGAGTAGATCATTTCATCTCATTGCATCATTTTCATTTGAGCTCATCTTGATGCCCGAAATGCTGTTGGAAGAGTGCTATCTGCTGTTAGTTTCTGATTTTTATCAGAAGTTGCACTTTTGTTATTTTTGCCATGATTTTTGTGTGCACCCTATGAATTTGAGTCCTACATATATTTTGAAATATGCCATGTCATCTTTCCAGGGGTGTATGCCATGTATTTTTGTGATCTATGTGGTGACTAGCACAAGCATGCAAAGTAGGTGTCCTAATGTTGCTGATTTCAGCCCTGTTTTAGCTGATTTTGATGCCATGTTAACTTGATGCTACCGAGAGATCTATGCATATTTTGAGATACTTCAGTAAGGATGTTTTGTAAAACATGTCTTGCTCTATCCATCCATGCCTTTGTTTGCAATTATGGAGTGCCATAGCTTGAGTCAATCGAGCTCTACTTTTGCTATCAAATGATTCCTGGCAGATTGTATACATGTTATTCAATTTTTCCTAGCTTGTTGTGGTTGATCCATATATGCTATATTATTGTTCTTGCCATGTATGTCTTCTATGTCATGTCTTCTTGATGTATGTATGCTTAGTTTATCATTTGAGGCTCTGTAGTGAGTGCATTGAGCTTGTAAACATGCCATCTCGTTATCAGTTTTTGACATGCCATGTTGCTGAATCTGTTAACGAGACTTTCAATATTGACATGGGTGTTACTATATTTTCTAGTCCTTTTTGGCTTATGGTCAGTAAGGGACTTTTGTTCTAGGCTTTGAGTAGATTCATGCCATGCCATGTTTTGCTATTTTAAGTTCCTGTAGCATGTAGTTTTGTTGCTCTGAACATTGCAACCTGATGCTGTTTTTGCCATGTCCAGCCTGATTATTAATGCACTTTTGCCATGCTTGTTTGAACCTGTTATGATGTGAACTAGCCGTAGCTCAGTGCTCATCTTTTGTCGAGCATCATGTGTAGATCACGGCCATGTGCTTTGTTGTTACGTTTGGGTGCAGTAGCTTAATTAATTGTTGCTTGCTAAGTGGCATCATGCTGTTAATGGCAGATTTGCGCCATTCTTGTTTTGCTTGCCATTTGCAAACCGTGCATCCGATTCGGTGATCTTTATATCGATTTCAACGAAATCATCTCATCTTTCAGTGGCATACTTGGTTTGCCAAGTTGATGCCTGGTTCATCATTTTCATTCGGGCGCACATAAGCATTGCATATCTCATCATGCATATCATGTCATGTTTTGCATCATGTTGATTGTGCATTGCACCGTGATTTATTGTGGTTCCTTTGTTTGTGTTGTTGCTTTGGGTAGAGTCGGAGGCGAGTGCGTGAGCGAGGAACCTGTTGAGAACGTTTTCGAGGATCAAGCTTTCGACAACTCGAGAACATTGCGAGCAAGATGACCATACCCTCGAAATCACTTCTATCTTTGCTATGCTAGTTGCTCGCTCTTTTGCTATGCCTATGCTGCGATGCCTACCACTTGCTATATCATGCCACCCATATTGCCATGTCAGCCCTAACCATCCTTTCCTAGCAAACCGTTGATTGGCTATGTTACCGCTTTGCTCAGCCCTCTTATAGCGTTGCTAGTTGCGGTGAAGCTGAAGTTTGTTCCTTGTTGGAACATGGAGATGTTGTTCCTTTTGGAACATGTTTACTTGTTGGGGATATCACAATATATATATCTGCTATGTTTAACACATCTATATATTTGGTAAAGGGTGGAAGGCTCGGCCTTATGCACGGTGTTTTGTTCCACTCTTGCCGCCCTAGTTTCCGTCATACGGTGTTATGTTCCTTGATTTTGCGTTCCTTACGGTTGGGTGATTTATGGGACCCCTTGACAGTTCGCTTTGAATAAGACTCGTCCAGCAAGGCCCAACATTGGTTTTACCATTTGCCACCTAAGCCTTTTCCCCGGGTTTCGCGAGCCGGGGTCATCTTTATTTTAACCCCGGACGGTGCTCCTTGAGTGCTGGCCGAACAGGCTGACTGTGGGGCCACCACGGGCAACTCGAGGCTGGTTTTACTCGTAGGCTGACCTATCCGGTGTGCCACGAGAGCGAGATATGTGCAGCTCCTATCGGGATTTGTCGGCACGGTCGGGTGGCTTTGCTGGTCTTGTTTTATTCTTTGTCGAAATGTCTTGTAGACCGGGATTCGAGATTGATCGGGTCTTCCGGTAGAAGGAATATCCTTCGTTGACCGTGAGAGCTTATAATGGGCTAAGTTGGGACACCCTGCAGGGTAATATCTTTCAAAGCCGTGCCGCGGTTATGAGGCAGATGGGAATTTGTTAATGTCGGTTGAGATAACCCAAAGTTGACCTCAAATAAAATACACATCAACGCGTGTGTAACCGTGATGGTCTCTTCTCGCGGAGTCAGGAAGTGAACGATGTTGGAGTTATGTCGGCGTAAATAGTTCAGGATCACTTCTTGATCACTACTAGCTTCACGACCGTGCTTTGCTCCTCTTCTCGCTCTATTTAGCGAAGTAGCCACCATATATGCTAGTCGCTTCCTGCAGCTCCACTTTACTACTCTGTCCTTCCTATAAGCTTAAATAGTCTTGATCTCGCGGGTGTGAGATTGCTGAGTCCCGTGACTCACAGATACTTCAAACACAGTTGCGAGGTTCCGATGAGGCGGTGCAGGTGTTTCAACCGAGCTCAAGTGGGAGTTCGACGAGGCGTGGTCGTTACTATGTGTCTTTTCCAGATGATCGATAGTGGTGCCCAGTTGGGACGATTCGAGGATCTGTGTTAGCATTTGGGGTATCTTCTTTTATTTTGGTTCCGTAGTCGGACCTTGAGTGTACTACGAATGATGGATGTTTATTTATGTCTTTGTGTGAAGTGGCATTGTAAGCCAACTATGTATCTTTCCTTTAATTATTACATGGGTTGTGTGAAGATTACCTCACTTGCGACATTGCTTTCAATGCGGTTATGCCTCTAAGTCGTGCCTCGACACGTGGGAGATATAGCCGCATCGGGGCGTTCTGACTATGGAGGATGACAGATCCATATGCCACAAGGAGAAGAACTGTTGTGGACTACGGGTTCCACACCAAGGAACAAGCAGGACTTTTATGAGACTATTACGCTCGATAAGAAGCCCATAGTGTGTGATATGAGGTGGGTCGACTGGACCTACATGAAAGAAAATGTAGAGCACTATCCTGGAGTGCAAGACAGTTTTGTTGCCGTTGGAGTTGCAGACTTCGTTGGGCAAAAGCTCACCAACTTGGACGATGAACTTATCATGCAGTTCTACTCCACAACACACTTTTATCCAGATGGCAGGATAGTGTGGATGTCTGAAGGTACAAGGTACCAGTCAACTGTTGAGGAGTGGGCAAAGCTGATAAATGCCCCAAAGGAGAATGAAGATGACCTGGATGTATATGCCAAGAAGAAAATGGACCACAACTCCATGGCACACATGTACAAGGAGATCCCAGACACAGCCATTGAGACACATAAGTTTGGATCAGTCCACTTCCTTCTGTCAGGGCTGCCAACTATCAACTGCATCTTAAGGCATATTCTACTGCCTAAGTCTGGTGACCACAACATGATTAGAGGGCATGCAATCAACATGTTGCATTTGTTTGATGTGCCACAGAAATTCAAAGTCATGAGCTTTATGGTTGAAACCATTAAGAGGACTGCAGCAGACCAGAAGAGAAGTTGTGGATATGCCCCTCAGATCCAGGAGTTGATTAACTCAAAGATGGGCACAAGCAAATATCTCTTGGATAAAGAGCATTTTCCAATTTATCCAGACTTTGAGGACAATGAGGTTGCCATGAATGAGAATGATCCATCGTCAGTTCAAGCACAAGAGAAGAAGGAGAAGGCAAGGAAGGAGAAGGCTGCCAGGATGCCAACTCAAGAGGAGGCATCTGAGTATTTCTTGAAGAATAAGCAGGAGAAACTTGGATACTTAATAGCATCAACACTGAGGATTGAGAAGGGATTGGCCACCCTCACTCAAAATCAGGAGAGCTTGGAGAGAATCATGGAACAAAAGTTCTATGACTTAGATGTGAAAATGGCGAGATTGATCTGCTGTGGAGCAACTACAGGATGACATGCAGGAGAGGAAGGGCAAAACAACAACTGATGCATTTGCGGAGTGCCTAGAGCCCAGAGGTCATCTCATGTGCAGTTCGGACACGAGCCACTTCATACGCACCAGCTACAGCCTCAGTGCCACCAGCTACAGCACCTACACCAGCTCCAGCTCCATCTACTTCAACTGAAGCCTTCGTCCTCGGCGCCATCCGGACACCACCACCTGAAGATCAAGCCTGAGAGTCGATCTAGCACTATGCATTTTCTATGAACTATTTGGTAACTTGTTGCCAAAGGGGGAGAAAAATGTATAGATCATAGGCTTCGAGAGAGAGTGTTGCTTTTGTTCTCTCTTGATTTGGTGGTTTTTAAAGTTGTTTGCTTTTGATTGCTTGAGATACTATGTTTGTGCGACATTGATGATCATGTGTTTGATCATAAGCTACACTTATGCAAGTTTGATGATATTATCTTATCTATCCTATGTGATCATTCACTGTGCTTGGTGATGAGTGCATGTATTCAATCCGTATCATTTTGAGCGCTCCACCAAGATGTATGTGACATGGAAGAGTAACCCATGAGCCTAATTCCTTGTGCATTTGCAGTCCAAAGCAAATCGTAAACTATGCACAAATTTAGGGGGAGCTCTTGTTTATCACATACTTCTCAAAGCGACGATGTTTTTCAATCTTATTATCATTTGTCGAGCTTTGATCTATATGTTGTCATCAATTACCAAAATGGGGAGATTGAAAGTGCAACTATCCTAGGTGGTTTTGGTAATTTATAACAACATATAGCTCATTGAGCTAATGCTATTCAAGATGAACATTTCAAGAAAGCTCAATGAATGGCATGGCATGGATGATGAAAGTGGATCCCTCAAAATGCTAATGACAAAGGATTGGCTCAAGCTCAAAAGCTCAAGACTCTTCATTTTATATTTTAGTGATTCAAGATCACATTGAGTCTATAGGAAAAGCCAATACTATCAAGGAAGGATGAGGTGTTGCTTAATGAGCCTCTTGCTTCATGTGCTTAGTGATATGCTCCAAAACCCTCAGCTACTTTCTCACATCCACATATGACCTAAACCTAAAGCCAAAACCGGTCTCATCGATTCTTCCTATCCGGCGTCACCGAATCCAAATGTCATAGCCACTGCCACAAACCCTAGGCAAATCGGTTCTACCGATAGGGATCTCGGTCTCACCGAGATGGGATTGTAATCTCTCTGTTTCCTTTTCGTAACTTTTCGGTCTCACCGAAAGAGCGGATCGGTCCCACCGAGATTGCAATGTAAACTTTTTGTTTCCCTTTCGTAACGTTTTGGTCTCATCGAAAGAGCGAATCAGTCCCACCGAGTTTACCTGACCAACTCTCTGGTTAGCTAATTACCAAAATCGGTCTCACCGAGTTTGTGTAATCGGTCTCACCGAGATTATGGTATGCCCTAGCCCTAACCATATCAGTCCTACCGAGATGCATGTCAGTCCCACCGAAAATCCTAACGGTCACTAGGTTTACTAAAATCGGTCTGACCGAGTTTGTTGATTCGGTCCCACCGAGATTGGTAAATTGTGTGTAACGGTTAGATTTTGTGTGGAGGCTATATATACCCCTCCACCTCCTCTTCACTCGTGGAGAGAGCCATCAGAACAAACCTACACTTCCAACTTACCCGTTCTGAGAGAGAACCAACTACTCATGTGTTGAGACCAAGATATTCCATTCCTACTATATGAATCTTGATCTCTAGCCTTCCCCAAGTTGCTTTCCACTCAAATCTTCTTTCCACCAGATCCAAATCCTATGAGAGAGAGTTGAGTGTTGGGGAGACTATCATTTGAAGCACAAGAGCAAGGAGTTCATCATCAACACCCCATTTGTTACTTCTTGGAGAGTGGTGTCTCCTAGATTGGCTAGGTGTCACTTGGGAGCCCCCGACAAGATTGTGGAGTTGAACCAAGGAGTTTGTAAGGGCAAGGAGATCGCCTACTTCGTGAAGATCTACCGCTAGTGAGGCAAGTCCTTCGTGGGCGACGGCCATGGTGGGATAGACAAGGTTGCTACTTCATGGACCCTTCGTGGGTGGAGCCCTCCGTGGACTCGCGCAATCGTTACCCTTCGTGGGTTGAAGTCTCCATCGACGTGGAGGTACGATAGCACCACCTATCGGAACCACGCCAAAAACATCCGTGTCTCCAATTGCGTTTGAATCCTCCAAACCCTTCCCTTTACTTTCTTGTAAGTTGCATGCTTTAATTTCCGTTGCTTATACACTCTTTGCATGCTTGCTTGAATTGTGTGAAGATTGCTTGACTTGTCCTAAGATAGCTAAAATCTGCCAAACTCTAAAACTAGGAAAAGGCTAAGTTTTTATTTGGTCAAGTAGTCTAATCACCCCCCTCTAGACATACTTCAAGTTCCTGCAGAGGAGTACCTCTTTCTCTTGGCGGTCACGGTGTCCTCCTTCATTTTTTTCCGGCGATCTTGTTGTTGCGGAAACCAGAAGTTGTGGAGGGCGGTGTAGCCTTGGGCGAACCCATGGCCAAGTTGTTGAGTGTGGTGCGGTGGCCGTGCTGTCGGCGGCGGGAAGCAGATCCGAGGCGGCAAGCAGCGGTGTAGCGGGAACAACTTTGGTGCGGTGGGCGGTTGCGGCAGTGGAGCCGCAGCGGTGAGCCTGAGATGGCGTGGTCGGAGTGGTTACGATGCAGCGCCGCGTCGGCGTCGGCGTCGTGGAAGCAGCTCTGCCTCGGCTTCAGCTGCTAAGTCCTTGAAGGTGTTGCGGTTGCGATTGCGTTGGGCAACGGCGTGGGTACCGGCTCGGCGTGATGGAGGCGGCGCTGGATTGGCCACTATGGGGTGGAGGACGGAGGAGGCTGGGTTTTGCGGCTGGTGGAAGGGCTTTGCGCCCACGGAGTATGAATGGGGAAGCGGAGGGGCGGGGAACTAAGGGGAACAATGTTTGGTTTGAGGCGCTTGTTTGAAATTTGGGCAAAGTTACAAACTTTGCCCCATCTAAAATTCGGACATATTGCGGGTTGGGGTAGGACAGTCATGTCGGTGTCCCAAATGTGGGCGGGATAGATTTTGGCGGCGCATGGGTGTTTAGGCGCCCGGCAGTATGAATGCTTCTCGGGCGGTTGAGGCTGGCGTCTTGGTGAATTTACAAGCCTACCCGGTTTAGACCTTTGGACATCAGGCGATAGGCTACATGGGCGAGTCGGGACAGTAATTTCCTACCACCAAAACATTAGTCTCGCGGTTTGGGTGACCAGAGGCCTATTTGGTAACCGTTCAATATTTGAGAGCGAAGCATTAACGTTTTCGGTTCTCTTGAATTGAAATTTTAGGATTTGTCAAACTTCACAAATCTTTACTCTTGAAAATCCTAAAGCTACGATTATTTTGGAATGGAGGTGGTACATTTTAATATACATTGTACACGAGTATATATTAAAAAAATATGCAACTTACCTCAGTTCATGCATGGTTCCAGGTATAATTTCCTTGGTTGCAAAAAAAAGTTAGATATGCGTATGAATATATATAGCATGTTCAAACTCACAACAAAGATTGATGCCCCCTTTTACATCTGATTTACAAATGCCATTATCTCGGGTTCAAATAGATGAATGCACTTCCTATGAATTCTAATCTTCGAAACCCCCTTTATGTTGAATTCGACATGTATTTTATTTCATAGCTAGCAATTTGGAATGTATCCATGCAAGTGACAAATGTATGAAGTGCTTCACACTAACAACATGGAGTGCACTAATTAATGTTTATATATGAATTGCAAAAGCATCCATTGCCTGTATTTCAAACCGCTCTCACTCTATGGATCGATAATATGAAATAAACACATGCACATGCTAGAATTCAATAGAGTATGGGTGTCTGATAGACCGATTTTCGTCCATACGCAATTTTGCAAAATTCATGATCTCATCCAAAAATAATAATGCCATTTATATTTTAATTTAATGCGTAGAACCTCCTTTTACACTTAGATGCACTATGCCTCGCCCCGTTCTCACAAACGCGTTATATATCTCTCTATATAACGCATAAGTGCACACACTTTATATGCATCGGCATTTCTCTTTCACACATGCTCACAATCTCTCTCAGGGTGTCGGGGTGTCTCACGCACATGCTCTCTCTGTTTCTCTCTCTCTCTTTCTGACTACTATGTACCACTCGTTTCACTAATCTCAGTTGGAAAACACTATTTCTCTGACATGCATATATACACATGCACGGTCTCTACTAGCCCTCTATACACACATATATGTGCCTACGTGTCTCCCGTACACACACTACCTTTAGGCCTCTCTCGCACACATTGCCCCCCGACACACCTCTCTAATAGTACTTGGCAGATATGATTTCATCATATCATTCATGAGGATATCCTGGCTGTTAGGCTGGATGGTAATACGAGGCAAAGTTTTACCCTGGTTCGGATCGGACCCTTGCAATTGAAGAAAGAGCCTACTCCTGGTACTATATATTAGTGATAGGGGTGTGTACAAAGTACACGTGAATACCAGGCATTGTGCGTGTGTGTATACTATCGACGAACTAGCCCCCAAGATTGTATAACATACTAAGGGCCTAGGGTTACAAATCATATATAGTCGGCTTATCACGGTGGGGATAGAGTCCTCCATAACTCTGGTAACCGTGTTGTGCGCGGAGTCCTCCACATGGGTCTCCGTATAACACGTCTCGGTCCAACCTATATGTGGCGCAGGATGGAACCGACCCATGAGTCTTCATGTTGACCCACCACAACTAGAAATGATGTGCCCACCACACTACACACGCAATCGGCCACTAAGAAAATAAGCATATACAATAGTACAACAGTATCTAGCTCACGATACGTCCCCATATTTTGTTGATGACACTGACGGACTTTGCATTTGATGCGTGCTCCGTATTTTGTTGACGACACTTACGATCATTGTATTTGAAGCGAAAGCACGATATGGTCACTATACTTCAGAATAAGCTCATCATAGTCACCACATACATTTTGTCGTGCTAACCAACATGTGGTTGGATGGTTAGAGGACAGTGGTTTCTCGAGCACACCAAGGTTAAAGTCCCGGTGCTCGCATTTATCTTGTGTTAATTTTAGTATTTTCCGGCGATGTACGTTTAGTGGGACGAGATGTTCCACTCGACTACGAGGCACCTATGGTGACTTCGTAAAATCTCAAGATCATGTAGATGAAAAAGTCAGTCGACTGACGTGTAGCCTCACCCGCATGTACACATGCACGCACGCATAAGACACGCACGCATGTGGCGTGCAACAACGACACGATACACATAACGTACACATGCACGCATCTTTGGCGTGCAACAACACTGCGTACACATGCACTCACGAACACACGCGCGCACGCACCCATGCATGCAACACTGAAATGCACCCTTGCATACGCAACACTTTCGACGCGCTGCATGCACACACACACGACGCAAGACACACGCTCAACCTATCGTGCATGCACCCTTTGTTAAGGACATGGATTATTACGGGTATTAATCAATCTTATCTGTGATCAACAGAACATTGATGTTTGCATCGGTCTTTATGAATCTGGCGTATCGAGCGGGCTATCAACATAGTAGGCTTAACGACATGAAAAGATGGCGTCACACTCAATAAACAATCATTGGTTTATGAAATGCCGCTTCGACCGCCTGGCCCACAAAGGTTCCTCTGCTGTGCGCTGCTGCGTTGGGTCAGCGACATGCAGGCCATGCACCCAAAGAGCCCACACGTCAGTGGACGAATGGCGCGGTGTCCTAGGTCAGAGTCGAGGGCGCCACTCGCGGCACGCCCGGCTGAACACGCCTCCGTGCCGCATTCAAATGCCTCCATGAAACCCGCCCTTGTGGAAGCCGAGAAACCCACTCTGGACACACGTCCGTGCATGACTGGGCCGGCGTTAGGCTAGCCATAGTGGGGGTAACATAACCGGTAACATGCACTTGGGACTAGCAAACATGCTTATGTGGCACACAATTAAATAAGAGAGAGAGGGTTATAGTAACATAGGTAGATACCGTATCATGTTAAATTCTATACTACTTTGTGTCATGCATGGCAATAAATATGGTAATCTATGATACTACTTTATGATACTATGCACTAAGGTAGTAGCATATACTAGTATCATATGCATGATACTAGTATATGTTTCTCCCCACTATGAGTAGCCTTAAACGCAACGCCGGCCGAGCTCCTCCCGTCCGCCGTCTATTTAATCTCCTATTTAAGCGAGGCCAACGCCGCCAAGAATCGCACACCTCCGCCGCTCCCTATCTCCTCCATCATTTTGTCCACTCTTACAATGGCTTCGAAGAGTAGTTATTCCGCATCCAAGCGGCTGGTTAGCCCCGGATCTGAGCTATGCAGCTCGCTGATCGACCTCCTCCCCTCGCCCGGCGGAGCGAGTTGCCGCCCCAAGCCGGTAGCAGTTCAACAACTCACCGCTCCAGGCCAGCTCGATGAGGAGCGGCGCACGGGCGTCGTTGCTGCCGTCCACGCCGCCGCCTCGTACCGCGTCTCCTGTTTCTGTGGCCGAGACTCCCATGCCGGCGGCCGCGCCATGCAAGCAGCAACAGAAGCCGGGTGCGCGGAGAGCGACGTGTCGGTGGCCAGCGCCTCCGCGTCCGCCGCCATCATCGAGGAGAAGTAGAACACGGGAGGCCGCCGTCGCTTGGGTCCCATGAAGGCCACCGCGGAGGCGACGCCGGCGTACACAGCAGGTGTCTTGCCGGATCCTTTTGTTGCGAGGACCTTCGTCGACCCCGCATGGGCTCCACGGAAGAGGTCAATGGTAGGATGAACTCGAGTCGGTGCCGGCCATGGCGAAGTAGTGGCCGGTGATGAACTCGAACCGGTGCCGGCCAACATCATCTTCGGCACCAGCCAATGATATCAGTTGGGCAGTGGGGAAGCGAGCCGTCCTTTACGCTGAAGCATATACCTCCGGGGCTCCCGGCAGTCCGGTGGTCATGCTGCCGGTCATGAGGAACACAAATCAATCGGCGGGCGACCATTTAGGCCAGGTATTATATGCCTGTGCTGTCCAGAACTAGCACCGCGTAGTTCATTTGAATGTAATGAAATCCGTCATGTTTGTGTGAAAATCCGGTATTTTATATGATTTCCGTCGTTGTTTATATGAAATATCAGTTTGTCTACGTGTTTGCGTGAATTTCGTCCGGTTGGTTGAGTTGCTGTCATAATGTGTGCGGCTACGGGTGGATGGCGTAATTTGCTGGTCGCCGGTCAGTCTGCGGGCGGCTCGGGCGGTGTTGTGGGACAAAAAAAACACAGCTCGTGCGAGCTCGTCTCCAACGTGCGCACTGGAGGATGCATGACACCCGAGCCATTCCTCGTTCATCGGTGGCAAAGGCACCGGTGGACAAAAGCGTCGCCAATATTTTGGCTACCCCGGGCAAGATCCAAACAGCCCCTCCCAAGAGATTCAAATCCCTCGTTCGTCGTGGAATTTTGCCATGTGTTGTTTTCATGGACTAGCAAGATGCCCGTGCATTGCACGGAACATCAAAATGCATTTTTTTACAAACTCCCGCATGCATGCAAGGGATAATTAATGTCCTCCTTTGCTAGTACCACGAGGCAAACACCATTAATATTGCATCGATTAGTGTTAGTGGCCTTGTATATCTGCAAATTGTAATTTTGATAGTGGCCCCTTGTATATAAAATTGGAGGGAGAAATATGAGAGATAAGGTGAGGAGGAGTGGGGCGTGGTGCCATGGTGGTGACTGGTGGTCGGACTGGGCGGAGGCATGGGGATGGATGGCGCATTATGTCTAGGTTTGTATCTCTCTCACACACACCCACGTAGGTGGGGGACGTGCACGAAGAGAAGAGGTGCACGCACGACGCACGTACTCCCGTCTCTTTCACAACTGCATCCGCGGGGGTACACGGTGGAGCTCATTTCTATACGAAAAAGGCAGCCCACGTGGTAATTTGGCACGTGTACTGGTTGTCCACTTGGTGGAGGGAGGATCTTATACCACGGGTGAACAAACAAATTGCGACTTGATGCGTTATGTTAAACTAAAAAAAGAGGCAAACCATGTGGGGCCTACCTTAAAGGCAAGGCTCTATACACTGGAGTACTTTTGATGTGTCCGTCAACTCATCAGAACAAGGAGAAACTTGCTTAGTACACGTCTCCCCCCCACAGGCGCGGTGGCTCGCAGGATGAGGTGAAGCTTACTAATCTCATGCGCCTTCGCCCGCTCCCTCGCCCACGCTGCAGCAGGTGGCTCGTGAGCACGAGGAGAAAATTTTACTACTCCCTCCGTTTACTCCTCGTCCCTACTACGTACTTTGGTTAGTACTCCTCTATCTACTTATACAAGGCCACTATAAAAATACATTTTGCATCTATACAAGGCCACAAATAGTAATCGAGACAAAAGTTACTACTCCCTCCTTTCCAGTTTATGGCTCAATTTCAAAATCTCTCCAACCAAGGTGAGCGGTGAGTGGTGAATTAATTTAAGTAGTTTGCACAATTAATTAATACGCTCGTTTTTCTCAAGTTATGTTTACTGAGGCATTAATTAGAACGAATGCATGAATGACCACTAAATTTCCATGAACTTGTACATGCATTGGTTAGTTTCCTCTTGACACTGCTTGCGTCGGGTGATCTAACGCACCTCGAAATCCAACATGTAATGGTACTACTACTAGGTATAGTAGAATTGAGACTTACCAAACGGAAAAACGAATGTTTTTTAGATGAGCCCTATAAACCCTAGTGGGTACGTACTCCGTAAAAACAGATTTTTCCAAAACTAAGTTGCTCCCTTTCATGAATTCTGTAGTATACTCCTCCGTTAACGCTCCCTTTCATGAATTATGTACTTCCTGTCGCCGACATGTGGGACATATAGCAACCAGGTCAACGTGTCAACCACCAAATAACAGTGCAGAACAGCAGGGGGGACGCACCCCACTCGTACCGGCCCAGTAGTAGTAATATGCAATGAGACGTCAAATCACAATGCCGCACCTTCCCAGACGGACGAAGAAACCATTATTTCACACTTCGGTTGGCCCTCATCTCAAACCACATACTAGTATTGCTTCTGCCTCAAGAGGGACACGCGCATCGCCTTGGTACATCATGACACGTGGGACCGCATGACAGGCCATGCTCCCCATCGATCGCTCGGTAAAATCACCTCATTTTTACTATACTTCCTCCGTATCAGTTTACTACATGGCATGCACGTCGTTCTAGGTTGAGAATTTAACTGGCTATATATGTGATGAACAATACTCTAGCCTTTTAAAAATGTATACTTTTATGCAGTAGTACTATCGATGGATTAAGCCATGGAGCAAAAATTGAAATTAAAAAAAGGTGGTACATATAGAGTGCTGCTCGCGCCAAATTATGCATATAGTACTATTAAAAAAGCTAGTATGTGCTTAATTGGGGTGCTAAATTATTAAAGAAATACTAGTAGTATGTACATACTGAAGAGTTAAAGTAACGAGAAGAAACATAACATAGTTCTGTTGGGGGCTCAGCACAACACACCCCTGAAATTAAACTAAGCACACCTGAAATTAAACTATGCAACTAATCCGGTAGACACTGCATTAGAAGTTTAGAACCACCATGAGCAACGACACTGCCACCTTACTCGGAGTCCTCATCCACGTCCTCGACTTCGTCCTTGTCCCTCTTACTCTTGGCCGATACTTCTTTGCTTGAACCGCACACTTGGCTGTTGCTCTTCATCCAACCCTTGTAGATATTGAAACAAAGGTAGCCATCCATTGCAGCGTATTGGATGTGGTCTATATCTAGTACATTCCGCTGCCATGCATGACGATGAAACGTGTAATGAGGTTTCTCCAGTTTACGGTACGAAGGATGAACCATGGCTCCTGTCAGGGTCAGCATTGAAGGCTGATGAGAGGGCACCAGCTGATTCTTCTGGAGGTCGAAGGGGTTGCCTACAACGAGACCTATCCGACCCAGGACTTCTTCGTCGTTCTTAAAGTCTACAGTAACGAATTTCACTGTTTTGTCCTTGAGGAAGTTCTTAAAATCCTAGCACTCAACGCCGACATGGCATATGTGGTAGACCAAGCAAATGTTATGTACGCAAACCTGGATCACGGCGGGCTTCTTCCTCTCTTCGTCCTTTAGATCCTTCTCTCGTCCCCGGTGTGGTGTACTCAACATCTAGCCCAGCGACCCACTCATCATGTGAGTTTTCAAACATGCGTCCAAGCGAGAAAGGCATCCTTTCACCGTCATGAAATGCGGGTGTAGATGACGTCGAACTCATCGCGGTGATGGTTCTAACCTTGTACTCACCACCGATCGGGGAGATTTGGGACGCCATGGATTTGGGAGGAGGGTTAGGATTAGTGGAACTGCCGTAATGTGAATGGACGGGACGACAAGGAGTGAACCGCCGTAGTATTAAAGGACGTGCGGGGACGAGTAGGAGCGAACTGCCAGCGTGCGAACGGCAGGGTAGTGGCTTTCCATTCTCCCATGATACGGGCTTCCGAGAGCCCTTGGATCGGAGATCGAACGGTTGCATGGCGTGATTCTAGACCAATGGGTGAATATCCTATCCTGGAGGGTTATTCTGCAAATTTTCAGCAACTTAGCATGCGACCGTTTGATCTCAGATCCAAGGGCTGCGAGCAGCCCGTATCATGGTCGCACCTACCACGACCGTCGCGTCGCTCGCGCGGTCGCCCCCTTGGAGATTTAACACGGTGCGTTAGGCTATCTGATGTTGGCATGTCATACATAGTCATCACTTAGTCACTCATACGACAACAAGGTTGGCTATAAGGTTGGCTATAAGTGTATTTTTTTTACTCCTCTCTATCTCTTTCTTCGTACTCTCTCCGTTCCATAATATAAGAACATTTTTGACACTAGTGTAGTGCCAAAAATGTTCTTATATTATGGGACACAGGGAGTACTAGTATTTATTGCATTTGCCAAGGAGTGACCTCTTCCAATGAAATGATGTTGCTAAGTTTGCTTCATTTAATTAGCTATAGACTCAAAATTGTCTTTTCACCTAGGTAAACGTGCTTAGCACCGTTTCTTCCTTGGGTTACCAAACTAGTCTCTCTCTTCTTGATTAACTTGCTACATCAGACTTTATGCCTATGTGGCAAGCTTAAGCACCTGTAGGAGCAAGTACAATAGTGCGCTTTACATGGCATTTTTGCATATGTGGAGGAAAGAGAGGCAAGGAAAAAGTGGAGAAGTGGGATCTCATGCAAGAGCCATCCTCTACTACTGCATGGTGGAGCATTGGGAGAGGCACCTGTATGGAGGTGGTCAGGAATCGGGAGACTCACGGCGGTCGTAGAGCCGCAGTTAAAATGATAATGGCAAGTCAAATCACGGGCCCCACCTGTCCAGTGATAACTTCATTGTCAAATCACACAGCCCTACGTTTGCAGCAGCCTACTCCCTCGTCTTCTCGCGTCTCTGTCGAACCGACTAGGCGGAACTGCCCCGCCTACAAGCAGGAAAAGCCCGCCCTCGACTTTTAAATACAACTACTCCCTCCGTCTAGGTGAGTAAGTCATCTTCTAAAACGAAATAATCCCAAAATACTAAGGCGCGGTGCATTAACTTCTACCTCGTTTCTTGTTTCTTCACATATCAACCAATAAGAATCAAATGATATACTTTTTGTGACATAGTAACTCATATTTAGTTAGTCAAATGGATGACCTAGAACTACGTGCAGGCCCTATAAACCGAGACGCCTACAAATAAAAAACTGAGACGGAGAGGGTAGTTCAGCACGTATCTTTTTAGATCAATATACTCGGGATTCACCAAGGAGCAAAACCAAGTGGTAGGCTGCTCCTGTCGTGTTGGCGTAGCAACTCAAGCAGGGTCAGTCCGCACATGAAATGGCAACACACTTAACAGGACCCCTTTGGCAGACATGTGGCTCATCCACCGTCTTGTTCCATGTGCGATGCACCAAATCACAGTTCGGGGCAGCGGTTGGAATTGGAGGCACCCCGGTCGTAGCGCCGCAGTAGTAGAAAATGAGCGATGAGGGGTCAAATCACAAAGCCCCACCTTTCCCGCATTAAGCCGAACGGACGAAGCAACCATCATTTCACTCTAGCGCGCAAGAGCATAAAGAAAAGAGAAAACAATGATGCGTGCGGCAGCTACCTAGGGCACCCTAGGGTAGGGGTCTCCACTATAGATCCTTTTTTAAAAGCGCCTCCACTACAAATCGGCTTCTCCCTCATCCTCTTGAAGAAAACCGATGATGAGTGCGGCGGTATGGTTTGTAGGAGTACTACGGCGTGCGGGGCCACTTCATAGTAAACGGGTTCGAGTCGACACCTTAAATATGTGTGGGCGCTTGGTTTTCTGAACGAGGCAGCATTTTGGGTTCGGGGACCAGTGGAGATATAGCACGTGCAAAAAATTGTGGACGTAGGTTCGACCGAAAGGCAATGATGCATGGGCCCTGCATTTTGATATACCCGGGGCCGTGTGAAATTTGCTACTCTAGTCAAAACTAGTAAGGTACACATGTATTGAACGCATGAGATTTCGAAACCAAATTATGAATGAATACACACTATAGCATGTAAAGCTTTGAGTCATATATGCATGATGTAGATGTTCGTTTAGTTCTTATAGTTCATCTCATTCAAAATCAATTAGTTTTATAAAAATGTTAAGATTCATGGGGCTGTGCATTGTAAATCAGAAAGTAAAAAACAAATAATGGCAATTCATTTAGAAAAAAATAATCAATTATGATACAGAAGATTCTAGAACAAAGGAGAAGTGATTGTGTTTTGAGGTTTGTGCATTATGCTTAAGTTCAACCATGGAGTCTTCTAAATTGTACATGTGGCAGATCTGGTGGAATGTTGATGATATCCAACGGCCAGTAGTGCTCGGATTTGCCCATCTCTGCACGGTCGGGTTAGCTTCATCCAGCGACCATCTTTCAAAGTTATTGACACACTATATAGTTCTTGTGCCATAGTTGCATGTTTTGGAAAAAAGCTACTAGTGGGTTGTACTATCGATTTAGGAATAGAAGATGTATACATGGAAGTTGTAGGGAAAGAGATGAAATGGAGGATCTCAATTCCTATGAGTAGGGATTGGAAAAGAGATGTCATTTGGTTCACATCATAGGAAGTTTTCTATTGAATCTAGAGATGACATGTATCTCAAGTCCTATGAGGAGGGATTAGTAAAGAGATGTAATTTGGTTCATATCATAGGAACTTTTCTATTGAATATACACTAATGTTTATTTTCCTTTGAAATTAAGGGAGTATAGGAATCCATTCATATGAACCAAGTGGCTCTGAAGCTATAGAAATGATATCATGTTTATTTCCTTTGAAATGTAGAGTATATGATTCTATTCCTATGAACCAATTGGCTCTAAAGGAAAAAATCCTATAAAAATCATAAAATATAGAGTTCCTATGATATTCCTCGACACTAAAGGATGGTTGAAATTGCTGCGGGTGATACGATGGTCTTTCTTTGTAGACTCCTCACCCATCTTTATAGTTACCTCTCGAAGATGAATGAAATGATATATACAGGGTATTCTACATGTGCAATTTGGTACACGAAAACTCAGTAAAAGTTTGCGAGGTTCTAATTTTCAATAAAGCTATATGCACTGCATTTCGGAACGGAGGGAGCATACGGCAGTTGATAACACTCACGTGGAAGATTTGTGTGTAGGAGGAGTGGCTGTTCTGTTAAATGACATGGCAAAACTGACACTGTCGGATGCCGATCTAACGGTTCTTACCGCGTTCGTCAGGAAAAGGCTTGTGGCGAACGTTTGTCGGATAATGATTTACGGACACATGCATTGCATTGATACCTGCCCCCTCTCTCTCACGCACACGCACCCTCACGAGTCACAACTCTCCCGAGTCCTCTCGCAGACTCGCACGTGGCACCCATCGTCTATCTGCAGGTAGACGTCACACACATATGTGCTCTTCACACCCTACCCTTAGAACTTCTAAAAAACAAAAGACGGCGCGCACATTTTATTTTAGCTCACACGTCACACACTTATATTATTACTCTTGCCGCGAATGTTCTTTGGGCATAGTATATATTGTACCCTCACAAAGAGAAGCGGTGCACGCACGCACTAGTTCTCTCACACCCACTCACGGGTACACGTAGGAGCGCATTTTTTTGAAGCCGGTACAACAAAATCACTCCACTATATATAAAAGCAGGAGCCTTAGCGCTTGCTTTACTCGGGTTCCTCTCATTCACTCTGTCATGCTCTCCAGATCTAAGCAAGATATAGGTGGCCACACACTCTCTCTCTCTCTCAGCTCACGGCTGGTCACAAATCCGGCCGGACAACCTCGACCGGGGCAGGGGGTGTAGGTGCATCGTTCACGCTATCGTCGGCGGCGAGGGAGGAGACCAACGGCTGCCCGCGCGTCCCGATCTGCGGCCGTGCCGTTCTCTCCGAGAGAGCGCCGGCTCGGGAGGGCCTTCGACTCCTTCTTCCTTCCTGCGGTATTGTGGCCAAGATGCGGCCTCTCGACGCCGTCTTTGCCACATGCCGACGACCCTCAGGTATATATTCCTTCGAAACCTGCCTTGCTCTACTGCCCCAGCTCTTCCCCCTTCGCGTGGATCCTTTTCTACTTCCGTCCGCTGTTCCAAAGCCACCTAGACTTCTACTATTATTATAAGTAAAGCTAGTTCATACAGTCAACTCAAAGCGTTGGTTCAAACAGGGAAGAAAGTGGGAAAGCTATAGCATGAATCTAGGACTTGGTTCTAAGAGGAAACGGGGGAAAGTAGTAATATCTGTCACTATTGAAATAACCGTATTTCGTATTTGCGCAAACAGGGATGTCTGTCTCCATATCGTTTCGGGATGTCTGTCTCCGTATCGTTTCTATCCACGCAATCAAAAGCACACACCTCAGTTTTAGTACAACTGCGCAAAATGAGATGGCTATCCCTCGTTGCCGTCGTCTAACCTCCCATCTTCAAGGTATCCCTACATTGGTAGTAACTAAGGTAGAATGACCAACACAATCTAAATGAAGCTGATTCGTACGTTTTACTTCCTAATTGCAGTGCAGGGACGAGCGAAAACAACTGCATCCTAGTCCAGAATGCACTTTCTACCAGTTTTTTGGACAGGTGTGCGGACAAGAGGCATTGTGGTCTGCTTATTTCTGCAAATAGTGGTGCTTAAATTTAGTGGAATGCACAAGAATTTCACCTGGTCAGTACACTGCATGGTTCAGTTCAGCATTCCAGCTGAGAACACAATTATAATTGGTTATTCAGGAATGAGAGAACCTAACCCTGGATGGTGGCACCAAGAAAAAACCAGAGTGAACTCCAGGAAAATTAAGCCTGCTGGGAGGCCCTTTGCTCAGAGAAGCCTTGCTTGTTTTTTCCTGATTTGTAAACCTTCTCACAACTTTGTCTTTTGCTGTGAACTAGTATATGTTTGTTATGTTCTATGAATCATTGAGATGTATAAAACTGCTTAACTTATGCTTTTCAAGATTTTTATGAAGACGAGTTTAATGTGAGTGTTCCACATGAGCGTTGGACTAGCATTGAACGTTTGGAATTTATTACATTGTGGCCTCAATTAACTGCATGAACCACTGTAACAACATACATAGTTGCTTATATGATTCACGGGCACACAAAAGTAGCAGCAGTTCCCATAGACGGATTCAAGCAGTACTAGCCCAGAGGGGTCGATAATGAGCAAGGTTCGGATAATTAGACACAATCCAAACTACTATTGAACACTAGCTGGGGCAACTATTTCATGCCTCGATCTAATTTGGGCTGGACACAAGACGGACCTTGCCATGAACATCATCGAGGACGTCCCGCAGCAGCTCAATCCTGTGAACCTTCATGAAGACAACCTTGTGGCCTTGCCACTGATAGACTTGTTTGTGGAGGCATGCCACGTCATCTTCCTGCTTAAGCATGACAAGAACAGTATGCCTCACAAACGAAGGACTAGCTTTGAACTTCTTGTGCTTCAGTACACCCTGGACAACACGCCTGACAACAGTGAGGCTAGAATACACCTCTTCATTGGTATAACCGCAAATGGCTTCCAGGATCCAACAGCCTAAGAACTCTGTTTTCCCAGTGCGTATATTCAGGTCGTCCGCCCCATAGCGAGTGACATGCACAACCACAAAAATCCTTGTATGCATCAGGGCTCTAACTGAAACAGAAACAAATTCTGAATTACTTTTCAGTATAAGAAACACAAGTTATTTAAACCACTATGTATAGCATGGCATCGAAGCTAATAAAATTTTGCATTATTAATCACCACATACTTCCTTTTCTAAAAAAACTCACCACAAACTTAGATGAAAAACCACAATCGAGATCGGCAAAGAAGGAAATCACCTTGGGCAGCTCAGCGGGGGGACAGATCCTTAAAGGGGAAAACAGCTCAGAGTGCCATGGGGCTGTAACCTCAAGCAGGCGTTGACCATCTCAGTAGTGGTCGTGAGCATATCGGGGTCGCCTCGGTGGTTGCCTCCATCTTCTTGGAGCTCACTGTCTCGTGGGGATCAGCCTCCCGCGTCTGCTCCAATATCGGCAGATCTTTGCCTGGTTCTCCTTGGTCCATCATTAAACTGACGAATACTAGGAGACCACTGAAAGGAAAACACAATCGCAATGACAATGAAACAAAAGAGAGAGTGAGGATCGGTTACTGCTTTGCAAAAGTTCTTTGTTTTTTCTCTGAACGAAAATATACCAACATCACGGATCCGCTTACCTTCCCTTCATTGGGAGAGAAGAACAGTGGAAGATGCGAGTGTTGCCTTTCTTGAAGACGGTGAGGGAGAAGGGGATTCAGTGAAGAGTGAAATGATGGTTGCTTCGTTCGTCAAACTTAGACTGCGGGAGGTGGAGTTTTGTGATACGACGGCTCGTTACTGCCGCGCTATGACCGGGGTGACTCTCCGCCTGCATACTGCCTTCTAATTTGGTGGATGGCATTTGGGCCCGCTCGATGCATGGCCCGCATGTCGGTGAACAAAAGTATAATGACATTCAGTAGAGGGAGACGTTTCAATGACCTAGGAGGAGCCAGAAGCGGTAGAGTGTCTCCACTGTACTAGTAGTAATTGTTTTTCTGGGTAGCTGTAGAGTGTCTCCACTGTACTAGTAGTAATTGTTTCTCTAGGCTCTACCCACACCCAGCACACCCCCCTCCCCCCAAAAAAATCCTGAGTGCTCTTCTTCCTCCTCGCTCCCACCCACCTCACGTCAGCTCGCTCCACTCGTTACCCCAAATTCCTCACCTCACTCCTACAGAAAACCCCAGCTCCCCTTTGAAAGTGCAACTATCCCTAGGTGGTTTTGGTAATTCATAACAACGTATAGCTCATTGAGCTAATGCTATTCCAAGACAAATATTCCAGGAAAGCTCAATGAATGGCATGGCATGGATGATGAAAGTGGATCCCTCAAAATATTAAGGACAAAGGATTGGCTCAAGCTCAAAAGCACAAGACACTACATTTTACATTTTAGTGATCCAAGATCACATTGAGTCTATAGGAAAAGCCAATACTATCAAGGAGGGATGAGGTGTTGCTTAATGAGCCTCTTGCTTCATGTGCTTAGTGATATGCTCCAAAACCCTCCACTACTTTCTCACATCCACATATGACCTAAACCTAAAGTCAAACTCGGCCCTACCGATTCTTTCTATCCGACGCCACCGAGTTCAAATGTCATAGCCACTGCCACAAACCCTAGGCAAATCGGTCTTACTGATAGGGATCTCGGTCTCACCGAGATGGGATTGTAATCTCTCTGTTTCCCTTCATAACGTTTCGGTCTAACCAAAGTGAGCGATCGGTCCCACCGAGATTGCAATGTAAACTCTCTGTTTCCCTTTCATAACTTTTCAGTCTCACCGAAAGAGCGAATCGGTCCCACCGAGTTTACCTGACCAACTCTCTGGTTAGCTAATTACCAAATTCGGTCTCACCGAGTTTGTGTAATCGGTCTCATTGAGATTATGTTATGCCCTAACCCTAACCATATCGGTCCTACCGAGTTGCATGTCAGTCCCACCGAAAACCCTAACGGTCACTAGGTTTACTAAATCGGTCCGACCGAGTTTGATGATTCGGTCCCACCGAGTTTGGTAAATTGTGTGTAACGGTTAGATTTTGTGTGGAGGCTATATATACCGCTCCACCTCCTCTTCATTCGTGGAGAGAGCCATCAGAACAAACCTACACTTCCAACTTACCTGTTCTGAGAGAGAACCACCTACTCATGTGTTGAGGCCAAGATATTCCATTCCAACCACATGAATCTTGATCTCTAGCCTTCCCCAAGTTGCTTTCGACTCAAATCTTCTTTCCACCAAATCCAAATCCAAATCCTGTGAGAGAGAGTTGAGTGTTGGGGAGACTATCATTTGAAGCACAAGAGCAAGGAGTTCATCATCAACACACCATTTGTTACTTATTGGAGAGTGGTGTCTCCTAGATTGGCTAGGTATCACTTGGGAGCCTCCGACAAGATTGTGGAGTTGAACCTAGGAGTTTGTAAGGACAAGGAGATCGCCTACTTCGTGAAGATCTACCGCTAGTGAGGCAAGTCCTTCGTGGGCGACGGCCATGGTGGGATAGACAAGGTTGCTTCTTCGTGGACCCTTCGTGGGCGGAGCCCTCCGTGGGTTGAAGTCTCCATCAACGTGGATGTACGATAGCACCACCTATCGGAACCACGACAAAAACATCCGTGTCTCCAATTGCGTTTGAATCCTCCAAACCCTTCCCTTTACATTCTTGCGAGTTGCATTCTTTAATTTCCGCTGCCTATATATTCTTTGCATGCTTGCTTGAATTGTGTGAAGATTGCTTGACTTGTTCAAAGATAGCTAAAATCTGCCAAAGTCTAAAATTGGGAAAAGGTTAAGTTTTAATTGGTCAAGTAGTCTAATCACCCCCCCCCTCCTCTAGACATACTTCAAGGTCCTACACCCTTCTTCCTCACTCCTACAGAAAACCCCCAGCTCCCCTTCTTCTTCGCTCGCACTACAACTAGGATCGTCATTTGTTACTCTTCTCAAATCCGTGAGCGCAATGCGACGCCCTCAAGGAAAATGGAGTCGGCTGACCCCAGCGCCAAGAAGATGAGGCTCCCGCCAGCGGTGACGCCCGTTGTAGATCCCGCACCCGGCAGCGCGGGGAGAAGCGGCGACCCCGCCCCCACCGGATCCCAGGAACCCGTAGAATCTCGAGTGGACCGCATCAGCGATCTCTCGGACGCCATCCTTGGGGAGATCATCTCGCTTCTCCCCACCAAGGATTGCTGTCGCACCCAAGTCCTCTCAATTCGCTGGCGCCCTCTATGGCACGTTGTGCCCCTTAATCTCGACTGTCGTCAGCTATCTCTCTTCAATGATTTTGAAATCCCCAGAGCCATCATCTCCTCCCACCAGGGCTCCGTTCAAAGCCTCTGCATCCCTTCATGCAACCTGAGCAAGCATACCATACCCTGCACGGTGGACGCCTGGCTGAAATCCCCTGAATTCACAGAACTACAGCTGCTTGACTTCTACTATTCCCCTGGAAATCACATACCACTTACCGAACGCCATGAACTTGTGCCCTCAGCACCGATGTCCATCTCGCGGTTTTCCTCCTCTCTCCACACCGCCACCTTTGCATTGTGCTACCTACCAGACAATCTGGTACTAAACCTTCGACTCCCATTTCTCAAGAAACTTTCACTTGTGCGGGTTTGTATATCGGAGGCCTCATTGCACAAAGCATCATCCACTCCAGTTGCCTGCTATTTGGAGTGCTTGGTGCTTGTTTTCACGATTAGAATCGGTTGTCTCCAAATAAAGTCGCCTAACCTTGTAAGAATTGGAATTTCTTTTGACGGAAGGCAGCTCATCATCCAAGATGCCCCTTCACTTCAAAGGTTGATCCTTGATTCTAGTTATTCACCGCTGCAAATAACCGCCCTCTCTCTGCGCCTAAACTGGAGACCTTGGGTGTAATACATGATCTCTGTGCTCATTTTCATATGGTGTTTGCTCCAAAGTTCTTGGTACTTTATATTATCATCTACACTTGTAACCATAAGCTGCATTTTAAATTTTTAAGCATAATTTATATATCATCTTGGAGTACACATTTTGTACTAATATTATGTTCTATGCTCAATGAAGAGTTTCTCCATGGATGGCCTATCAATGGTGCTGGATTCATCAAGATCTTATATATCCAAATGAATAGTTTTGATCTGAACAAGATTATTGGCTTGCTGCAATGCTTTCCATGTCCGGAGAAGTTGTATATAAAGGTGATAATTTCACGCACATTGGAAGCCCGCATATAGTGTACTAGAATTAACCGCTCAGCTGTTGCTCTTTCAACACTCTTCTTTTAGACCTTAACTGTTTTCAATATTCATGCCTATTTAGGCAACAGGATGGGGTAAGAAAGTTATAACCAACCGGTGGATTCGTAAGCATCGGGATTTTCTCACTCCTCATGAGATTCGATTGAAGACAATAACGCTAGAACGATATGTAGCCAACCGTGCAAACACAAGATTTGTCACATTCTTCCCGCTGAATGCGAGGTTACTATTGTCCATCGTGCTTAAGTTTATCAGCAGCATGGTTTTGATGGATGGGTATGTCAAGAGCAAAAAAAGGAGTTTCAGGTGGGCAAAAGAGCTTCTGAACGTGTCGGGCTTCTATTTACAACATATTGTGGTCATAATCCAGTAAATTTTACGACCCAGGATGTTCATTCTATTGACCTGACCGATCCATTTGACTGTGACTGCCGAAAACAGTGCTGGATTTAGATGTTGTTGCCCTTTTCAATCTGGGTTTTTTTGTAAACCTGATGAACAATCAACCCTTGTGCTTTTGTACAGTTTGTAAGCTGGAGTTAGATGTTCCTGCCCTTTTCAACTCAGCTGTGACTGTCATATTTTCTTTGAAACAAGGCAAATGGCTTGCCATTCATTTAACTTAGAGTGAAATATTGTAACAAATCACAACCAAGGGAAATAACATCACTCACGCCGGCTGCTTGAGCTCATTGTGCATTACAGAAGCCAAGTGATTAGCCCCCACTAGCACCCACAAACTTATTTCGAACTAGCACATCAAATGGGCTGTAAATTTTCATAGAAAAGGCTGCCTGACCGTGATAGATTTGGATTCTGACATTTGGGACCCGCGAGGAAATAGCCTATCCAAGGTGGTGTCGACTTACTAGCCAGTCAACAAACGATTCTGCCTACCAGCCGTTGGATTGACATCCAACATCTGTCGTGTATCTTCTATCTCTTGTCTTCTTCTTCCTCCACCGCCCAAACCAAACCACCCGTCGGATCCGCCGCTCCGCCCCCATGGCTGGCTACGCCCCGCCACCCTACCGACGCATTCTCCAACGCTGGCCAGTCCCTCCTCTATTCCCCACACGCCCTGTTAATCTCCGCAACGCCAACCCCAACACGCACCGTGCGTTCAACCAGTCAACCTCGTACTCTCCTCCGCTGCGATGGACGGCGATCTTCAACGGCTCTGTTCGTTCCGGCCCGAGGCCTCGCTGCTGCCCTTCGCTTTGCGGCCTTGGTTCGCTCGCCGTGCTTGCGTGCGCCGCCTCTTTGCGTTGTCAATGTCGTCAACAACCGAGAGGAACAAGGAGATGATCAGACGTGGAGAGGATGACAAGAGGGACCCACCAGCGTCATGGCGACGCAAGCAAGTGCATCTATAGTACAAGCCCAAAATTATGGTTCCTCCTAATGGTTGGACATCTGGGGCTCACGCCATTGTCAACGTAGTCAATAAACGAGAGAATTACACTACGAGCGGCTGACACCAGGGACCCAGCAAGTCGTGCAATTTTTTTTAGGAACAAGCAGTTGTTATTTATACTAGTTTTAGCGACGGATTAGGGTAACAACAGGGCTGTGCGGGGGCTGTGGCCCATCTAGCCAAGGTTTTATTTATGTTTACCACATCATGACCCCAGTTGTGTTTTTTTCTTGCTGAAAATGGCTAGCCAGTTCTATTTTTTTAAAGAAATACCCAAACAAGGCCTACTTGTTTTATCGGCCCTGCTGGGCTGCATATCTTTCAAGACGATGAGAGTTTCATTCGGTTTGCCCAGAAATGGCATGTACTTTTTTAAAACACATCAAACCGGGAATTTGTTTCAATTTTTTTTCATTACAAGATATTAAATTCCATTGATTTTTATGCGTGGACAATTATTTAGATTTTATATTTATATATTTTCAAAATAGTTTGAATGTGAATCGGTATTTCTGGATTAAAAACAGTTGACCTCACCGAAATATGCAAAATTTCGTATAATTTTTAACCGTGGCCACATTATGGGGTGTAATGCTACCAAAAAGAAGATGAGCTCCAAAAAAAACCTTAAGAATTAGCAAATGGGATGTACATTATTAGAAATAACGGCAGATGGGATGTATGATGTTTTCCACAGATTTGAGGCTAACTTGTGCGCCTACTATAGGTTGACACGTATGCTTTCATAAAAAAAAGGTTGACGCACACGCAACGCCCTGTCAACTTAGTCAACACATGAGAGCAGTGACTATTGGATGTCCATCCAACGACTGTCGTGCTTCTTCAATCTCTGCTCTTCATGCTCCAGCCGCTCAAACAAGTGCCGGCGGGACTGCCTGCTCCCTCCTCCCGCGGCTGGCTATGCTGCCGCGCAGGCCTCACGGCCCCACCGTACTCCCGTCGCTGGCCTAGCCATCCCTCTACTCACCCACACATGTTGTTATTCTCCGGCGACGGCAGACGAACCAATAAACCTCGTACTCCTCGCGGGAAACAAGCGCCGAGTATTCCCTGCTCCATGTCGTTCCTTCCTAGGCCTTGCCGCCGTCCATCGCATACGGTGCTCTCGGCGCGGCCTGGTCAACGTGGTCAATGAATGACATCGATAGGAAGTGGACTGTACGTGGAGACGCTGACAGCTGGGTCCACGGCCGCACGCAAGGAAAGGCCTCCTTATTATGCGCAAAATAATGATTCCTCCACCGACAGCTAGGACCCACAGAAGGGCCTCAGATTTCGCGAAAAAACGTTCCCCGGCTGATGTGTCGGACCCACTAGCTATATCTTCGCACGCAAGGAAGTGCCTCCTTATTACGCCGAAAAAAATGAATACCCCCCTGCTAGCTGGGACCCACCATATTGTTGGGCTGACTTGTGGTCCTACTAAGTTGACGGGGACGGAGGGCTTTGTAAACTTAGTCAATACTCCAGTGACCGTATGATGTCCATCCAACGGCCATAGTGCTTCTTCAACCTCTGGTCTTCTTGCTCCAGCCGCCCAAAGCAGCGCCGGTCGTGCCGCCTGCTCCTGCCTCCCGTGGCCGGCTGTGCTACCGCCTGCTCCTGCCTCCCTTGGCCTGGCTCTGCGTCGTCCCCTTCCTAGGCCTCGCCGTCGTCCACCACCGTGGTGCTCTTGGCACGGCGTGGTCAATGTGGTCAACGACCGACTTCCATCAGAAGAGGACTGTACGTGGAGAGGCTGCCAGCTGGGTCCACGGCAGCCGCAAGGAAGTGCCTCCTTATTACGCGGAAAATAATTATTCCTCCACCTGACAGCGGGGACCCACCGGACGGGCCAACAGTATTTTGCGAAAAAAATCGTTTCCCCCTGACTGCTGGGACCCACCGGATGGGCCACCGTATTTCGCAAAAAACATTCCCCCTCACTGTCAGCTCGGACCCACCAGAAGTGCCTCCTTATTACGCACAAAAAAATGAATACTCCCCTGGCTAGCTGGGACCCACCTTGGTGGGAGGCTGTCTTGTGGGCCTACTAAGTTGACGGGGACGATTCTAGCTCCAGTGACTGTACGATGTCCATCCAATGGCTGTAGTGCTTCTTCAACCTCTGGTCTTCTTGCTCCAGCTGCCCAAAGCAGCGCCGGTCGTGCCGCATGCTCCTGCCTCCTGTGGTCGGCTGTGCTGCCGCGGAGGCCGCACCGCCCCCTACTATTCCCACCGCTGGCCAGGCCCTGCGGGACGGCAGCCTCACACAGCAGCAGAACCAGTGAACCCTCGTACTCCTCTCCGCGCGGGCTTCCACGGCCGCGTCTTCCCTGGCTCCGTGTCGTCCCCTTCCTAGGCCTCGTCATCGTCCACTGCCGTGGTGCTCTCCGCGCGGCATGGTCAACATGGTCAAGGAACAACTTCCATCGGAAGAGTACTGTACGTGGAGAGGCTGACAGCTGGGTCCACGGCCACAACCCAGTTTTTTTGTGATTTGCCAAGTAAGTCGCTTTGTCAGGCCTGTTGGGCTGCAAATCTTTCAAGACGAGGAGAGCTTTCATTCGGCTTGCAGAGAAAATGGCCCATCAGTAATGAGAAATGGGCTGTACATTTTTAAAACACATCAAACCGACAATTAGTTTCAAATATTTTTTTTCATTTCAAGATTTTAAATTACATTAATTTTTATGCGAGGAGAATTTGTTGGATTTTATATTGATATACATTTATTTTTAAAATCAGTTTGAATGTGAGTCGAAATTTCGGGATTAAAAACAGTTCGGACCGCACCGTAATATGCAAAATTTCGTATAATTTTTTAACCGTGGCCACAATATGGGATGTAATGCTAACAAAAAGAATATGGGCTCCAAAAAAACCTTAAGAATTAGCAAATGGGCTGTAAATTATTAGAAATAATGGCAGATGGGCTGTATGCTGTTTTCCACAGATTTGAGGCTTTCCTAAAAAAAAGGTTGACGCACAAGCAGTGACGGTTGGATGTCCATCCAACGGCCGTCGTGCTTCTTCAATCTCTGCTCTTCCTGCTCCAGCCGCTCAAACAAGCGCCGACGGGACTGCCTGCTCCCTCCTCCCCGCGGCCGGCTGTGCTACCGGGCAGGCCTCACCGCCCCACCGTACTCCCATCGCTGGCCTAGCCATCCCTCTACTCACCCACACCTGCTGTTATTCTATGGCGACGACAGACGAACCAGTAAACCCTCGTACATTCGTACTCCCCTCCGCGTGGGAAACAACTGCCGAGTCTTCCATGCCTCCATGTCGTCCCCTTCTTAGGCCTCGCCGTCGTCCACCGCCGGGGTGCTCTCGGCGCGGCGTGTTCAATGTGATCAACGACCGACTTCCATCGGAAGAGTACTGTGCGTGGAGAGGCTGACAGCTGGGTCCACGGCCGCAGCAAGGAAGTGCCTCCTTATTACGCGCAAAATAATTATTCCTCCGCCTGACAGCGGGGACCCACCGGATGGGTCACCGTATTTCGTGAAAAAAACGTTTCCCCCCTGACTGTTGGGACCCACTAGATACACCTTCGCACGCAAGGAAGTGCGTCCGGGCAAAAAACGATTTGCCCCCCTGACTGCTGGGACCCATGAGCTACATCTTCGCACGCAAGGAAGTGCGTCCGGGCAAAAAAAAAACGATTCGTCCCCCTGACTGCTGGGACCCACCAGCTACATCTTCACAGGCAAGGAAGTGCCTGACAGTCGGGACCCACCTGGTCGAAGCGTACAAGGCGTTGTCATTCTGGTCGCGAACGTGTACGTACATATATACTAGTGGATGTAGAGGCACGCACGTGTCGTAGTAGAGGCGCGCACGTAGCATGTACATGTACGTACAGCGGCCAGGGTGCAAGAAAGAAAATACGGCCATGTATGTGTACATACGGGTGGGGTCTCGAACGCCTACTCGCACATACGTACGGCGAGGGCTCGTGTACATGGCTGGGGCGGAACGGAGAAACAACGTCGTCGTCGTGTTCATGGGGAGGCAACGGAATGCGTCGTGTTCATGGGGAGGCAACGGAATGCGTCGTGGTCATGGGGAGGCAATGGAATGCGTGGGAGCCAACCGGCTGGGTCGAAACGGAATGCGTGGTCGTGTTCATCGGGAGGGCTTGGACGGAACAGGCGATGGAAACGAGGCCTGGCGTACCGCAGAACGGAGGAAACAGACCTCCTATGTTCGGAACAGGGTCCTGTTGATCGGGAGGGGTGTGGCGTACCGCAAAACGGAGGAAACGGACCTCCTACAGTCGAAACGGGGGTCCTGTTGATCGGGAGGGGTGTGGCGTACCGCAAAACGGAGGAAACGGACCTCCTACGGTCGAAAACGGGGTCCTGTTGATCGGGAGGGTGTGGCGCATCGCAAAACGGATTTAAACGGACCTCCCTACGGTCTAAACGGGGTCCTGTTCATCGGGAGGGGTGTGGCGTACCGCAAAACGGGACTCCACGAGATACTGTTCATCTCCACCATCGACCTCCTCCAGCCTCCACGGGCTACCGTCGACCTCCTCCAGCCTCCACGGGCTCCTGTTCATCCAGCCTCCACCATGCGCTACTCCACCGGCTACTGTTCAACCACCCCTACAACTAGCCAAAAAAACCACCCCTCCACGGGCACCCCTCCACCGTCTACTGTACATCCATCCCTCCACACCACGGGGTCCTGTTCAACCACCCCTCCACGGCCACCCCTCCACCGCTCATCGCTCATCCAGCCCTCCACACCACGGTGTCCTGTTCATCCAACCCCCCGCAACGCCCTTTGTTCATCCAATCGATCGGCTTGATTAGCAGCAACAACAAAGGAATCGCCCATCGGGTTCGATTAACAGCCATCGATCGATCGCTCGGGTTCGAGAACGCGTAGCCTGTAGTGCAATCGCCGGGTTCGATTAGAGCCCAACGCCTCGCTTCGGGTTGATTAGAGCCAACTCCTCGCACACACGCACAGACGCGTACAAGAAACGCACATCGCCGCCCTCGACCTCCCACCGTAATGAGCAACTCCACGAAATTATCCTCCCCTCGCTTCTACCACGGTTTTTTCCGTCATGGACGGCCCAAAGAATGTCATGCAGCCGCGTCTCGCCCGCCTGTGACGAAAAGCCCATTTTCTGTCTTGATTTTTGTCATAGAAGTAGGAGCCCACCACATCTATGATGATACCGGGTTTTGTCACAATTATCGTCATAGAAGTGTCATATGTATGACAGAAAAAATTTCGTTCGGCCCAAAATGTCACGGATGTGTCTTTTTTTTTGTAGTGAGTTGCGGTGGCACCACTGGGCATGCATCGTAGGCGAGGTGAGCTGCCCTCCTTCCCTTGATGATGCAGTGACCTAGTCAGTTGCTGCTGTAGTGAACTTGCAACGCCATGTCGGTTTGCAACCTTGACAATCACTCCATCTATATGTATTGTATTCCTATGAAAATACTTGGTGGTTTGGAAAAAGATGGTAATTGATTTATCACTAGCTTTAGAATGCTTGGTCATGACAATCATCCGAAGCCACAGCCAGAAGTCTCCATCGCGTAATACTTTATGATCGGCCGCACCAACAGACTATCGGTCGGACCCGTGTCTCACCGAAGGGACACGCATTGGCTTGGTCTGACATGTACGACCAGTTACATCACTGACTTGTGCGACCGCATTTGAGTAGTGTAGTACTCCCTCTATCTCAGTTTACAAGTCTTGCACGTGTACCTAGGTCGTTAATTTGACCAACTTAATAAGAGGCATACATTACGAAAAATATATCATTACAAACTTCAAATATTCTATTTTTATGTTAAACAATTTATTTTATATAAGTTATATTGATGACCTAGATACACATGCAAGCCTTGTAAACTGAGATGGAGGGAGTACTTGAAATTTATGTTCCACTAAACTCATTGGGAGCCGTTCACTACTAGGGAAAAGCCTATACACAGAATCTTACCAACAACGCGCTTTAAAATCAGGCGTTGCTACTAAGTAGCAGTAGCGTGCGCGGACAAAACTCGCTGCTGAAACAAGCTTATCAGTAGCGTGCACACTCAAGGACGCGCTACTGCTAAAATTCCCACGACGCCGCCGAGAGGCCAGTTATAGCGGCAGCAAGTGTCTGAGCGCGCCATCTGCTACGGGTCGTAGCGAGAGCGCATTTACTCAATAACGCTGCTGCTAAGTTAACTAGTCGCAATCCAGATCCACAGATCCACACACTCACTCGATCTCCCCCTCAACCCCCCGCGCCGCCGGTCTTCCCCCGTCGCCCCTCCTCCGATCTGCGCCGCCGTCACCTCATCCTCCTCGCTGGACTCGGCATCGGCCTCCTCCTCCATTTCCCCTCCACTCGCCAGCTGTCGGCCCCTCCTCGCTCCGCCTTCCTCCTCCGTCCTCCCTCCACTCGCCGCCAGCCGGCCCCTCCTCGTTCCGCCTTCCTCCTCCGTCATACTCTCTACTCCCTCCTCGAGTCGCCCCTCCTTCTCCCTCCTCCCTGCTACATTTTCATTAAGTAGGCTAGTTTATATGCAACATTTTGATTTAGTTGATATGATTCAGTTGATTTAGTAGGTTAGTTTATATGCAACATTTTGATTTAGTTGATATGATTCAGTTGATTTAGTAGGCTAGTTGATTTAGTTGATTTAGAACATTTTCATTTAGTTGATTTAGTAGGCTAGTTGATTTAGTTGATTTAGAACATTGTGTCATTTAGTTGATTTAGTATGCTAGTGGATTTAGTATGCTAGTTGATTTAGTATGCACCATTTTATTGTTATTTTTTCTGTACATGGATAGGTAGATGCTTTTGTTTTTTTGTAATAAGTTATTTTTTGGCAAAATGTAGGTGCCAATTTAGATAAATTTGCCACTTGTTTTTTTAATCAATTATCTTAGGCAATAGGTGCCATCGAAATGCTTTGGTGGTGCTACCTTGTCATCTAATTGTTAATCGTTCGCTCATATTGCTTTAGGAAAATGGTGCCACCACCACTACCACTATGTCAACTGTGCAAGTCAAGGTGCGCCAGCAGCCTTGCAACTGGCAAGCTGTTCAGCATCTACTTCCAGCCGAGTTTTCGTCATGCGGCGGTAAGAAGTTAGATGAAATGTAACAACTATTTTATTTTTAGTGTTGGCATTACTGCATTGTGTCATTTTGCTTTTCTTACACAGATCGTCCCATGCAATGTGAGGTTGAAATTCAACAAGCTAACAGGAGACACTGTGACATTTGAGGCTCCTGGGGGGGCGTACACTATGGAGGTCGAGAAAGGACGCAATATTTCACAGATTGGAGGAGATGGATGGGCCCGTTTCCTTGCCCGCATGCGTCTTACTGGTGGTGAGTTGATCAGCTTCTCCTTCAGAGCAGAAAGACCCAAGCTGGCTGTCATTTGTCTCAACCTGGTGGAAGATGATGAAGATGATGAAGATGACGAAGATGATGAAGATGACGAAGATGACGAAGATTATGAAGATGATGAAGATAATGAGGACCCACTTCATGAAGCCATCATAGCTCAAAGAATGAGGCTGAGCGAGGATGAGGTGTGTAACCTATGGGACATAATTCCGCCACGTGATGAATTTGTCGGGGTGCCATTCGTGACCCGCTTGACAAGTACCATGGTCGATCGGCATGAAATGGTATGTTATACGTACTGACTGGAGTAATTTGATGATATATATATATATATATATATATATATATATATATATATATATATATATATATATATATATATATATATATATATATATGCTTTATTGTTATACTTACAAATGCAAATTATCCGATGATATGCTTAGTGAATCCGATGAAATGCTTAGTGTAGAGTCCAATGATATGCTTAGTAGAATTCATGATTAATTAGTACAAATGCGTAGTACTGTGTCTTTTGATAGTGTAGAAATCTAGACTTAACAGAAATATATTTGCAAGAGTATGTGTGAGGCTATTTATTATTTGATATGTTTTTCTTATTCAGAAATTGCCAAAGAACCTATATGTGAGTTGTGGTATCGAGCCTGATGAAGAAGGCTCAGCTGGACTACGCCTTACCGCAAGGGGCTCCGTCACCACCTGTACAATCGCATGGACACAGACGGTCGCACACACTTAAAATCGGTTGGGTGGAAGAGATTCCTCGTTGGCAAGAATCTTCGTGTTGGACAGGCCATCCTAATTACTATCAGGAACACCCACCGCCCAGGCTTGAGGATGATGATCGTCGTCGATATCATCTAGAACTACATATGTGTGGCTATATCATCTAGAACTACATATGATGATCGTCGTCGATATCATGTAGAACTACATATGATGATCGTCGTCGATATCATCTAGAACTAAATATGATTATCGTAGTCGATGTCACCTTGTACTGCTTGAGGATGCATGTTGAGTATATATGAAATTGTAATCTAGTACTTCCTCGGTTCCAAGTTACTCGTCGTGGTTTTAGTTCAAATTTGAACTAAAACCACGACGGATAATTTGGAACCGAGGGAGTACTACCTAGTACCTATAATGCTTTATGAAATTGATATCTAGTAGAACTAGTATCTGAAAATTGCTGTTTACTGAAGCCGGAATGGGGAAATGGTGGAAGATATAACAGTAGCGCGGGAGCAGGAAATCGCTACAGCTAACTAATAGTAGCACGTTCGGGAAATGCGTTGCTGATATAGTCAATAGTAGTAGCGCGGGTACAGACAGCGCTACTACTAACGGTTAGTTGTAGCGCCTTATTCGTAGCGCGGGTGCCCGCGCTGCTGATAGCCTCAAAACCCGCGCTACTACTAGGGTTTTCCCTAGTAGTGGTTTCGGGCCTCAAAACCAAAACCATCAATTAATCTTTACCTTGTTCCCATCACATTCCAAAGCACAAGTGCTACAATTAAGTGCAAGCCTGCTCACACCTACTAGTACATACCAAACCTGAACATGTGCCCACTATGTAGGTTTTAGTACTAGTGCTAGTACTTAGGTTATAAGAACGGGAACTACCTAATAAAAAAATACTCTACCTTCCTCCTCACAAGTCCTTCTTATTCGTCTGTCCTTGCCATGCTCGGTGTGCAGAGCTCTAGGTCGAGAACTACTCGTAACAAGGGAGCGACAACCAAGGCTGCAGAAAAAAAGAGAGGGCTCGCCGCCATGCAGAGACCTCGAAAGATCTCTCACGGGCAGGCGATGGCTCCTAGGAGCGCCCTAGCCGCGGAGGCGAACATGCCGAGGTGGCGGCGCTGGAGTCGTTATCCCTCGACGGCATGCCCGATCAGCTTAATAAGCACCTCAATAAGCAAAAGGAGTTCATCCACGGCTTGGTGGAGCTGCTGAAGGAGAGCCTCGACGACATGCCCGTTGAGCTCAGTGAGCAGGGGGAGTTGAACGCCGGCTTGGTGATACTGCTGAAGAAGAGCATTGCCTTGGAGAAGAAGGCGACCGGCGAAATCCTGCAACTTCAGGAGGACAAGGCGAAGCTCTGCCACGAGCTCGACCTGCTGAAGGAGGAGAACGCCGACTGGAAGAAGCTGCATGAGAATAGTAGTTCCTCGATGAAGATGTTGTAGGCCCTCATCATGGAACAGAAGGAGGAGTTGGTGAAGCTCTACATCGAGCACCCGACTACTGTCAAGGTACGTAATGCGGCCGTGGAACAGATGATGAACGCTTGCGTTGAGAAATCCCGCGTCATGGACAAAATGAAGAAGAAGGCGGAGGAGACGCGCAAGGAGATGGAGGTCGTGGAGGCGATGAAGGAGCGGTTAGGACTCCGCGGCCAGCAACCCTTCATGTAGTAGAGAGCAGCGCCCCAGACTTGTGTGTGCGTCTTCCATCTTTTTTTGGGTGATAATCTTCCTTCTTCTTTTGCTCCTATGTTTCTTATTTTGCTTTGGGTGTTTCTCCACACATGTCACGTTCTCTATGAGGCATGATTAGAACAATGCTAACAATGAGATGACTAGCAAATTAGATCATTTTTATCGCCATATGGCACTAGGCTGCCGTATTTCATGCTCCTCCGCCGTACTACTCCAGTGGAAAACTTGAGTATACCGCACGGTTCTTTGCTCCTCCTCAGGTCGTCAGCACATTTATACGAGCAGTCAAATCACAAGGCCCCGCCTTCCAGCAGTAATGAGTCGTCAAATCACAAAGGCCCTCACCTCTCTTGAAACCGACCAAGCTAGACGGCCCCGTTGTTGGTGTCAAAACCGGCGAATCTCGGGTAGGGGGTCCCGAACTGTGCGTCTAAGGCGGATGGTAACAGGAGGCGGGGGACACAATGTTTACCCAGGTTCGGGCCCTCTCAATGGAGGTAATACCCTACTTCCTGCTTGATTGATCTTGATGATATGAGTATTACAAGAGTTGATCTACCACGAGATCGTAGAGGCTAAACCCTAGAAGCTAGCCTATGATTATGATTGTTGTTGTCCTACGGACTAAACCCTCCAGTTTATATAGACACCGGAGGGGGCTAGGGTTACACAGAGTCGGTTACAAGGGAGGAGATCTACATATTCGAATTGCCAAGCTTGCCTTCCACGCAAAGGAGAGTCCCATCCGGACATGGGACAAAGTCTTCAATCTTGTATCTTCATAGTCCAACAGTCCGGCCAAAGTATATAGCCCGGATGTCCGAGGACCCCCTAATCCAGGACTCCCTCAGTAGCCCCTGAACCAGGCTTCAATGACGATAAGTCAAGCGCGCAGATTGTCTTCGGCATTGCAAGGCGGGTTCCTCCTCCGAATACTCCATAGAAGATTTTGAACACAAGGATCATGTCCGGCTCTACAAAATAAATTCCACATGCCACCGTAGAGAGTATAATATTTCCACAAATCTAATCTGCTGACAACTTTTCATAACGTGATATCACACCATGGCCCGGTCATTATTCGAACCGTTTTTCTCAACCAGCTACTGCACATATTGCTTCTTGGCACGTCTTGTTGAAGCAGAGATCGTGTCCCCTTATCACGGGATTCTCATCAATACAGATGTGGGTAACCCAACCGCGCCATCAATCACGGCGCTTGGGGCATAAGCGAGTTTACCAGGCGAGTGGGGAGGCGCACAGTTTCTACCGCCCTTATAAAGGGACGAGGACTCCTCTTTTTCACCCACGCCTTCTTCTTCCCTGCCCATCTATTCTCGCGCACTCGATCTCTAGCACCCAAGTTCGCATTTTCTCCGCAAAACCACTCTAAACATGTCCGGATGAGAGGCAAGTGGATGGTCTCCTCCGTGACGGAGAAGAACATTATGAAGCTCCGGGAAGCCGGATACCTAGCCACAGACATCACACACCGGCTCCCAGAGGCGGGGTAGATCGTTCCCACCCCCGAACCCCATGAAAGGGTTGTATTCCTTACCCATTTCGTCTGCGGGCTGGGATTTCCTCTCCACCCATTTGTTCGCGGGCTCATGTTCTACTACGGGCTGGACTTTCATGATCTGGCCCCCAATTTCATCCTCAACATCTCGGCGTTTATCGCCGTGTGCGAGGCCTTCCTCCGCATCAAGCCCCACTTTGGCCTGTGGCTTAAGACATTCAACGTTAAACCAAAGGTGGTGGTCGGCCAGCAAGCGGAGTGCGGAGGCGCCATGGTGGGAAAAATGCCCAACGTCACCTGGCTCGAAGGCTCCTATGTGGAGACCATAAATGGGTGGCAATCGGGGTGGTTCTACATCACTGAGCCGCGCGACACCAACTGGGTGGCGGCCCCCGAATTTCGATCCGGCATCCCCATGCGGCTCACCTCCTGGAAAGAGAAGGGCCTATCCTGGGGTTCATCGGTGGAGCTGACCGGACTCCAGAACTGCGTTAAAAACATGATAAGCAAGAAAATCAAGCTTGTCAACATGGTCCAGGTCATGCTCTTCCGCCGGATCCTCCCGTGTCAAAGACGGGCATTCAATTTGTGGGAGTTCGACCCGGCTAAGCACTAGATGCTGCAAAAGCTCTTCGACACGACGCACCAGGACATCTGGAAGGTGCTGTTTAAGTCCACCGAGGTATCTCCATCCCTTACCGAGGATCGCGGACTCCGTGCAAAGCGCCCTGCAAATCCGGTAAGCTCCTTATATCTCATAAGGTGTTTCTTTCCCCAGTATAATCATGTGCGGGATCTAAGCCTCCACGACATTTAACAGGACTGGGTTGCGACAGCGGAGCAGATCGATTGTCCGGCCCCACTGCCCGAAGATCCAGCAAGGGCTCTCTTAACAGAGATGCTGGTTCCGGCGCCCTATGAGGCGCCGGAGAAGAAGGCCAAGATGAAGGCCACGGGGACCAGGAAAGGTCTCCGGCGCAAGGTCGTATCGGACTCATCATCCGATAACACCAAGGCGCCCTCCTCCCACGAAAACGCGGAGGAGGAAGAGGAAAGTCCCCCCCCCCAGCTAGGGGAGACAAGAAAAGGAAGGCCGCCCCGTTAGGGGAGGCCGAAGGGTCCAAGAAGGGAAGGACTCTCCTTCCGGACTGCTCCATGGCGACCACTTTTAGCGACGAGGAGTGGTTACCCAGGGACAAGCCCCTGGCGAAGTCGTAAGTATCCGGATACCATAATAGTTCTTGGTATGTTTTATTTTATTGCTTCTTATCATGCCGAACATGATCATGCAGCCCATCCAAAGCCCATATCGATGTATCCTCTTCGGATGAGTCTTTGGGCCCGTCGGAGATGAACAGCAATTCACTCCTGACCGCCTCCTCCCCCGCCCTAGGGACGACGTCGAGGTGTTGTTTCAAAGGGCACTTAACCAAGGGGAGACAGTTCCGGGGCGCCCCAAGGTGACATTCCATACGCTGGGCGAACGAGGGGCGGGACTCCCATGGGCTCTAATGCCGAGGGCAGCAAGTCTAGCCCTGAGCCGAATACTGCGCCGGAACCTCCAGTGGTTCCGGATTCCGTCAGACGACCCCTCGCCAAGGGGGGCAAGCCGTCCGTGCCGATGGCCTTTGTCCATCCAGAGGCATCGGACAATTTGCTGGAAGCGCTTCGTGGCACTTCCATCAACGAAGAGCACCGCACTATCATGAGTGCGGTGGTCAAGAAGGTTCGGTCTATCAAAAGCGGACTGACTAAAGCCTGTGCCAGCCTCCTAACAGGCTTTGAGGTAAGTAATCAAATTATGAGAAAATGTTACAGCATAGACAGTAGCCCCAGATGCTCTGTTTGGTGTTTAGAAAGAAAGGTCGAACAGAGGATCAAATAACAATCGCAGGAGTCTAATCAGAATATGTCTATGTGAATAAGCAGGCTTCGCTGCTGGCCGCTGCCGCTCGCACGGCGGAGGTCACTGCATTGAAGCGGGACCTTAAGCGGTCCGAGGAAGAGCTTGGCCTTACCAAGAGGCAGCTCGAACAGAACAAAGGTAAGTAATACCCTGTCTGTTTATTGGTATTGAAAAAGGAAGGTGGTTTGTTAGATCATAGGATCGTCATGAATTTTGCTAGGGGCCACGACCGAAGTGGCGGCCCTGAAGAAGGCGCTATCTGAGGCCGAAGGCAAGGCGGCCACAGAGCGCGCCGAGCGCGAGAAGCAAGAGGCCCGAGTCGGCGAGGTGCAGCAAGAGCTCCAGGACTTTGTCAGGAATTACGAGTCCTTGGAGCGTGACTCTAAGATGCAAGGGTCCAAGCTTGCAAAGGCCCTCGAGAACGCACAAAATGCCAAGGCCAAGGCCCAAAAGGCCCTCCAGGAAATGGAGACGGTCAAGAATATAGCGGCGGGTAAGGCATTCATTATGCAAAGCAAGCATGTGAAGGAAACTTTCCTTTTACTTACCCGAATTCGGAGCTCTCCAGGAGCGTTCGCAGATCTACCCAGCAGTGTGTCGGATGTCGTGGAGTTCTACCGGGCCGAGGAAGGGAGATCGACGGAGAAGTTGTTCTAGTCTCAGTATACTGGGACCAAACATCCGATGCCCTTGAGCGACTAGTTGAAGCAACTGGTCGAGCTTCACAAGGCAGCTGAACTGGCCATGAAGGGTCTCATAGTCCGGATGTGGCCTGGCGAGCCCATGCCTGGCAGCTATTTTCGGCCTGGTAAGGCGACTTGTGAATGCGTGCCCACGGCTTGAAGTCATAAAGCGGTCTCTCTGCATTGAGGGTGCTGATATGTCCATTTTGCATCATGCTTTTATATCAATATTTATTGCATTATGGGCTGTTATTACATATTATATCTCAATACTTATGGCTATTCTCTTATTTTACAAGGTTTACCATGAAGAGGGGAATGCCAAAACTGGAATTCTGGCTCGAAAAGGAGAAAACGTTGGAAACCTATTCTGCACAACTCCAAAAGTCCTGAAACTACACGAAACAACTTTTTGGATTTATTAAGAATTTATGAGCGAAAGAAATAAGCCAGGGGGCCCACACCCTGTCCAGGAGATAGGAGGGCGCCCCCCCCCCCTGTAGGGCACGTCCCCCTATCTCTTGGCACCCCTGGTGGGCCTCCGGCGTCCATGTTCTACTATATCATCACTTTTACCCCGAAAAAAATTGTGGGCAAGCTTACGGGGCGAAACTCCGCCGCCACGAGGCGGAACCTTGGCGGAATCAATCTTGGGCTCTGGCGGAGCTGTTCTGCCAGGGACACTTCCCTCCGAGAGGGGAAAATCATCACCAACGTCATCACCAATGATCCTCTCATCGAGAGGGGGTCAATCTCCATCAACATCTTCACCGGCACCATCTCCTCTCAAAACGCTAGTTCATCTCTTGTATCTAATCTTGTATCAAAACCACAAATTGGTACCTTAGGGTTGCTAGTAGTGTTGATTACTCCTTGTAGTTGATGCTAATTGGTTTACTTGGTGGAAGATCATATGTTTAGATCCTTTATGCATATTATTACTCCTCTGATTATGAACATGAATATGCTTTGTGAGTAGTTACGTTTGTTCCTGAGGACATGGGTGAAGTCTTGCTATTAGTAGTCATGTGAATTTGGTATTCGTTCGATATTTTGATGAGATGTATGTTGTCTTTCCTCTAGTGGTGTTATGTGAACGTCAACTACATGACACTTCACCACTTTTTGGGCCTAGAGGAAGGCATGGGGAACTAATAAGTAGATGATGGGTTGCTAGAGTGACAGAAGCTTAAACCCTAGTTTATGCGTTGCTTCGTTAGGGGTTGATATGGACCCATATGTTTAATGTTGTGGTTAGGTTTACCTTAATACTCCTTTTTGTAGTTGCGGATGCTTGTAATAGGGGTTAATCATAAGTGGGATGCTTGTCCATGTTAGGGCAGTACCCACGTGCCGGTCCACCCACATATCAAATTATCAAAGTACCGAACGCGAATCTTATGAACGTGATGAAAACTAGCTTGACGATAATTCTCAATGTGTCCTCGGGAGCTCCTTCTTCATTATTAGAATTTGTCCAGGCTTATCCTTTGCCACATAAAGGATTGGGGCACCTTGCTGCACTTTATTTACTTTATTTACTTTTTGCTCGTTACTATTTATCTTATCACAAAACTATCTATTTCTTACTATTTCAGTGCTTGCAGAGAAAACCTTACTGAAAACCGCTTATCATTTCCTTCTGCTCCTCGTTGGGTTCGAAACTCTTACTTATCGAAAGGACTACGATAGATCCCCTATACTTGTGGGTCATCAAGACTCTTATCTGGCGCCATTGCCGGGGAGTGTAGCACTTTTGGTGAGTGGAACTTGGTAAGGAAACATTTATATAGTGTGCTGAAATTTTCTGTTACTTGTCACTATGGAAACTAATCCTTTGAGGGGCTTGTTTGTGGTATCTTCACCCCAACCAGAAAAGCAAAGAGATGCTCCTCAACCTACTGAACTTTATGAAAATATTCACTTTGAGATTCCTTCGGGTATGATAGAAAAACTGCTAGCTAATCCTTTTGCCAGAGACGGATCATTGCATCCTGATTTACACCTTATCTTTGTGGATGAAGTTTGTGGATTATTTAAGCTTGCAGGTATTCCCGATGATGTTGTCAAAAGGAAGGTCTTCCCTTTATCTTTTAAGGGATATGCAATGACATGGTATAGGCTATGTGATGATACGAGATCTTGGAATTATAAGCGATTGAAGTTGGAATTTCACCAGAAGTTCTACCCTATGCATCTCGTTCATCGTGATCGTAATTACATATATAATTTCTGGCCTCGCGAAGGAGAAATAATCCCTCAAGCTTGGGGGAGGCTTAAGTCAATGTTGTATTCATGCCCCAATCATGAGCTCTCTCGGGAAATGATTATTCAGAATTTTTATGCTCGGCTTTCTCTTGATAATCGCAACTTGCTCGATACTTCCTGTGCTGGTTCCTATATGCTGAAGACTATTGATTTCAAATGGGACTTATTGGAAAGAATTAAACGCAACTCTGAAGATTGGGGTTCCGACGATGGTAAGGAGTCAGGTATGACACCGAAGTTTGATTGTGTTAAATCTTTTATGGATACCGATGCTTTCCGTGGATTTAGCTCTAAGTATGGACTTGACTCTGAGATAGTAGCTACTTTTTGTGAAACTTTTGCTACTCACATTGATCTCCCTAAAGAGAAGTGGTTTAAATATAATCCTCCTGTTGAAGTGAAAGTAGTTGACCTATTACAGTCGAAGAGAAAACTATTACATATAGTGATCCTATTATTCCTACTTCTTATGTCGAAAAACCTCCTTTTCCTGTTAGGATAAAAGATCATGCTAAAGCTTCGACTGTTGTTTGTAAGAGTAATACTAGGACCTATACACCTCCTGAGCAAATCAATGTTGAACCTGGTATTGCTATGATTAAAGATCTCTTGGATGAGGACTTAGATGGGCATGTTATTTCTTTCTTGGGTGAGACTGCTAATATTGCTAGACCTGATACTAAGACACGTAGACCTGTCGTAGGCATGCCTGTTATTTCTGTTAAAATAGGAGATCATTGTTATCATGGCTTATGTGATATGGGTGCTAGTGCTAGTGCGATACCTTATGGTCTACATAAAGAAATTATGCACGACATTGCACCCGTTGAATTAGATGACATTGATGTTACTATTAAGCTTGCTAATAGGGATACCATTAAACCTATTGGGATTGTTAGAGATGTTGAAGTTTTGTGTGGGAAGGTTAAATACCCTGCTGATTTTCTTGTTCTTGGTTCCCCACAAGATGATTTTTGTCCCATTATTTTTGGTAGACCCTTCTTGAATACTGCTAGTGCTAAGATTAATTGTGAGAAGAATATCGTCACTGTTGGCATAGATGGTATGTCTCATGAGTTTAATTTTGCCAAGTTTAGTAGACAACCTCGTGAAAGGGAACCACCTAGTAAAGATGAGATTATTGGCCTTGCTTCCATTGTTGTTCCTCCAACTGATCCCTTAGAACATTATTAGTTAGACCATGAAAACGATATGTTTATGAAAGAAAGGGAAGAAATAGATGAAGTGTTCCTTAAACAAGAACCTATGCTGAAACATAACCTTCCCGTTGAAATTCTTGGGGATCCCACTCCACCCAAGGGTGATCCCGTGTTTGAACTCAAACCTTTACCTGATAATCTCAAGTATGCTTATCTTGATGAAAAAGAAATATATCCTGTTATTATTAGTGCTAACCTTTCAGAGAAGGAAGAAGAAAGATTATTGAAAACTCTGAAGAAGCACCGAGCTGCTATTGGATATACTCTGGATGATCTTAAGGGCATTAGTCCTACATTACATCAACACAAAATTTCAGTGGAAAAAGATGCCAAACCAGTTAGAGATCCTCAAAGACGATTAAATCCCAAAATGAAGGAAGTGGTAAGAAAGGAGATTCTAAAGCTCCTTGAGGCAGGTATTATTTATCCCGTTGCTGATAGTGAATGGGTAAGCCCTGTCCATTTTGTCCCTAAAAAGGGAGGTATTACCGTTGTTCCTAATGATAAAGATGAATTGATCCCGCAAAGAATTATTACAGGCTATAGGATGGTAATTGATTTTCGTAAGTTAAATGAAGCTACTAAGAAAGATCATTACCCTTTACCTTTTATTGATCAAATGCTAGAAAGGCTATCCAAACACACACATTTTTGCTTTCTAGATGGTTATTCTGGCTTCTCTCAAATACCTGTGTCAGCAAAGGATCAATCTAAAACTACTTTTACTTGCCCTTTTGGTACTTTTGCTTATAGACGTATGCATTTTGGTTTATGTAATGCACCTGCTACCTTTCAAAGATCCATGATGGCTATATTTTCTGATTTTTGTGAAAAGATTTGTGAGGTATTCATGGATGACTTCTCCGTCTATGGATCCTCTTTTGATGATTGTTTGAGCAACCTTGATCGAGTTTTGCAGAGATGCGAAGACACTAGTCTCGTCTTGAATTGGGAAAAGTGTCACTTTATGGTTAATGAAGGCATTGTCTTGGGGCACAAGATCACCGAGAGAGGTATTGAAGTTGATAAAGCCAAAGTTGATGCTATTGAAAATATGCCATGTCCCAAGGACATAAAAGGTATAAGAAGTTTCCTTGGTCATGCCAGCTTTTATAGGAGGTTTATGAAGGACTTTTCTAAAATCTCTAGGCCTCTGACTAATTTATTGCAAAAAGATATTCCTTTTTTCTTTGATGATGATTGTGTAGAAGCATTTGAAACACTTAAGAAAGCCTTGATCACTGCACCTAATGTTCAGCCACCTGATTGGAATTTACCTTTTGAAATTATGTGCGATGCTAGTGATTATGTTGTAGGTGATGTTTTAGGGCAAAGAGTCGATAAGAAACTGAATGTTATCCAGTATGCTAGTAAGACTCTTGATACTGCCCAGAGAAATTATGCTACTACTGAAAAAGAGTTCTTAGCAGTTGTGTTTGCATGTGGTAAGTTTAGACCTTATATTGTTGATTCCAAAGTTACTATTCACACTGATCATGCTGCTATTAAATATCATATGGAAAAGAAAGATGCTAAGCCTAGACTCATTAGATGGGTTCTCTTGCTCCAAGAATTTGACTTGCATATTATTGATAGAAAGGAGCTGAGAACCCGCTGCGCATAACTTGTCTAGGTTAGAGAATGTTCTTAATGACCCACTGCCTATTAATGATAGCTTTCCTGATGAACAATTAGCGGTCGTCAATGCTTCTCGTACTGCTCCTTGGTATGTTGATTATGCTAATTACATTGTTGCTAAATATATACCGCCTAGTTTCACATACCAGCAAAAGAAAAATTTCTTTTATGATTTAAGACATTACTTCTGGGATGATCCACACCTTTATAAAGAAGGAGTAGATGGTATTATTAGACGTTGTGTGCCTGAGCATGAACAGGAACAAATCCTATGCAAGTGTCACTCTGAATCCTATGGAGGACACCACGCTGGAGATAGAACTGCATACAATGTACTACAATCTGGTTTTTATTGGCCTACTCTCTTCAAAGATGCTCGTAAGTTTATCTTATCTTGTGATGAATGTCAAAGAATAGGTAACATTAGTAGACGTCAAGAAATGCCTATGAATTATTCTCTTGTTATTGAACCGTTTGATGTTTGGGGCTTTGATTATATGGGACCTTTTCCTGCCTCCAATGGTTATACACATATTCTAGTTGTTGTTGATTACGTTACTAAGTGGGTAGAAGCTATTCCAACTAGTAGTGATGATCATAACACTTCTATTAAAATGCTTAAAGAAGTTATTTTTCCGAGGTTTGGAGTCCCTAGATATCTTATGACTAATGGTGGTTCACACTTTATTCATGGTGCTTTCCGTAAGATGCTTCCTAAGTATGATGTCAATCATAGAATCGCATCTCCTTATCACCCGCAGTCTAGTGGTCAAGTAGAGTTGAGCAATAGAGAGCTCATATTAATTTTGCAAAAGACTGTGAATAGATCTAGAAAGAATTGGTCCAAAAAACTTGATGATGCATTATGGGCCTATAGAACTGCATACAAAAATCCTATGGGTATGTCTCCATATAAGATGGTTTATGGAAAAGCATGTCATTTACCTCTTGAACTTGAACATAAAGCATATTGGGCTATTAAAGAGCTCAATTATGACTTCAAACTTACCGGTGAGAAGAGGTTGTTTGATATTAGCTCACTTGATGAATGGAGAACCCAAGCATATGAGAATGCCAAGCTTTTCAAAGAAAAAGTAAAACCCTGGCATGATAAGAGGATACAAAAGCGTGAGTTTAAAGTAGGAGATTATGTGTTATTGTTCAACTCTCGTTTAAGATTTTTTGCAGGAAAACTTCTCTCAAAATGGGAAGGTCCATACATTATCGAGGAGGTCTATCGTTCTGGTGCTATAAAAATCAACAACTTCAAAGGCACAAATCCGAGGGTGGTAAACGGTCAAAGAATTAAACATTACATTTCAGGTAATCCTTTCAATGTTGAAACTAATATTATTGAAACCATAACCCCTGAGGAATACATAAGACACACTTTCCAGAATGTTCCAGACTCCAAAAAGGCATAGGTACGTGGCACGGTAAGTAAACCGACTCCAAAACAACTCTAATGGCAATTTTTATCAGTTTTGGATTATTTAAGAATTTTAGGAAGAAAGAAGTAGTCCGAAAGGGACACGAGGCTCCCACGAGAGAAGATCCCCCCCCCCTGTAGGGCACGCCCCCTGTCTCGTGGGCACCTCGTGTGCCTCCCGTACTCCGTTTTCTTGTATGTTATGTATTTTGGTCGGATTATATATACTCCCGAAGGTTTTGACCACCGTATCACGCCAATATCCTCTATTTTCATTTCGAGATGTTCCTGTTGTAGAATAAAGCAAGATGTCTTCTCATGAGTCAGTTGGGGAGAGCTGGATGTCTCACCCAACGCCAGGTCCAGGAGCAAATAGCGACACCTATCATTTTGGACCATCAACGGAGGATGAGATGGAGGCTGATTTGAAAAGGATAGATACCATGGAGGAGGATCAAGAAGTTACCTCTCGTCTTCGAGCAGAATTCACTATGGGGGAACTACCTAGCCTGGCTGTCCCTACTTCGGTTACTCCTTCCAACTCTAGATTTCTTTCTTATGAAAATATGAAAAAGAGTTTCAATTGTTCTCCAGAAGCTATGCATCATCCTAGCGTAAAAGGAGCCTTGTCCGGGGAAGCTCCGTAAAGAAAATATGGACCTCAAACAACAAGTCAATAAGCTCGAGGAGGAGAACCGTATCCTTAAGGGCATAATCGCCAGGAAGATCATAACACCAACCGTGAAGAAAGAGAAATAATCACATGGGTATGGGCACTCCCCTTGGCAACTGCCAAGCTTGGGGGAGGTGCCCCGATATCGTATCACCATCACACTCCTATTTTTACCGCTTTATTTAGTTCGATCCTTTTAGTAGTATCTTGATCTAGTAAATTGAAGTTTTGATATCAAGTAGTTTTGAGTTTTGCATTGTGATCTCTTTATGTAAGCGAGTCCGTGTGCTATCTATAATAAAGATTAGTGTTGAGTCAAGGGCTTTGCTATGTTGCTATCATCTTGAGAAGGTAGAAAGAACAAAAGAGTTCATATTGATCTTATGGATAGTGATAACTTCACACATAAAAAGTATGAGGCATAAAAATTGTTGAGAGTTGATGAACGTAGCCTTGGTCATCGTTGCAATTAATAGGAGGTGATAAGGAAAGAGGGGTTCACAAATAAATATATTATCTTGGACATCTTTTATGATTGTGAAGCACTCATTAAGTATGACATGCTAAAAGAGTTCATGTTGGACAAGGAAGACAACGTAATGGTTTATGTTTTCCGACATCTCAGTTAAAGTATATTGTCATTGACCTTCCAAACATGTTGAGCTTGCCTTTCCCCCTCATGCTAGCCAAATTCTTTGCACCAAGTAGAGATACTACTTGTGCTTCCAAATTTCCTCAAACCCAGTTTTGCCATGAGAGTCCACCATACCTACCTATGGATTGAGTAAGATCCTTCAAGTAAGTTGTCATCGATGCAAGCAATAAAAATTGCTCTCTAAATATGTATGACTTATTAGTGCAGAGAAAATAAACATTGTACCAACTTGTTGTGGAAGTAATAAAAGCGACGGACTGCATAATAAAGTTCCACATACAAGGGGCAATATAAAGTAACGTTCTTTTGCACTAAGACTTTATGCATCAACCCTAAACGCGCATGACAACCTCTGCTTCCCTCTGCGAAGGCCTATCTTTTACTTTATGCTTGAGTCAAGGTGATGCTCACCTTTCCCTTTTTATTTTTATCCTTTGGCAAGCTCCTCGTGTTTGAAAGATCATGATACATATATCCAATTGGATGTAAGTTGGCATAGGCTATTATTGTTGACATCACCTAAAGGTGAATACGTTGGGAGGCAACACAGTAAGCCCCTATCTTTCTCAGTGTCCAGCTGAAACTCTATAACCACAAGTATTGCGTGAGTGTTAACAATTATAGGAGACTACGAGATAGTTGAGTATGTGAGCTTGCTGAAAAGCTCCATTATTGAATCTTTCTGATATTACGATAAATTGCAATTGCTTCAATGACTAAGATTATAGTTTGTTAGTTCCCAATGAAGTTTTTGAACCATACTTGACATTGTGAATTGCTTATCACTTGAGCATAGGAAATCATATGACAAAATCCATATATGTTGCTGTTATTAGAATGATCATGGTGCCCTCATGTCCGTATTTTATTTTTATCGACACCTCTATCTCTAAACATGTGGACATATTTTTTGATTTCGGCTTCCGCTTGAGGACAAGCAAGGTCTAAGATTGGGGGAGTTGATACATCCATTTTGCATCATGCTTTTATATCAATATTTATTGCATTATGGGCTGTTATTACACATTATATCTCAATATTTATGGCTATTCTCTCTTATTTTACAAGGTTTACCATGAAGAGGGGGAATGCCGGCAGCTGGAATTCTGGCTGGAAAAGGAGCAAACCTTGGAAACCTATTATGCACAACTCCAAAAGTCCTGAAACTCCACGAAACAACTTTTTGGATTTATTAAGAATTTATGAGTGAAAGAAATAGGCAAGGGGGCCCACACCCTGTCCAGGAGACAGGAGGGCCCCCCCCCCCTGTAGGGCACGGCCCCCTATCTCCTGGGCCCCCTGGTGGGCCTCCGGCGTCCATCTTCTGCTATATCATCACTTTTACACTCGAAAAAATCGTGGGCAAGCTTACGGAACGAAACTTCACCGCCACGAGGCGGAACCTTGGCGGAATCAATCTAGGGCTTTGGCGGAGCTGTTCTGCCGGGGACACTTCCCTCCGGGAGGGGGAAATCATCACCAACGTCATCACCAACGATCCTCTCATCGAGAGGGGGTCAATCTCCATCAACATCTTCACCAGCACCATCTCCTCTCAAAACCCTAGTTCATCTCTTGTATCCAATCTTGTATCAAAACCACAAATTGGTACCTGTGGGTTGCTAGTAGTGTTGATTACTCCTTGTAGTTGATGCTAATTGGTTTACTTGGTGGAAGATGATATGTTCAGATCCTTTATGCATATTATTACTCCTCTGATTATGAACATGAATATGCTTTGTGAGTAGTTACGTTTGTTCCTGAGGACATGGGTGAAGTCTTGCTATTAGTAGTCATGTGAATTTGGTATTCGTTCGATATTTTGATGAGATGTATGTTGTCTTTCCTCTAGTGGTGTTATGTGAACGTCGACTACATGACACTTCACCATTATTTGGTCCTAGAGGAAGGCAGGGGGAAGTAATAAGTAGATGATGGGTTGCTAGAGTGACAGAAGCTTAAACCCTAGCTTATGCGTTGCTTCGTTAGGGATTGATATGGACCCATATGTTTAATGTTGTGGTTAGGTTTACCTTAATACTCCTTTTTGTAGTTGCGGATGCTTGCAATAGGGGTTAATCATAAGTGGGATGCTTGTCCATTTTAGGGCAGTACCCAAGTGCCGGTCCGCCCACATATCAAATTATCAAAGTACCGAACGCGAATCTTATGAACGTGATGAAAACTAGCTTGACGATAATTCTCAATGTGTCCTCGGGAGCTCCTTCTTCATTATTAGAATTTGTCCAGGCTTATCCTTTGCTACATAAAAGATTGGGCCACCTTGCTGCACTTTATTTACTTTTTGCTCGTTACTATTTATCTTATCACAAAACTATCTATTACTTACTATTTCAGTGCTTGCAGAGAAAACCTTACTGAAAACCGCTTATCATTTCCTTCTGCTCCTCGTTGGGTTCGACACTCTTACTTATCGAAAGGACTGTGATAGATCCCCTATACTTGTGGGTCATCAGGTGCGCGCGGGGCTTTTGCCCGGGCGAAAGTGCACTGGGCAAAGATGGACGCCGAAAAGGTGGTGAAGGAGGGGCCACCGGAGGGCAAGGAGCATCGCCACCCCGAGAAGTATTATGACAGTGTCCTGAAGGGTACCCGCCTTGTGGCGGAGGAATGTGCTAAGGATGTAATATTTGAATGAATGTACTCATGTGATCCTGTAATATGAAACGAGTTCATGTGCGCTATGTAATGCTTGTTAATTTAAAATATTACCTTCTGTGCAGCCGTTTATAAAATCTGAGAGTTGTCCAGTCGTCAGCTTCTGCCCCCATGTAACTAATACTGAGGAGTTCGGGATAAACCTGATCACTCTTTATCCCAGTTTTGGGTCCTTCGAAGGAGGTGTTCAGCACAACGAACCAGGCAATCGTACTATAAAGCTTTATCACTCTCACTTGGCCATAGAAGTCTACAATTTTAAATTTTGGCGAAGCCCCTAGTATTCGGAAGACCGAACTTGGCGCGCTATGTACGCCTAAATAGGACAAGGCTGACTCCTCGCCCGAAGCGGATTTTTTTTAAGGATTTGAGACCTCTCAAACAGCGACCAGCTCTCGCCGCATCATGACAGTCAGTTTTCGGCATTCTCTACTGAGGTGCTCGTCCGGAAGAACCGGGACACAATTGCAGTAGTTCTCCCAGTGCTACCTTAGCTGATATAGCGGAACGTAAGGTACCAAAACATGGGAGACGGGCAAACCCAACTATTGACCCGAGACATGATTCGGAGCTGATGCATATAATGCTATAAGTTCGGGGTGCCGCACAATCGAAAGTGTTTGGACTTTTCATGCCGTGTTACGCGGTACACTGAAGCCCCTGGCGCACTGGACGTATCAGAATGTACGGGTGCAATTTGTCATAAATAAACAGACAAGGAAAAAAGATGAAGAAATGTAATAATAAGCTAACGATGTATATTATTATTTAAATGATACGTCAAAGCGTATGTGTACAAGTAGTGCAATAAGCGAAAAATAGGACTATTTGACATGTCCTATCCAAGGGCAAGCTGTGTGTGGGTATGCAAAACAGGTATAGTGATCGTTATCAGAGACCACCTGGGGATTCCCTTGTACGTCAAAGCTTCTTGCTTCCTTGGTGTTTCCTTCCCATGATGGGTCCGATAATCAGATGATCGGAGAGGGCCTTCAGAGAATAGGGGCCTGAAAGGAAGAAAATGTTAAAGGTATAAGGGTTCTGAAGCGGTCGAGCCGCATTGTGGGTCGTGCCTCCGCCTATGCCCATGGTATTTTGAGTGCGTAATTATGTACGCGTGGCACAAATTTCGCCGCTTGACTGGGACTGGGACGGAGGCCGAATTGCTAGGCGAGCCCTGAACGTGCCTGGTGATCCTGTTGCAGGGTACTACGGACTCGCTTGAAGGTGTCCGGGGGCTTTTTCACCGAATTGGCGGTTTGCCTCACAAGGCTGCTTTGCACTTCTGCTGCAAGGGCAGCGGTGTGCTCCTTCGTACAGAGCGAGCGTTATGTGTTTCCATTAACTGTTATAACCCCGCGAGGTCCTGGCATTTTGAGCTTGAGGTATGCATAATGCGGTACCGCGTTGAATCTGGCGAATGCGGTTCGTCCGAGCAGTGCGTGATAGCCACTGCAGAAGGGGACGATATCGAACATTAACTCCTCGCTTCGGAAGTTGTCCGGAGATCCGAAGACCACTTCCAGTGTGATTGAGCCCATGCAACAGGCCTCTACACCTGGTATGACCTTTAAAGGTGGTTTTTGTGGGTTTGATCCTCGAGGGGTCTATACCCATTTTGCGCACGGTATCCTGATAAAGCAGGTTCAAGCTGCTGCCACCATCCATAAGGACTCGAGTGAGATGAAATCCGTCAATGATGGGGTCAAGGACCAATGCGGCAGAACCACCATGACGGATACTGGTGCGGTGGTCCCTGCGATCGAACGTGATCCGACAAGAAGACCATGGGCTGAACTTTGGGGCGACTGGCTCCATCGCATAGACGTCCCTTAGTGCACACTTCCGTTCCCGCTTGGTAATATGGGTTGCGTATATCATGTTCACCGTTTTCACTTGGGGAGGAAATTTCTTCCTCCTATGTTCGTCTGCCGGGGCTCCTCCTCGTCGTCACTATGCAGCCCCTTTTCCTTGTTTTCGGCATTCAACTTGCCAGTCTGTTTGAACACCTAGCATTCTCTGTTAGTGTGGTTGGCTGGTTTATCGGGGGTGCCGTGAAATTGACACGAGTGATCGAGTATGCGGTCCAAACTGGACGGGCCCGGATTGCTTCTTTTGAACGGCTTTTTCCGCTGAACGGATTTAGAGCCACTAAATCTGACATTAACTATCGTGTCTTCGGTGTTTTCGTCGTTGTTGCGACGCTTGTGTCTGTTGCGACGCCGCCATCCATTGCTATCTTTGGCATCTGAATTGCCAGGGTTTCTTGATGTGTTGTTCCTGCGAGCCAGCCAGCTGTCCTCGTCCGCACAAAAGCGGGTCATGAGTGTCGTGAGGGTTGCCATGGACTTCGGCTTTTCTTGGCCGAGGTGTCGGGCGAGCCACTCGTCGCGGATGTTATGCCGCTAAGGCCTCGGCATCCGGATAGTCGATAATTTGGTTCTTTTTAGTTAGGAACTGAGTCCAGAATTTCCTGGCTGATTCCCCTGGCTGTTGGGTTATGTGACTCAAGTCATCGGCATTCGGTGGTCGCACATAAGTGCCCTGGAAGTTGTCAAGGAATGTGTTCTCCAAATTCTCCCAACTACCAACGGAGTTTGCCGGCAGGCTATTGAGCCAATGCCGAGCAGGTCCTTTGAGTTTTAACGGGAGGTACTTGATGGCATGTAGATTGTCACCGCGGGCCATGTGGATGTGGAGCAGGAAATCTTCAATCCATACCGCGGGGTCTGTTGTACCATCATATGATTCAATGTTCACGGGTTAAAAACCTTCTGGGAATTCGTGATCCATTACTTCGTCAGTGAAGCATAGGGGGTGTGCGGCGCCTCTGTGCCGGGCTATGTCGCGACGCAGTTCGTACGAGTCTTTTCTGCTGTATTCGGCCCTGCCGGATTTGCTTTTAGTATATCCGGCGTGACGGTCGTCGTCACGAGTTGGGGCGCGCCCCCATGATCCGTAGATCGATCTTGCATGTCCTGCTTTGTTTTCCAATACGTCTCGCAGGTCCTGCGTGTTAGCCCGTGCTTTGGTATTTTTGTTTAACTAGCGATGGGGTGCGGGCAGGTCCTGCGTGTTAGCCCGTTAGCCTAGCACTTGATCGTTTAGTATATTGCTATTGCTTTCTTCATGACTTATACATGTTCCTGTAACTATGAGATTATGCAACTCCTGTTTACGGAGGAACACTTTGGTGCTACCAAACGTCACAACGAATCGGGTGATTATAAAGGAGTACTACAGGTGTCTCCAAAGGTACATGTTGGGTTGGCGATTTGAGATTAGGTTTTGTCACTCCGATTGTCGGAGAGGTATCTCTGGGCCCTCTCGGTAATGCACATCACTATAAGCCTTGCAAGCAATGTAGCTAATGAGTTAGTTACAGAAGAGACTTGCCAGTAACGAGATTGAACTAGGTATTGGATACTGACGATCAAATCTCGGGCAAGTAACATACCGATGATAAAGGGAACAACGTATGTTGTTATGCGGTTTGACCGATAAAGATCTTCGTAGAATATGTAGGAACCAATATGGGCATCCAGGTTCCGCTATTGGTTATTGACCGAGAATAGTTCTAGGTCATGTCTACATAGTTCTCGAACCCGTAGGGTCCGCACGCTTAAGGTTTCGATGACAATTATATTATGAGTTTATAAGTTTTGATGTACCGAAGGAGTTCGAAGTCCCGGATGAGATCGGGGACATGACGAGGAGTCTCGAAATGGTCGAGACGTAAAGATTGATATATTGGACGACTATATTCGGAGTTCGGAAAGGTTTCGAGTGATTCGGGTATTTTTCGGAGTACCGGAGAGTTACGGGAATTCGCCGGGGAGTATATGGGCCTTATTGGGCCATACGGGAATAGAGGAGAGAGGACTAAAGGAAGGAGGCGCGCAGCCCCCCTCTGGCCCGAATTGGACAAGGGGTGTGGCCCCTTTTTCCTTCCTCCTCTCCCCCTCTTTCCCCCTTCTCCTACTCCAACAAGGAAGGAGGGAGTCCTACTCCCGGTGGGAGTAGGACTCCCCTTGGCGCGCCCCTCCTAGGCCGGCCGCCCCTCCCCTTGCTCCTTTATATACGGGGCAGGGGGCACCTCTAGACACAACAACAATTGATCCCTTGGATCTCTTAGCCGCTTATGTGCCCCCCTCCACCATAATCCACCTCGATAATATCGTAGCGGTGCTTAGGCGAAGCCCTGCGTCGGTAGTACATCAAGATCGTCATCATGCCGTCGTGCTGACGGAACTCTCCCTCGACACTCGGCTGGATCAGAGTTCGAGGGACGCCATCGAGCTGAACGTGTGCTAGAACTCGGAGGTGCCGTAGTTTCGTGCTTGATCGGTCGGGCCGTGAAGACGCGTACGACTACATCAACCGCGGTGTTATAACGCTTCCGCTTTCGGTCTACGAGGGTACATGGACAACACTCTCCCCTCTCGTTGCTATGCCATCACCATGATCTTGCGTGTGCGTAGGAATTTTTTTGAAATTACTACGTTCCCCAACAGTAGCATCCGAGCCTGGTTTTATGCGTTGATGTTATATGCACGAGTAGAACACAAGTGAGTTGTGGGCGATACAAGTCATACTGCTTACTAGCATGTCATACTTTGGTTCGGCGGTATTGTGAGATGAAGCGGCCCGGACCAACATTACGCCAGACGCTTACGCGAGACTGGTTTCACCGCCACGAGCACTCGTTGCTTAAAGGTGACTGGCGGGTGTCTGTCTCTCTCACTTTAGTTGAACCGAGTGTGGCTACGCCCGGTCCTTGCGAAGGTTAAAACAGCACCAACTTGACAAACTATCGTTGTGGTTTTGATGCGTAGGTAAGAACGGTTCTTGCTCAGCCCGTAGCAGCCACGTAAAACTTGCAACAACAAAGTAGAGGACGTCTAACTTGTTTTTGCAGGGCATGTTGTGATGTGATATGGTCAAGACGTGATGCTATATTTTGTATGAGATGATCATGTTTTGTAACCGAGTTATCGGCAACTGGCAGGAGCCATATGGTTGTCGCTTTATTGTATGAAATGCAAACGCCATGTAATTGCTTTACTTTATCACTAAGCGGTAGCGATAGTCGTAGAAGCAATAGTTGGCGAGACGACAACGATGCTACGATGGAGATCAAGGTGTCGCTACCGGTGGCGATGGTGATCACGACGGTGCTTCGGAGATGGAGATCACAAGCACAAGATGATGATGGCCATATCATATCACTTATATTGATTGCATGTGATGTTTATCCTTTATGCATCTTATCTTGCTTTGATTGACGGTAGCATTTTAAGATGATCTCTCACTAAAAATTATCAAGACGTGTTCTCCCTGAGTATGCACCGTTGCCAAAGTTCGTCGTGCCCAGACACCACGTGATGATCGGGTGTGATAAGCTCTATGTCCATCTACAATGGGTGCAAGCCAGTTTTGCACACGCAGAATACTCAGGTTAAACTTGACGAGCCTAGCATATGCAGATATGGCCTCGGAACACGGAGACCGAAAGGTCGAGCGTGAATCATATAGTAGATGTGATCAACATAGTGATGTTCACCATTGAAAACTACTCCATCTCACATGATGATCGGTTATGGTTTAGTTGATTTGGATCACGTGATCACTTAGATGACTAGAGAGATGTCTGTCTAAGTGGGAGTTCTTAAGTAATATGATTAATTGAACTTAAATTTATCATGAACTTAGTCCTGGTAGTATTTTGCAAATTATGTTGTAGATCAATAGCTCGCGTTGTTGCTTCCCTATGTTTTTGCTTCCCTATGTTTTTATATGTGTTCCTAGAGAAAATTGTATTGAAAAATGTTAGTAGCAATGATGCGGATTGGATCCGTGATCTGAGGTTTATCCTCATTGCTGCACAGAAGAATTATGTCCTTAATGCACCGCTAGGTGATGTACATATTGCAGGAGCAAATGCAGACATTATGAACGTTTGGCTAGCTCAATATGATGACTACTTGATAGTTTAGTGCACCATACTTAACGGCTTAGAATCGGGACTTCAAAGACGTTTTGAACATCATGGACCATATGAGATGTTCCAGGAATTGAAGTTAATATTTCAAGCAAATACCGAGTTGAGAGATATGAAGTCTCCAACAAGTTCTATAGCTAAAAGATGGAGGAGAATCGCTCAACTAGTGAGCATGTGCTTAGATTGTCCAGGTACTTCAATCGCTTGAATCAAGTGGGAGTTAATCTTCCAGATAAGATAGTGATTGACAGAATTCTCTAGTCACCATCACTAAGTTACTAGAACTTCGTGATGAACTATAGTATGCAAGGGATGACGAAAACGATTCGAGCTCTTCGTGATGTTGAAATCGACGAAGGTAGAAATCAAGAAAGAGCATCAAGTGTTGATGATAGACAAGACCACTAGTTTCAAGAAAAGGGCAAAGGAAAGAAAGGAAACTTCAAGTAGAATGGCAAACAAGTTGTCACTCCCGTGAAGAAGACCATAGCCTGAAACCGAGTGCTTACATCGCAAAGGAAATGGTCACTTGAAGCGGAAATGCCCTGAATATTTAGTGGATAAGAAGGATGGCAAAGTGAACAAGAGTATATTTGATATACAGGTTATTGATGTGTGCCTTACTAGTGTTTATAGTAGCCCCTGAGTATTTGATACTTGTTCGGTTGCTAAGATTAGTAACTCAAACAGGATTTCTGAATAAGCAGAGACTAGTTGAAGGGGAAGTGACGATGAGTGTTGGAAGTAGTTCCAAGATTGATATGATCATCATCGCACACTCCATATACTCTCGGGATTAGTGTTGAACCTAAATAAATGTTATTTGGCGTTTGCGTTGAGCATGAATATGATTTGATCATGTTTATTGCAATACGGTTATTCATTTAAAATCAGAGAATAATTGTTACTCTGTTTACATGAATAAAACCTTCCATGGTCATACACCCAATGAAAATGGTTTGTTGGATCTCGATCGTGTGATACACATATTCATAATATTGAAACCAAAAGATGTAAAGTTAATAATGATAGTGCAACTTATTTGTGGCACTGCCGTTTAGGTCATATTGGTGTAAAGCGCATGAAGAAACTCCATACTAATGGGCTTTTGGAATCACCTGGTTATGAATCATTTGATGCTTGCGAACCGTGCCTTTTGGGCAAGATGACTAAAACTCCATTCTCCGGAACAATGGAACAAGCTACTGACTTATTGGAAATAATACATACCGATGTATGTGATCCAATGAGTGTTAATGCTCGTGGCAAGTATCGTTATTTTCTGACCTTCACAAGATGATTTGAGCAGATATGGGTACATCTACTTGATGAAACATAAGTCTGAAATAATTGAAAAGTTCAAAGAATTTCAGAGTGAAGTGGAAAATCATCGTAACAAGAAAATAAAGTTTCTGCGATCTGATCGTGGAGATGAATATTTGAGTTACGAGTTTGGTCTTCATTTGAAACAATGTGAAATAGTTTCACAACTCACGCCATATGGAACACCACAGCATAATGGTGTGTCCGAAAGTCGTAATCGCACTTTATTGGATATGGTGTGATCTATGATGTCTCTTATCGGTTTACCACTATCATTTTGGGGTTATGCATTAGAGACAGCTGCATTCACGTTTAATAGGGCACCATCTAAATCCGTTGAGGCGACACCGTGTGAACTATGGTTTAACAAATAAACCTAAGCTGTCATTTCTTAAAGTTTGAGTTTTGATGCTTATGTGAAAAGTTTTCACCGATAAGCTCGAACCCAAATCGGAGAAGTGCGTCTTCATAGAATACCCAAAGGTAACTATTGGGTACACCTTCTATCACAAATCCAAGGCAAGTTATTCGTTGCTAAGGTGGATCCTTTCTAGAGAAGAAGTTTCTCTCGAAAGAAGTGAGTGGGAGGAAAGTAAGAGCTTGATAAGGTAATTTGTACCTTCTCTCGAATTGGAAAGTAGTTCATCACAGAAATCAGTTCCGATGATTCCTACACCAATTAGTGAGGAAGCTAATGATGATGATCATGAAACTTCAGATCAAGTTACTACAAAACCTCGTAGGTCTTCCAAAGTACAGTCCGCACCAGAGTGGTACGGTAATCCTATTCTGGAAATCATGTTACTAGACCATGATAAACCTACGAACTATGAGGAAGCGATGATGAGCCCAGATTCCGCGAAATGGTTTGAGACCAGGAAATCTGAGATGGGATCCATGTATGAGAACAAAGTGTGGACTTTGATGGAGTTGCCCGATGATCGGCAAGCCATATTATATAAATGGATCTTCAAGAGGAAGACAGATGCTGATAGTAGTGTTACTATCTACAAAGCTCGACTTGTCGCAAAAAGGTTTTCGACAAGTTCAAGGTGTTGACTACAATGAGATTTTCTCAACTGTAGCGATGCTTAAGTCTGTCCGAATCATGTTAGCAATTGCCACATTTTATGAAATCTGGGTCAAAACTGCATTCTTTAATGGATTTATTAAAGAAGAGTTGTATATGATGCAACCAGAAGGTTTTGTCAATCCTAAAGGAGCTAACAAAATGTGCAAGCTCCAGCGATCCATCAATGGACTGGTGCAAGCATCTCAGAGTTGGAATACACGCTTTGATAAGTTGATCAAAGCATATAGTTTTATACAGACTTGCGGTGAAGCCTGTATTTACAATAAAGTGAGTGGGAGCACTACCGCCTTTTTGATAAATATATGTGAGTAACATATTGTTGATCAGAAATGATGTATAATTTTTCTGGAAAGCATAAAGGAGTATTTGAAAGGAGTTCTTTAAAAGAAAGACCTTAGTAAAGCTACTTACATATTGAGCATCAAGATATATTGAGATAGATCAAGACGCTTGATAAGTTTTTCAATAAGTACATACCTTGTCAACATTTTGAAGTAGTTCAAAATGGAACAATCAAAGAAAAGTTCCTGCACTGTGTTGCAAGCGTGTGAAATTGAGTAAGACTCAAATCCCGACCACGGCAGAAAATAGAAAAGAGAATGAAAGTCATTCCTATGCCTCATCATAGGTTCTATAAAGTATGCTATGCTATGTACCAGACCTATTGTATACCTTGCTCTGAATTTGGCAAGGGAGTACAATAGTGATCTAGGAGTAGATCACTGGACATAGGTCAAGAACATCCTTAGTGAGGACTAAGGAAATATTTCTCGATCATGGAGGTGATAAAAGAGCCCGTCGTAAAGAGTTACATCGATGCAAGCTTTTTACACTGATCCAGATGACTCTAAGTCTCAATCTGGATACATATTGAAAGTGGGAGCAATTAGCTAGAGTAGCTCCGTGCAGAGCATTGTAGACATAGAATATTTGCAAAATACATACGGCTCTGAATGTGACAGACCCGTTGACTAAGCTTCTCTCACGAGCAAAACATGATCATACCTTAGTACTCTTTGGGTGTTAATCACATAGCGATGTGAACTAGATTATTGACTCTAGTAAACCCTTTGGGTGTTGGTCACATGAGATGTGAACTATGGGTGTTAATCACATACAGATGTGAATATTAGTTGAATCACATAATGATGTGAACTAGATTATTGACTCTAGTGCAAGTGGGAGACTGAAGGAAATATGCCCTAGAGGCAATAATAAAGTTATTATTTATTTCCTTATTTCATGATAAATGTTTATTATTCATGCTAGAATTGTATTAACCGGAAACATGATACATGTGTGAATACATAGACAAACATATAGTCACTAGTATGCCTCTACTTGACTAGCTCATTAATCAAAGATGGTTATGTTTCCTAACCATAGACATGTGTTGTTATTTGATTAATGGGATCACATCATTAGGAGAATGAGGTGATTGACATGACCCATTCCGTTAGCCTAGCACTTGATCGTTTAGTATATTGCTATTGCTTTCTTCATGACTTATACATGTTCCTGTAACTATGAGATTATGCAACTCCCGTTTACCGGAGGAACACTTTGGGTGCTACCAAACGCCACAACGTAACTGGGTGATTATAAAGGAGTACTACAGGTGTCTCCAAAGGTACATGTTGGGTTGGCGTATTTCGAGATTAGGTTTTGTCACTCCGATTGTCGGAGAGGTATCTCTGGGCCCTCTCGGTAATGCACATCACTATAAGCCTTGCAAGCAATGTAGCTAATGAGTTAGTTACAGAATGATGCATTACATAACGAGTAAAGAGACTTGCCAAGATGCGAGATTGAACTAGGTATTGGATACCGACGATCAAATCTCGGGCAAGTAACATACCGATGATAAAGGGAACAACGTATGTTGTTATGCGGTTTGACCGATAAAGATCTTCGTAGAATATGTATGAACCAATATGGGCATCCAGGTTCCGCTATTGGTTATTGACCGAGAATAGTTCTAGGTCATGTCTACATAGTTCTCGAACCCGTAGGGTCCATGCACGCTTAAGGTTTCGATGACAATTATATTATGAGTTTATGAGTTTTGATGTACGAAGGAGTTCAAGTCCCGGATGAGATCGGGACATGACGAGGAGTCTCGAAATGGTCGAGACGTAAAGATTGATATATTGGACGACTATATTCGGAGTTCGGAAAGGTTTCGAGTGATTCGGTATTTTTGAGTACCGGAGAGTTACGGAATTCGCCGGGAGTATATGGGCCTTATTGGGCCATACAGGGAATAGAGGAGAGAGGACTAAAGGAAGGAGCGCGCAGCCCCCTCTGGCCCGAATTGGACAAGGGTGTGGCCCTTTTCCTTCCTCCTCTCCCCTCTTTCCCCTTCTCCTACTCCAACAAGGAAGGAGGAGTCCTACTCCGGTGGGAGTAGGACTCCCCTTGGCGCGCCCCTCCTAGGCCGGCCGCCCCCTCCCCCCTTGCTCCTTTATATACGGGGGCAGGGGGGCACCTCTAGACACAACAACAATTGATCCCTTGGATCTCTTAGCCGTTTGCGGTGCCCCCCTCCACCATAATCCACCTCGATAATATCGTAGCGGTGCTTAGGCGAAGCCCTGCGTCGGTAGTACATCAAGATCGTCATCATGCCGTCGTGCTGACGGAACTCTCCCTCGACACTCGGCTGGATCAGAGTTCGAGGGACGTCATCGAGCTGAACGTGTGCTAGAACTCGGAGGTGCCGTAGTTTCGGTGCTTGATCGGTCGGGCCGTGAAGACGTACGACTACATCAACCGCGGTGTTATAACGCTTCCGCTTTCGGTCTACGAGGGTACATGGACAACACTCTCCCCTCTCGTTGCTATGCCATCACCATGATCTTGCGTGTGCGTAGGAAATATTTTGAAATTACTACGTTCCCCAACAGTGGCATCCGAGCCTGGTTTTATGCGTTGATGTTATATGCACGAGTAGAACACAAGTGAGTTGTGGGCGATACAAGTCATACTGCTTACCAGCATGTCATACTTTGGTTCGGCGGTATTGTGAGATGAAGCGGCCGGACCAACATTACGCCAGACGCTTACGCGAGACTGGTTTCACCGCCGCGAGCACTCGTTGCTTAAAGGTGGTGGCGGGTGTCTGTCTCTCTCACTTTAGTTGAACCGAGTGTGGCTACGCCCGGTCCTTCCGAAGGTTAAAACAGCACCAACTTGACAAACTATCGTTGTGGTTTTGATGCGTAGGTAAGAACGGTTCTTGCTCAGCCCGTAGCAGCCACGTAAAACTTGCAACAACAAAGTAGATGACGTCTAACTTGTTTTGCAGGGCATGTTGTGATGTGATATGGTCAAGACGTGATGCTATATTTTGTATGAGATGATCATGTTTTGTAACCGAGTTATCGGCAATCGGCGAGGAGCCATATGGTTGTCGCTTTATTGTATGAAATGCAACGCCATGTAATTGCTTTACTTTATCACTAAGCGGTAGCGATAGTCGAGAAGCAATAGTTGGCGAGACGACAACGATGCTACGATGGAGATCAAGGTGTCGCGCCGGTGGCGATGGTGATCACGACGGTGCTTCGGAGATGGAGATCACAAGCACAAGATGATGATGGCCATATCATATCACTTATATTGATTGCATGTGATGTTTATCCTTTATGCATCTTATCTTGCTTTGATTGACGGTAGCATTTTAAGATGATCTCTCACTAAAATTATCAAGACGTGTTCTCCCGAGTATGCACCGTTGCCAAAGTTCGTCGTGCCCAGACACCACGTGATGATCGGGTGTGATAAGCTCTATGTCCATCTACAATGGGTGCAAGCCAGTTTTGCACACGCAGAATACTCAAGTTAAACTTGACGAGCCTAGCATATGCAGATATGGCCTCGAACACGGAGACCGAAAGGTCGGCGTGAATCATATAGTAGATGTGATCAACATAGTGATGTTCACCATTGAAAACTACTCCATCTCACATGATGATCGGTTATGGTTTAGTTGATTTGGATCACGTGATCACTTAGATGACTAGAGAGATGTCTGTCTAAGTGGGAGTTCTTAAGTAATATGATTAATTGAACTTAAATTTATCATGAACTTAGTCCTGGTAGTATTTTGCAAATTATGTTGTAGATCAATAGCTCGCGTTGTTGCTTCCCTATGTTTTTGCTTCCTATGTTTTTATATGTGTTCCTAGAGAAAATTGTATTGAAAATGTTAGTAGCAATGATGCGGATTGGATCCGTGATCTGAGGTTTATCCTCATTGCTGCCTGTAAGAATTATGTCCTTAATGCACCGCTAGGTGATGACATATTGCAGGAGCAAATGCGACGTTATGAACGTTTGGCTAGCTCAATATGATGACTACTTGATAGTTTAGTGCACCATACTTAACGGCTTAGAATCGGGACTTCAAAGGCGTTTTGAGCGTCATGGACCATATGAGATGTTCCAGGAATTGAAGTTAATATTTCAAGCAAATACCGAGTTGAGAGATATGAAGTCTCCAACAAGTTCTATAGCTAAAAGATGGAGGAGAATCGCTCAACTAGTGAGCATGTGCTCAGATTGTCCAGGTACTTCAATCGCTTGAATCAAGTGGGAGTTAATCTTCCAGATAAGATAGTGATTGACAGAATTCTCTAGTCACCATCACTAAGTTACTAGAACTTCGTGATGAACTATAGTATGCAAGGGATGACGAAAACGATTCCTGAGCTCTTCGTGATGTTGAAATCGACGAAGGTAGAAATCAAGAAAGAGCATCAAGTGTTGATGATAGACAAGACCACTAGTTTCAAGAAAAGGGCAAAGGGAAAGAAAGGGAAACTTCAAGTAGAATGGCAAACAAGTTGTCACTCCCGTGAAGAAGACCATAGCCTGAAACTGAGTGCTTACACTGCAAAGGAAATGGTCACTTGAAGCGGAAATGCCCTGAATATTTAGTGGATAAGAAGGATGGCAAAGTGAACAAGAGTATATTTGATATACAGGTTATTGATGTGTGCCTTACTAGTGTTTATAGTAGCCCCTGAGTATTTGATACTTGTTCGGTTGCTAAGATTAGTAACTCGAAACAGGATTTACAGAATAAACAGAGACTAGTTGAAGGGGAAGTGACGATGAGTGTTGGAAGTAGTTCCAAGATTGATATGATCATCATCGCACACTCCATATACTCTCGGGATTAGTGTTGAACCTAAATAAATGTTATTTGGCGTTTGCGTTGAGCATGAATATGATTTGATCATGTTTATTGCAATACGGTTATTCATTTAAAATCAGAGAATAATTGTTACTCTGTTTACATGAATAAAACCTTCCATGGTCATACACCCAATGAAAATGGTTTGTTGGATCTCGATCGTGTGATACACATATTCATAATATTGAAACCAAAAGATGTAAAGTTAATAATGATAGTGCAACTTATTTGTGGCACTTGCCGCTTAGGTCATATTGGTGTAAAGCGCATGAAGAAACTCCATACTAATGGGCTTTTGGAATCACCTGGTTATGAATCATTTGATGCTTGCGAACCGTGCCTTTTGGGCAAGATGACTAAAACTCCATTCTCCGGAACAATGGAACAAGCTACTGACTTATTGGAAATAATACATACCGATGTATGCGATCCAATGAGTGTTAATGCTCGTGGAAAGTATCGTTATTTTCTGACCTTCACAAGATGATTTGAGCAGATATGGGTACATCTACTTGATGAAACATAAGTCTGAAATAATTGAAAAGTTCAAAGAATTTCAGAGTGAAGTGGAAAATCATCGTAACAAGAAAATAAAGTTTCTGCGATCTGATCGTGGAGATGAATATTTGAGTTACGAGTTTGGTCTTCATTTGAAACAATGTGAAATAGTTTCACAACTCACGCCATATGGAACACCACAGCATAATGGTGTGTCCGAAAGTCGTAACCGCACTTTATTGGATATGGTGCGATCTATGATGTCTCTTATCGGTTTACCACTATCATTTTGGGGTTATGCATTAGAGACAGCTGCATTCACGTTTAATAGGGCACCATCTAAATCCGTTGAGGCGACACCGTGTGAACTATGGTTTAACAGTAAACCTAAGCTGTCATTTCTTAAAGTTTGGAGTTGTGATGCTTATGTGAAAAAGTTTTCACCTGATAAGCTCGAACCCAAATCGGAGAAGTGCGTCTTCATAGAATACCCAAAGGTAACTATTGGGTACACCTTCTATCACAAATCCGAAGGCAAGTTATTCGTTGCTAAGGTGGATCCTTTCTAGAGAAGAAGTTTCTCTCGAAAGAAGTGAGTGGGAGGAAAGTAAGAGCTTGATAAGGTAATTTGTACCTTCTCTCGAATTGGAAAGTAGTTCATCACAGAAATCAGTTCCAGTGATTCCTACACCAATTAGTGAGGAAGCTAATGATGATGATCATGAAACTTCAGATCAAGTTACTACAAAACCTCGTAGGTCTTCCAAAGTACAGTCCGCACCAGAGTGGTACGGTAATCCTATTCTGGAAATCATGTTACTAGACCATGATAAACCTACGAACTATGAGGAAGCGATGATGAGCCCAGATTCCGCGAAATGGTTTGAGACCATGAAATCTGAGATGGGATCCATGTATGAGAACAAAGTGTGGACTTTGATGGAGTTGCCCGATGATCGGCAAGCCATATTATATAAATGGATCTTCAAGAGGAAGACAGATGCTGATAGTAGTGTTACTATCTACAAAGCTCGACTTGTCACAAAGGTTTTCGACAAGTTCAAGGTGTTGACTACAATGAGATTTTCTCAACTGTAGCGATGCTTAAGTCTGTCCGAATCATGTTAGCAATTGCCACATTTTATGAAATCTGGCAAATGAATGTCAAAACTGCATTCTTTAATGGATTTATTAAAGAAGAGTTGTATATGATGCAACCAGAAGGTTTTGTCAATCCTAAAGGATCTAACAAAATGTGCAAGCTCTAGCGATCCATCAATGGACTGGTGCAAGCATCTCAGAGTTGGAATACACGCTTTGATAAGTTGATCAAAGCATATAGTTTTATACAGACTTGCGGTGAAGCCTGTATTTACAATAAAGTGAGTGGGAGCACTACCGCCTTTTTGATAAATATATGTGAGTAACATATTGTTGATCAGAAATGATGTATAATTTTTCTGGAAAGCATAAAGGAGTATTTGAAAGGAGTTCTTTAAAAGAAAGACCTTAGTAAAGCTACTTACATATTGAGCATCAAGATATATTGAGATAGATCAAGACGCTTGATAAGTTTTTCAATAAGTACATACCTTGTCAACATTTTGAAGTAGTTCAAAATGGAACAGTCAAAGAAAAGTTCCTGCCTGTGTTGCAAACGTGTGAAATTGAGTAAGACTCAAATCCCGACCACGGCAGAAAATAGAAAAGAGAATGAAAGTCATTCCCTATGCCTCAGTCATAGGTTCTATAAAGTATGCTATGCTATGTACCAGACCTATTGTATACCTTGCTCTGAATTTGGCAAGGGAGTACAATAGTGATCTAGGAGTAGATCCTTTGGACATAGGTCAAGAACATCCTTAGTGAGGACTAAGGAAATATTTCTCGATCATGGAGGTGATAAAAGAGCCCGTCGTAAAGAGTTACATCGATGCAAGCTTTTTACACTGATCCAGATGACTCTAAGTCTCAATCTGGATACATATTGAAAGTGGGAGCAATTAGCTAGAGTAGCTCCGTGCAGAGCATTGTAGACATAGAATATTTGCAAAATACATACGGCTCTGAATGTGACAGACCCGTTGACTAAGCTTCTCTCACGAGCAAAACATGATCATACCTTAGTACTCTTTGGGTGTTAATCACGTAGCGATGTGAACTAGATTATTGACTCTAGTAAACCCTTTGGGTGTTGGTCACATGAGATGTGAACTATGGGTGTTAATCACATACAGATGTGAATATTAGTTGAATCACATAATGATGTGAACTAGATTATTGACTCTAGTGCAAGTGGGAGACTGAAGGAAATATGCCCTAGAGGCAATAATAAAGTTATTATTTATTTCCTTATTTCATGATAAATGTTTATTATTCATGCTAGAATTGTATTAACCGGAAACATGATACATGTGTGAATACATAGACAAACATATAGTCACTAGTATGCCTCTACTTGACTAGCTCATTAATCAAAGATGGTTATGTTTCCTAACCATAGACATGTGTTGTTATTTGATTAATGGGATCACATCATTAGGAGAATGATGTGATTGACATGACCCATTCCGTTAGCCTAGCACTTGATCGTTTAGTATATTGCTATTGCTTTCTTCATGACTTATACATGTTCCTGTAACTATGAGATTATGCAACTCCCGTTTAGCGGAGGAACACTTTGGGTGCTACCAAACGTCACAACGTAACTGGGTGATTATAAAGGAGTACTACAGGTGTCTCCAAAGGTACATGTTGGGTTGGCGTATTTCGAGATTAGGTTTTGTCACTCCGATTGTCAGAGAGGTATCTCTGGGCCCTCTCGGTAATGCACATCACTATAAGCCTTGCAAGCAATGTAGCTAATGAGTTAGTTACAGAATGATGCATTACATAACGAGTAAAGAGACTTGCCAGTAACGAGATTGAACTAGGTATTGGATACCGACGATCAAATCTCGGGCAAGTAACATACCGATGATAAAGGGAACAACGTATGTTGTTATGCGGTTTGACCGATAAAGATCTTCGTAGAATATGTAGGAACCAATATGGGCATCCAGGTTCCGCTATTGGTTATTGACCGAGAATAGTTTTAGGTCATGTCTACATAGTTCTCGAACCCGTAGGGTCCGCACGCTTAAGGTTTCGATGACAGTTATATTATGAGTTTATGAGTTTTGATGTACCGAAGGAGTTCGAAGTCCCAGATGAGATCGGGGACATGACGAGGAGTCTCGAAATGGTCGAGACGTAAAGATCGATATATTGGACGACTATATTCGGAGTTCGGAAAGGTTCCGAGTGATTCGGGTATTTTTCGGAGTACCGGAGAGTTACGGGAATTCGCCGGGGAGTATATGGGCCTTATTGGGCCATACGGGAATAGAGGAGAGAGGACGAAAGGAAGGAGGCGCGCAGCCCCCCTCTGGTCCGAATTGGACAAGGGGTGCGGCCCCTTTTTCCTTCCTCCTCTCCCCCTCTTTCCCCCTTCTCCTACTACAACAAGGAAGGAGGGAGTCCTACTCCCGGTGGGAGTAGGACTCCCCTTGGCGCGCCCCTCCTAGGCCGGCCGCCCCCTCCCACCTTGCTCCTTTATATACGGGGGCAGGGGGGCACCTCTAGACACAACAACAATTGATCCCTTGGATCTCTTAGCCGTGTGCGGTGCCCCCCTCCACCATAATCCACCTCGATAATATCGTAGCGGTGCTTAGGCGAAGCCCCGCGTCGGTAGTACATCAAGATCGTCACCACGCCGTCGTGCTGACGGAATTATCCCTCGACACTCGGCTGGATCGGAGTTCGAGGGACGTCATCGAGCTGAACGTGTGCTAGAACTCGGAGGTGCCATAGTTTCGGTGCTTGATCGGTCGGGCCGTGAAGACATACGACTACATCAACCGCGTTGTTATAACGCTTCCGCTTTCGGTCTACGAGGGTACGTGGACAACACTCTCCCCTCTCGTTGCTATGCCATCACCATGATCTTGCGTGTGCGTAGGAATTTTTTTGAAATTACTACGTTCCCCAACAGGATTATCCTCCGTTGCCTTATTGCCATCGCTTTCTTTGGGGTTGTCCACCATGTATATATCATATGATGAGGTGGCAGTCTAGAGCCCTGTGGGCGGTTGTTCCTGTTCCTCTCCAGCATCGTCGTCCATACTATCGATGTCTTCGGAGTCGAAATCAAGCATGTCGGATAAATCATCAGCAGTGGCTATTAAGTGGGTGGTGGGTGGGGAACGAATTTCTTTGTCGTCTGCTTCCCACTCGAGCGGGACATAGTTCGGCCAAGGGCCTTCTGACAAGGAGAGAGACCTTAATGAATTCAGCACGTCGCCCAGGGGCGAGTGCTGAAAGATATCCGCGGAGGAAAACTCCATAATCGGCGCCCAATCATATTCGGTAGGCACGGACGCCGGCGATTCAGAGCCCGTGGCTGGGGACGAATCCAAGCGTACGGCAACACGGGTCTCGTAGGAGGTGAAGTCAGTATTCGGCTATATCGCCACTGAGTGTGCGGCCTCCGTGGCGGGGTCCATCCACCCGTCCACGGACGGCGCGATCTGCTCCGGATCGAGGGCCGGAGTGGCCACAGGGGTGATCTCCCGAACACCGTCCGGCGGAAAAACTAAGTCATGCTCATCATGACTGTGCGGGGCACCTGACCCGGGCTCGAATCCGTCGAAGATCAAGTCTCCGTGGATGTCGGCGGTATAGTTTAAGTTTCCAAACCTGACCTGACGGCCAGGGGCGTAGCTCTCTATCTGCTCTAGATGGCCAAGCGAGTTGGCCCGCAGTACGAAGCCGCCGAATATGAAGATCTGTCCGGAAAAAAAACCTCACCCTGGATCGCATCGTTGCCGATGATCGAAGGAGCCATCGAGCCTTATTGTGACGACACAGTGGAACTCTCAATCAAAGCACCAATGTTGGTGTCAAAACCGGCGGATCTCGGGTAGGGGGTCCCGAACTGTGCGTCTAAGGCGGATGGTAACAGGAGGCGGGGACACAATGTTTACCTGTGTTGGGCCCTCTCGATGGAGGTAATACCCTACTTCTGCTTGATTGATCTTGATGATATGAGTATTACAAGAGTTGATCTACCACGAGATCGTAGAGGCTAAACCCTAGAAGCTAGCCTATGATTATGATTGTTGCTGTCCCACGGACTAAACCCTCCGGTTTATATAGACACGGAGGGCTAGGGTTACAGTAGTCGGTTACAAGGAGGAGATCTACATATCCGAATTGCCAAGCTTGCCTTCCATGCAAAGGAGAGTCCCATCCGGACACGGGACGAAGTCTTCAATCTTGTATCTTCGTAGTCCAACAGTCAGGCCAAAGTATATAGTCCGGTTGTCTGAGGACCCCCTAATCTAGGACTCCCTCACCCGCCCTCTAGCCTTTTAAAAAATGTATACTTTTGTACAGTAGTAGTATCGATGGATTGCGCCATGGAGCAAAACTAGCAAGATGAAATTAAAAAAAATGGTGGTACATAGAGAGAGTGCTCATCGCCAAATTATGCATATAGTACTATTAAAAAAGCTAGTACATGCTTAAATGGGGTGCTAAATTATATTAAAGAAATTAACATACCTATTTAATTCTTGGGTTCTTATTATTTATTCCACTAGTTGTGTATCACTACTCAGTTTTGCCATTAGAATTTACAACTACTCAAAATGCCACCGATCCATGAGATGTGTGCTAAAAATGTAATTAGATATCTCAAAAATGCCATCGTTAAGTTAGATGTTTGCTCAAAAATGCCATTAGCCATTGTTATTTTCACGTCAAACCTGTTGACCATGTTATATGATAAAAATAAGCCGATTCTCACAATGATAAGTGTGGCCCCGCTTGTCAGCACTAACCAAGCGAATAATTTTACAGGAAAATAAGAACGTTGTTGGGATCAAGTACGCCCCACACTTTATTTTACTGTAGTGAGATAGAGGGAGAGCTGGCGTGTTGGTCCATCGGTATTTATGTCATTATAACATGGCCAAAGAGATTTGAGTCACAATAATGGTGTTCAGCACAACACACCCCTCAAATAAAATTAAGCACCCTGAAATTCTTTGACAACTAAACTGCTGGCTATATGATGTTGGCCATATATATTGTACGTATATAAAGTGAAGAAATGAGTCGTAGTACTATACCAACTAAAAGATGAACTATAAGAAATACTAGTATGTACGTACTGAAGAGTTAAAGTAACGAGAAGGAGCATAACATAGTTCTGCTGGGGGCTCAACACAACACACCCCTCAAATAAAACTAAGCACACTTGAAATTAAACTAAGCAACTAATCTGGTAGACACTACATTAGAACCACCATGAGCAATGACACGGCCACCTTACTCGGACTCCTCCTCCACGTGCTCGACATCATCCTTGTCCCTCTTCCTCTTGGGCGATACTTCTTTGCTTGAACCGCACACTTGGCTCTTGCTCTTCATCCAACCCTCGCAGATATTGAAACAAAGGTAGCCATCCATTGCAGCGTAGTGGATGTGGTATATATCTAGTACATTCCACTCCCATTCATGATGAAACTTGAACGGAGGTTTCTTCAGTGTACCGTACGAAGGATGAACCATGGCTCCTGCCAGGGTCAACATTGAAGGCTGATCACGGGTGGGCACCAGCCCTTTCTTCTGGAGGTCGAAGGGGTTGCCTACAACGAGGCAAATCTGATCCAGGACATCCCTATCGTTCCTAAAGTCTACAGTAACGAATTTGACTCGGCCTCCCTTGAGGAAGTTCTTAAATTCCTCGCACTCAACGTCAGCATGGCATATGTGGTAGACCAAGCATAAGTCATGCACGCAAACCTGGATCACGGCAGGCTTCTTCTTCTCTGCCTCCTTTAGATTCTTCTCGCTTTCCAGCACTGTGGTGTACTCAACATCTAGCCCAGCAACCCACTCATGCTTTGATTTTTCAAACATGAGTCTGAAGCGAGCAAGGCATCCTTTCACCGTCATGGAAGAACGGGTGTAGATGACGTTGAACTCATCACCGGTGATGGTTCTAACCTTGTACTCACCGCTGATCATGGAGATTTGGGACGCCATGGATTTGGGAGGAGGGTTAGGATTAGTGGAATTGCCGTAATGTGAAAGGACGGGACGACTAGGAGTGAACTACGTAATGTTAAAGGACGCCTGAGGACGAGTAGGAGCGAACTGCCAGCGGTTTTTGTAAAAATGTCGAGTGGGGCGTGCGAATGGCAGGGTAGTGGCTTGCCTGGTGGATAAATGGATTCATGCACAGTACTATGGGGGCCCAATTAGATGTCATGTCTACTCGACGCCCAATTAAATGGCTTTCAATGTCATGTCAAGTGTTGGGAAAATTACAGGTGATACGAAGCTTTCCATTCTCCCATGATACGGGCTTCCGAGAGCCCTTGGATCTGAGATCGAACGGTTGCATGGCGTGATTCTAGACCTATGGGTGAATATCCTATCCTGGAGGGTTATTCTGCAAATTTTCAGCAACTTAGCATGCGACCGTTCGATCTCAGATCCAAGGGCTACCAGCAACCTGTATCATGGTCGCGCCTACCACGACCGTCGCCTCGCTCGCGCGTTCGCTCCCTTGGAGATTTAACATGGTGCGTTAGGCTATCTGATGTTGGCATGTCATACATAGTCATCACTTAGTCACTCATACAACAAGGTTAGCTATAAGGTTGGCTATAAGAGTATTTTTTACTTCTCTCTATCTCTTTCTTCATAGTATTTATTGCATTTGCCAAGGAGTGACCTTTTCGAATGAAATTGTAGTCTCAAGTCATTAAAAGCATGCACACCCCACATCTCTTATTGGTTGATATGTCAAGAAAGAATAAAAGATGTACTCCCTCCTTTCTGGTTTATAGGGCTTATCTCAACCTTTTTGTTTTTCCAATTTATAGGGCTCATCTCGATCTTGTTTTTAGTTTCCGAGACGCATTAAATCTTTGCATGTAAGAATTAAAAAGGAACACACCAATGCATGTAATGTTTCTACTTATCTAGTGGCCAAGCATGCATGCACTACAATTAATCCAATTTAATGCATGAGTTTAATTGGGGTAGTTTTGTCAAGTACGAGATACATTCCTCCACTCACAAAATGCCTTGATTGATGAGATTTCATATTTGAGCCTTATAAACCGGAAAAGAGGGAGTAGAAGTTAATGCACCACGCCTAAGTGTTTTGGGATTATTTGGTTTTCGTAAGATGACTTGCACACCTAGACGGAGGGAGTAATTAACTTGCCACATCAGACTTTATGCCTATGTGGCAGGCTTAGCACCTGTACGAGCAAAGTACAATAGTGGGCTATAATCCCACTTACATGGCATTTTTGCATGTGTGGAGGAAAGAGGCAAGGAAAAAGTGGAGCAGTGGGCTCTCATGCAAGAGTCAGCCTCTACATCGTGGAGCATTGCTAGAGGCACCTGTATACCATGGAGGTGGTCAGGAATCAGGAGACTCACGTAGGTCATAGCGCCGAAGTTAAAATGATAAGATGGCAAGTCAAATCACGGGGCCGCACCTGTCCAGCAGTAACTCGCTGTCAAATCACACAGCCCTACATTTGCAGCAGCCTACTCCCTCATCTTCTCGCGTCTCTTTCGAACCGACTAGGCGGAACTGCCCCACCTACCGCACGGGAAAAGCCCCGCCCTCGACTTTTAAATAGTACAGTATACTAATATTGTATCCATGGATTGCGCCATGGAGCAAAGCCTCAAGAAAATGGCGGCAGACATGTACGGAGTATACAGCACGCTCGTCGCATTCGCATGGCACCCCAGACGATCGGTCGGTTTGGCACGCCGCTCTCCGAATGGAACGCGCGTCATATTGCAGTTGCGCACACATGTGGGACCGCAATCGAGAACCGACCATGGGCACACTCCCTGGCCCCGCAAGTCGGTTGAGTTAATAGAAGAGAGAGACGAGCGATAGTACTAGAGAAGTGTTGTACATACGGTGGTGCCTAGACGATCCCTGCATGACATAGAAGATCAGTTCATCCATGCATGTGACCAGACTCTAGCAGACACGCCTGGATTGGCTATTGTCTACATATCGTGCAGGCTATGTTGTACAGGGTTGTAGTTCTGATGAGGAATCTAAAAAAGGTTTATTGTCATCTCGCAATATTAGGTGTCATGTGCTTCGGATCACTGCGAGGGTTAAACAGTGACAAGACTACTCTTACCCACTGCCGGCGCGTCCCGGTCAGCGTGCCTTGCCATTCTCTCCCAAGAACCGCTAGCTAGGGAGGGCCTCCGACACCTTCTTCCTCGCTGCCATAATGTGGGCAGATCCGGCCTCCCACCACCCACCTAGCGACATCCCAGTGACCCTCAGGTATAACTTCCTTCAAAACCGGCCTTGCTCTACTTCCTGAGCTCCCGACATTGCTGCATTTGTATCTTTTACTATTTCCCAGGCCCCCTCGTAGATAGGATCGATCGGCTATTCGAAAGCTACCTAAATTTTGACAGTTAAGAGGTAAAAGTAGTTCATGCACTCGAATCTAGTACTACTTGGTTCAAACAAGGAAGAAAGGGGGTGGGGGTGGGGGAAGATCTGTTACCTGAATCAAGGACTTGGTCGAAAGAGGAAATAATGGGGGCAAAAAGTAGCAGAGACTGGCTATCCAACTGTTCTCTAGGTCTAATAGGGAAATAAAGGGAAACACATTACAAACTCAATATAAACCCGATCTATTGGTTGAAAAAGGAAAGAAAGTGGGGACTGGGGGACAAGTCAACAGAGTAAGTCCAGCACTAGATTTGCTAGCCAAACACAGTATAAGGTGGCTATACCGAACAAAAATGGGACCAACCTAGATATCTTGTTTTGATGTTTGTTGCCCCGAGCCACTCTTATGTAATGCCACTGGTAAAATGTAGCGGTCACACTATTAAAAGTAAGGACACGTTAAACCAATGTTGTTTTCAATGTAATGCCTCCAGTAATATGAATCAATGGCACTTTTTTTCATGTCTTGCTAAATTTCCCAATAAGATAAGTTGCTTCTTTTTGTTAGAAATGCAACTGTCCTAATCCGCCTACTCTCCCGTGCCCAAATACTGACTCTGTAGCAGCTATTAATGTAATGTTGCTGGTAAAATGAAGCAATGACACCATTAAAGTAATGTCGTATTTAACGGTTGTCATAGTTAATCCTAATGCCCACACTAATATCTAGCAATGCTGCTGCTTTAGAAATTGCTACTGTCCTTGTAGGATTGCCATTCAGATAAGGAACATGCTTCTTTTCATTTGATGTATGTTTCATCACTTGTTTGTCACCCTCCTTTCCACCTTTTTTGTGCAAACAGAGACATACATTTCACACTTGATCTTAGTTGAACTGCACAAATGATATCCAAATTATAGTTGAACATACCAGGAGCTTCACAACCAACCTTGATATTGCTCAATTTATTGCAACTAATGAAGAAGAAGCTCTGTGGGTTTCGTTTTCTGATGGAAATGGAACCGGGGCTGGAGCTTCATGGGACATTGCTTCATTTTAGGTGAACTGCACCAAAAGCTCCCATGAATTGAATCATCCATGTTGGTGACTAGTGTCATCCCTTCTACGATGGCGTTGACTACAGATACGGTTCCCATCACGAGGTATGTTCCTTTTTGGTCTAACCGTTTGCCAAAGATCCTGCATGCTGAGTCTGCTCTTGTGCTACTGTTTTGGCACTCCCATGATAAAGCAGTAATGTTATTATTTTGCACCCTAATCTAGTGGAACTATTAATTTGAGGCAATGTTTTGGCACCGCTAGTGCCACTGATTTTTTTTATATATCGAAAGAGGGGGTTTCCTCCGATTTCATTAAAGAAACCCTACCATAGAGAACCATTATCCGACAACATCTCAGTGTAAACGGGCAGTTATGCAACTACTACTAGACCGGACTGAGTACTAGCAGGAGGCAAGTCCACCACATAAGTTAGGCAGGTAGGGGGACGCAGCACCAGCTCGACCAAGTTTGGATTACAACCCAAATGCTACCACAGAAACATCAGGTCGGGAGATAGAGCCAGCTTCAGCATCCCAGTCTAAGCACCCCCCGCCTCCATCCTTACGACGCATGGTACACCTCATTTGCCACCTGCTCGACCCTAGTGCCACTAATAAAATGAAGTAATAATACATTTAAAATAGAGCGAGTGTCCTCTCTATCATTTCATTTCCAATGTAGATAAAGAAAGTGCTTCTCTTTGTTAGTATATGTTTCATCAACTAGTCCCATTGTTAATGTTTAAGCATTTTTGCCAACTGGGGTGCTTAATTTTAGTTGATCTGCACAAAAATAGAGATTGGAATGTCTCAGGGCCCCTCCTTGTAATACCGCTATATACTGATGTTCATCACTGGGAGAAGGTGTATCAGGGAGACTTGGGTCGATTTCCAGTATGAGGCGTATCGTATGAGGCATCGCAGGGCCCATCTCGCCCTCGGCATACTATGATACTATCACAATATTTTCTTCTATTTATTAGTGTATGTTTCATCAACTAGTTCCACTATAATGTAATCATGCTTTTTCATTATCTGTGCAAACAGGGTATTCGGCTGCATTTTGGTGGAACTGCACAAATTACGGATGGAACCGACATATATGCAGAATGCGAGGTGCCAAGTAAAAATTACCGACACCAACCCTGCTCCATCTAAGCATTGGCATCCACCACCACCAGTGGGATGTGTGGCGCTCACTGTGGACGGATCTTTATCGGCAGCAAATCCTCTAACCAAATACTAGTAGCTTAGACTTCAAAAAAATACTAGTAGCTTATATTGGCAGTTTTCTAGGGAGTACTCTTTTCTGAAAGAAGCACCAATCTATTTTTCTTTATTTTTACACAGTGTCACAACTTTGACCTAAAGGTCCAGAGCTATTTTAGGGTGATAGGCGTAGTACTCGGAGACTGATTGTAAGCATGATTTTTATTAGCTGCCACACTGATTGTAAGCATGAGCAGATGGAATATTAGGTTAGTGTGAAGCTTACCTTAAACCCTACCGACACCATTGAAATGAGGCGAGCATCGAGGGAACCATGGAGAACGGCGGGGAAGCAACGTTGCGCCATCCAGCCTTCTCTTGCGGTGGTAGAACGAATATTCATGTGGCTCCGGCTGGCTCTGCACCCTCACAAATGGCACACCGTACTCGATCGATTCGTTATCCTTTGGGTGCTCGACCTTCGACCTGTATGCCCATCACCTCTGCCTGAATTTCGCATCGGGCGAATCTGTCTGCTCCATCGCCCAGAGGAGATACTCGATGAACTCAAAGGACTGCGGCATGACTACCGCCGAGGAGTACATCGCTGCCCTCATCACCGCCGTCTCTCTCTTTCGCATACATTGCCACATGGCCCTCACCGTCCTCGAAATCTCCCACTCATTATCAAACCAAGTAAGGATCTCCTTCAACCTGGCTAACTTTGCCTGGTCGCCGCTGGCGATCTACCTGATTCCCTGCTGCATCCTCTCCATAGATGTCCTTCTGAGTGGTCCGATGCTAGCTTTGGAAGATGGGAGGAGAGACGATTGTCTTGCAATATAGAAGAGGGAGAGGCGAGGCGGTGGTTTTGGAATGGAGATGACGGAGAAGAGAGGGGGTGGTTTTGCAATGGAGAGGAGGAAGAGGCGAGATGGTGGTTTTGGAATGGAGATGATGGAGAGGAGAGGTTTCCTTGCCTTTCGGTCGCTGACAGGTGGGCCCCGTGCTTGGTGGTACCCATGTGTTAGTGTCTCAATGGCAGGATGGGTATGTCAGGGGATCCTCATCCGAGGAGAAAGGAGGTGGTTTTGCAATGGAGAAGAGGGAGAGGCGAGGCGGTGGTTTTGGAATGGAGATGATGGAGAGGAGAGGAGGTAGTTTTGCAATGGAGAAGAGGGAGAGGAGCGTGCGGCAGCGATTTAGGATTCGACTAGGGGGCCGGCGCGCTGTGACTAGATCAAAATCAAAATCAATTTACCCTTCAATAAAGAAAGCGACACATTAACTAGCCCCCCTTTTATTCTGGGTCATAATTGAACATGATTTTCACAAATAAAATATATGTTATACGTTGCAAAAATAATATAATTTGAAAGTACATTCAGATATGAACCAAACGATACAATTTTTGGTGACATGCATTCACATTTTGCTTGTCAAATATAGTACATGGTCAAACTTTGACCCAAAATACGCAAAACAAAAAATACTTCCAAGACCAGCGCCGCTCCTCTCCTCTTAAACCACCGCCGCTCCTCTCCTATTCCAATCTAAATCCAGCGCCGCTCCTCTCCTCTTCCATTTCAAAACCACCGCCCCTCCTCTCCTGTTCCAATCCAAAACCAGCATCTCTCCTCTCCCGTTCTAATCCAAAACCAGCGTTGCTCCTCTCCTCTTGCATTCAAAAACCACCGCCGGGGAGTGACGGTGCTGTGGAGAAGTAGATCGATGGAGGAGTACAACCGATACATGAGGATCGCAGACGGCGACCCTGTGAAGCTAGCTAGGATGTTGGAGATACAGTCTTGGTTTGACAACAAGGATCAACTAGCGGCGACGGCGACATCCATGGCCAAATATCTGCAACAGAGTGAAAAGGCAGTGATACTCCCGAAGGGAGTCGCACGGGAGTACATAGAGCTGCTCCTTTGGGCCATGGAGTAAACAGATTCACCGAATCTGGTCGTGAGGGAGCGGTGGTGGGAGTATCGATCCCAGATGGAGCATCCACCAGAGACTGAAGGATCAAGCATCTATAGGGTGCCGTTTGTGAGGGTGTCGTGCTAGAGTGAGCCGGTGGAGTCTTCATCGACCGAACCCAACTGCAAGAGGAGAAAAGCAGTTGGCCCAACTGCAAGAGGAGTCCTCTCTCTCGCCGTTCACATCCTCTCACGGTGCGGCTATCTGCCGCCGAGGAATAGGTGGGGACTACCCCCCTAGCCCAATAGTCGGGCAGGTTATGAATTGTCAAGAGGAGCTTAGGGTTGTCAGTATTTGCAGGTTGTGAATTGTGTTTTGTGTTGTGTATTTTGAGAGTACTTTCAGATATGAATGTCTTTTGAATTTCAGATTTGCACTATTGAGCATATGAAGTATTTTATGAATTCTATAGATCTATTTTTAGCACTTAAAAATGTAGTGTCATAGGAGTATAAAAGTGCAGACAATGTGATTCTCAGAGAAGAAACTACAAGTTTTAGTTTCAGATAAGAAACTGCAAGTTCAGTTTCAGATAAGAAACTTCAACTTTCAGAAGCAGGGTATTTATATTAACATGGCCTTTTCAAACAGGGTTAACATCATGTTGGAAGTTTTATTCATGGTCGAAAATGGAACTACCAGCCAGTTAACATCATGCTGATCAACATTCATGCATAGCACATCTTCATATGATGCACAATCAAAAAGGTATGCTATTTTCAAAATGCCCACACAATGTCGAGTGTGCGAAAAACAGAGAAAACGAGGGACAAAGTTTTGGCAAGGGTTGGACGTGGTGTGCGTAGATGACAATCGGGACCCACATGTCAATAATGGCAAAGGCAAAAAAATTGAAGATATTTTCCCTGCATGAGGTGGAATCAAACCCAGGAAGAACAGCTGTCGGGTAGTGTCACTTGGCCACTGGGCTAGTTTGTCGGTGTTCTGGGAACGGGTGTCCCCAGACTTGCCTGCCTGCGGCCCACAGCGTGGCTAAGCAGCAGGCCGTACGGCCCATCTTCATCAACAAGGCATTCAAGACCCTCACGAGGGTCCAAGCCTCGTGAGGCAGGCGATGCAAGACCTCATCTGGAGCGGCCTAGTCAGGCTGGCTCACGAGGAGCGGAGATATCAAGGCGGAGCAAACCTCACGGGGCCATCGTGACGTGAGCCGTGATGCACGGCACCAGGCGGGCGCCAGCGCGCGCAGTGTCCTAATTTCCTCTTTGGTGCTAAGGAGGCCAGCGCAGGCGAAGTGTACCGAGGCATCAGGCAAAGGTTGCTATATTGGTGCAACGAGACCAGGACCAGGAGGACGGCAAGACGGAGGTCATCGTGGAGCCCAGGACGGCATCACCACCAGAGCTTTTCACAGGCGAAGACCACTTTTGTCAGGATAGCTTGTACTAGCTGTCCTCCTTCAAATTCGCCCACCATTGTTGGCTCCCTTCCCGCTCATTATTTGGGAAGAGGACCAGGGCCTATATAAGTAGGGCTAGCCACCACAGCAGGGGCATCTCATCTCATCTTAGCTTTATCCAACCCGATCGAGAGCCTAGCCACAAGAACAGCTCAACCTCAGGAGGCTGTTCTTCCCTTGTACTATTCATCATTAGCCCAAGAGGCAGTCCACCACCACCACACTGGAGTAGGGTATTACACCACATCGGTGGCCCGAACCAGTATAAACCTCGTGTCTTCCTGTGTTGCTAGTTTGTCGAGTTCGTCCACGAGATCTTAGCGAGCTAGGGCGTAGATCGGTAGGAGGGAAAGACTTCGCGCGCACCCCAGTGTTCGAACCTTAAGGGTTTGCCGGAACCCCACATCCGAAATTTGGTGCGCCAGGAGGGGTGCGTCGTTGCCTTCCTTCCATCAGTTCGTCGCTCCGTCGCTCCATCATCTCCATGGCGGACGCTCCCCGTGCTCGAGCTGAGCGTTGGGCTGCCCTCACCGCCTGCGTCGCTCAGACGGCTCCCGTTGGTGGGCCACCTCGTCGTTCTCCGTCTCCCACCGCCAACGCTGCCACTGGCCTGACAGGGAACGAGCAGCAGGCATCCTTGCTCCATCCTTCGGTGCGGCAGGACGGCCGCACCGCTACTCCGTCGCCGACCCCTGCCAGTTCTTCGTCTCACGCGCACCGCGCTCCCATGGAGGCACGGGCCGCGCTCCTCGTGGTGAACGAACTCCTATGCTACCGCCCCATCGACGACCTCTACGAGGAGTGGCTCGACCACGTCGCCGAGCTCGTCCATGCCGCAGGGGGCTCCCCGGCGCCGTCCCACTCTCTGCCTCCTCCTCAACCAGCTGCGGGCGACGGGGCTCATGGCATGCCTCCACCACCTCAGCCGCAAGACGGCGCCTTGGCACCAAGGCACACGCCTCCGCGGCGTGATCCACCGTGCCCAGCGCCCGCGCGCGAAGAAAGAAGCTACCAAGAAATCCTGCGGCCGCGAGAAGCTGCACCTGCGCTCCCCGCACCACCTCGTCAAGACCGCGCACCGCCTGCAGCAGCGCAACACGAACCTCGTCAAGACCAGGCTCCACCTTCGAAGCGAGCCCCGGCAACCACGGCCGGCTACCGCGCCTTCACCCCCGAGCTGCATAGCGTCGCCTAGCCAGGCAAGTTCAAGCCAGATCTGCCTCCTCGCAACGACGGCACCGCCGACCCCGCGGAGTTCCTACAGCTCTATGAGCTGAGCATCGAAGCGGCCAACGGCGACGAAAAAGTCATGGCGAACTAGTTTCCCATGGCTCTCAAGGATGGAGCCCGCTCTTGGCTCCTGAACCTGCAGCACGGTTCGATCTCCTCCTAGGACGAGATGCGCGACCGCTTCGTCGCCAACTTCTAGGGCACTCGCGACCGCCCGCCGGCCGCGGGTGATCTACGCCGCATCAAGCAGCAACCAGGAGAGACCCTCCAGAAGTACATCCAGCGCTTCAACAACACCCACCTCGAGATACCCAAGGTCACGGACGAGGCCATCATCTCTGCGTTTTCTGACGGCGTCCATGCCGTCAAGATGAAGGAAGAGCTCGCCATCCATGAGGAGCTCTGCACATCGCAGGAGCTATTCAACCTGGCGACCAAGTGCGCAAGAGCTGAGGAGGGGTGCCTTTCTCTCCTTGAGCTGCCAGCCGCAAGAGCGGAGGAGAAGAAGGCCAAGGCCAAGGACGTGAAGCGCAAGGAGGCGGTCTTGCTATCGGGGGAGCCCGACATCAAGAGGGGCAGGGATCAGCCCGAGTCACCCAAGAATGGCCGACCGTTCTGCGCCTTTCACAACCTGAACACCCAAAACACCAACGACTGTCAAGAGCTTAGAACCATACGAGAAGGATGCTACGGCCGACGCCCCGAGCGCAACGACCGGGTCTACGGCCGCGGAGGAGGACGTGGAGGCGGACGCTGGGACGACCGTGGCCCGTGCCAGGAGTGGCGCGACCGGCCTCACGAGGACCGCTGGCAGGACCAACCTTGCAAGGACGCCTGGAGGGACCCGTCTCGTGAGGATCACCCCCAGGGCAACAACGGTCTTCCTCCGCTGCCACCGCCAAGAAGGAACGATGACCACTGAGGGAGTCCTGGAATAGGGGGTGTCCGAATAGCCGGACTATATCCTTTGAACGAACTCCTGGACTATGAAGATACAAGATTGAAGACTTCGTCCCGTGTCCGGATGGGACTTTCCTTGGCGTGGAAGGCAAGCTTGGCGATACGGATATGTAGATCTCCTACCATTGTAACCGACTCTGTGTAACCCTAACCCTCTTCGGTGTCTATATAAACCGGAGGCTTGCTTCTAGGGTTTAGCCTCTCTGATCTCATGGTAGATTTACTCTTGTACTACCCATATCATCAATATTTATCAAGCTGGAGTAGGGTTTTACCTCCATCGAGAGGGCCCGAACCTGGGTAAAAACATCGTGTCCCTTGTCTCCTGTTACCATCCGCCTAGACGCACAGTTCGGGACCCCCTACCCGAGATCCGCTGGTTTTGACACCGACATTGGTGCTTTCATTGAGAGTTCCTCTGTGCCGTCGCCATCAGGAAGGATGCCTCATCCTGTCTTTAAAGACGGCACTATTGCAAAAGGATGCCTCATCCCGTCTTTAAAGACGGCACTATCGGCCAAACTCTCCGGCTAGGCGGTTTTCTTATGACCGCCTGTTCGGCCACCGCACCGACGATGACTTTTCGGGTCATCGAGAGCAATCTTCAAGTTAACTCGGAACTCGCCGAGCAGTTAGATCCGATGGAGCTCTCTTCCTTAAACGAGCTCTTGGATCGCATCGCCGCCCTGGGAGTCGCTACAGACTACGATCAGATTGGGCCTAAACCCGATCTGAGAGAGATTCACTCTCCCCAGGCTACCCACCATGTTGCTATGGTAGAGGAACAATACGGCGACCCTTCTTCTATCTTAAGGACTAGCTATGTCTGGATTCCTGATCCCTCCATGCCGGATTCCTACAGAGGGGAGGACGTCACTCAAGCCCTAAACCTAAAGTCAGGCAGCGGGCTAGATTCATTGGACAACGTCCAAGAACCCAAGATTCCAAGTTCGGAAACTTCTTGGCCCGTGAGTCTTAAATTGGACGGGGTTCCGAATTTAATTCCCCCCGCCCACCCAAACATAAGCGATCTATCCCAAATCCGGCAAGAGCCCGCAGAAACAGTACACCATTACTGGGCCAGATTCATCCTGGTCATGAACAGGATAAAGGATTGCCGCGAGGAGGACGCAATTTCATTCTTCTGCAATAATTGCACGGACAAGGGAATCCTCAACGCCGTAAGTCGTCGTGAAATTACACGCTTCGCTGACTTGGCGTCCATAGTACGAAAGTACTATGCGATGGAAAGCGCCTGGAAAACCGAAATCAAATTTTGGGACAATCCGGCCCTGAATACAACACCAGTCCGAAATAAAAGGGTGCATCATCGCCAGGCACCTGGGTTAAATACCAAAAAGCAAAAACCCTCTATAGGGCACGGAACCGTACTGGAGGGATGGCTCAATGGACCCTGCAAAATTCATAGTACAGAGGGTGCCACTCCAACTCATAGCCTTAGAGCATGTTGGATACTATGGCAGGTGGCCAAAAGTGGCGAAGAGGTTCTAACTCCAGAGCACCACCCCAGGGATACCAGTACGGTATTAACAGTCTTCGAGACTTTTGCATCAAATAATATGCGGAACCGAACACTCTGCAGCCTTGCCGAAGTCTACCAAGTAGCAACAATAAACCCATGGAGTGACACGGCTATTACCTTTAATGCCAGTGACGAACCTAAATTCCTAACAGCCCGAGCACCAGTCGCATTGGTCCTCGGTCCAATAGTGGACGACTTTCGCCTTACCAAGGTACTCATGGACGGTGGCAGCGGATTGAACCTCATTTACGAGGAAACCCTCCGAAAAATAGAAATAGACTGGAGCCGCATTGAGCGAAGCAGCACAACCTTTAGAGGAATAATCCCTAGTCGGGAAGCATGCTGTACAGGTAAAATCACACTGGATGTGGTGTTCGGCACGCCGGATAATTACATGTCCGAGGAGGTCACGTTCCAAGTGGCCCCGTTCAGCAGCGGATACCACGCTCTATTAGGGCGAGAGGCATTCACAATTTTTCAAGCCATACCCCATTACGGGTACATGAAGCTCAAAATGCCCGGGCCCAACGGAATCATCAGTCTTGCTAGTGACCCGGACATAGCACTCCGCGCCGAAAATAAGACAGCCGCACTGGCCCTTGAGGCACTATCTGAAGCCCTAGCGGCCGAGGAACTCACTGGGTTACGCTCCATGGTGAATAGGGACGATGTGATACTCGATAAGAGATCCAAGTCCACCTCCTTTAAACCGGCGGACGAAATAGTCAAATTCCAAGTCCATCCAACAGACCCTACAAAAACGGCCTCCATCGGGGCACAATTAAACCCTGATGTAGACGCCGCACTAAGAGAATTCCTACGCGAAAATTGGGACATTTTTGCCGGGCACCCTTCAGACATGCCAGGAATCCCACGCCGGCTGGCCGAGCACAGCCTAAACATCCTAAAAGGATTCAAGCCAGTCAAACAGGCTCTTCGGCGTTTCTCCGAACCCAAGAGACAGGCCATGGGAGAGGAGCTAGCCAAACTATTGGAGGCCGGATTCATTAGGGATATAAAACATCCGTACTGGCTAGCAAACCTGGTGATGGTACCAAAGAAGGGCAAATCCTGGCGCCTATGCGTCGATTTCAAGGACCTTAACAAGGCTTGCCCAAAGGATCCCTTCCCCCTCCCCCGCATCGATAAAATTATCGACGCTACCGCAGGACACGATTCATTGTGCTTCCTCGACGCATACTCCGGGTACCACCAAATTAAGATGGCAGAGCCCGACCAAGCCGCAACGGCATTCATCACTCCATACGGCCCATTCTGCTTCAGCACAATGCCCTTCGGGCTCAAAAACGCCGGCGCAACATATCAGCGCATGATTCAGACATGTCTGGCAAACTAGATCGGCAAAACAGTGGAGGCATATGTAGACGTTGTGGTCGTCAAAACCAAGCATGTCAAAACTCTAGTAGACGACTTGAGGCTCACATTCGATAATCTCCGAACATATGACATCAAGCTCAACCAGGAAAAATGCGTTTTCGGCGTACCAGCCGGAAAGCTCTTGGGCTTCATTGTATCCGGTAGAGGAATTGAAGCAAACCCAACCAAGATCCGAGCTCTGTCACAATTGGATATCCCAAAAGACCTCAAACAAATACAAAAATTGACTGGATGCGTGGCAGCTCTAAGCCGCTTTATCTCCCGTTTGGGAGAAAAGGCATTACCCCTTTATCGCCTCCTCCGACGCACCGAACACTTCGAGTGGACGGATGCCGCCATGGCCGGACTCAAAGAAATAAAAGCCATATTGGCAACAAACCCGGTCCTGGCCGTGCCCAACATGGGCGAACCAATGCTATTATATATCGCAGCAACTCATCAAGTTGTAAGCGCGGTGCTCGTTGTCGAACGAGAAACGGACGGACACAAGTTCCCCCTTCAAAAACCAGTTTACTATGTGTCCACTGTCCTAACTGCATGCAAGTCACGGTATCCGCATTATCAAAATATAGCGTACGCGGTGTTCATGGCATCCCGGAAGCTGCGACACTACTTTCAAGAGTGTTCGATAACAGTAGCCTCTGAAGTACCTCTTAACGACATTATAAACAACCGCGATGCGACGGGCCGGATTGCCAAATGGGCCATTGAGCTCCTCCCATTCGACATAACCTATAAGCCACGGCGAGCTATTAAGTCGCAAGTTTTGGCCGACTTCGTCGCCGAATGGACTGAAGCCGAACTCCCTAAAGAGTACGGCGCATATTCCAACTGGATCATGCACTTCGACGGCTCCAAAATGTTGGCTGGTTTGGGGGCTGGCGTCGTTCTGACGTCCCCAACCGGAGATACAGTTCAATACGTACTCCAGATAATGTATACGGACTCCAACAACGCAGCCGAATACGAGGCCCTTTTACATGGTCTCCGGATGGCAGTCTCCATGGGCATTCAACGCCTAGAGGTGCGCGGGGATTCAAACCTCGCGATATCCCAAATAAATGGAGGCTTCGATGCCAAGGATCCGAAAATGGCAGCTTATCGCAACGCTGTCCTAAAAATGTCAGCTCGGTTTGAAGGGCTCGAATTTCACCATATAGCCCGGGATAACAACCAGGCAGCAGACATATTAGCACGCATTGGCGCAAAGCGCGATGCCGTCCCTCCCAACATCTTCCTAGAGAGGCTGTTCAAGCCATCCGTACTATGGGAGGGGGAGTCCGGAAATAACAACCCGGACCCAACCGCACTGCCCGACACCGAACATTCTGACACAATCGGTGGTTCTGCCAACGAAGTAACATCTTTAGCCCACGTAATAATGGCAGTCATTGCCCCGTGGACGGAACCATTCCTAGCCTACCTAACCAGGCAGGAACTTCCCGAGGACCAAAACGAGGCCCGCATAGTGCGGCAATCTAAAGCCTATAAGGTCCATGAGGGAGATCTTTATAAGAAAAGCACAACCGGAGTCCTTCCGAGGTGTTTCTCCGAAGAGGAAGGGCAGAATCTTCTGGCTGAAATTCATGCCGGACTCGGCGGGCACCACGCCGCAGCCGAGCCTTTGTAGGCAAGGCCTTCCGCACAGGATTTTATTGGCCGACGGCCCGGGCAGATGCTCAGGACTTAGTCCAACGATGCGTCGGTTGCCAGCCCTTTGCTAATCAAAGCCACATGCCACCCACCGCCCTCAAAACTATACCCATCACTGGCCCTTTTGCTGTGCCTGGGGCTTGACATGGTTGGACCCCTTAAAGGAGGAACCCACAAGCAAAAATACCTACTGGTCATGGTGGATAAATTCACCAAATGGATAGAGGCCAAACCTGTTAAGACGGCCGAATCCGGACCGGTGATAGACTTCATATCAGGGGTCGTACACCGTTACAGTGTCCCCCACAGCATCATCACTGATAACGGCACGAATTTTACGGCCGACGAGGTCAAACTCTGGTGCAAAAACATGGGCATCAAGCTCGACTATGCTTCAGTCTATCACCCTCAAACTAACGATCAAGCCGAGCGAGCAAATGGTCTAATCATGAGCGGCATCAAACCCAGACTAGTGCGGTCCCTCAAGGAATCTAACACGCACTGGGTAGAGGAGCTTGACTCCGTACTCTGGGGGCTGCGGACCACGCCGAATCGCACTACCGGATTCACACCATTCTTTATGGTATACGGCGCAAAGGCAGTTTTTCCCTGCGACATAATTCATGACTCACCTCGCGTGCGCATGTACGAAGAAAGAGAAGTCGAGCTCGATCGGCAGGACAGTTTGGACGCCTTGGAGGAGGAATGTGACGTGGCAAAAGCCCGTTCCGCATTCTATCAATAGCAGGCTCGAAGATATCAAAGCAGAGAAGTATGGGCCAAAACTTACAATGTTGGCGAGTTAGTTCTACGCCTGCCGGACAAGAAAAAGGACAAACTCAAGCCCAAATGGGAAGGTCCCTTTATCATCGACCAAGTCCTGACCGGCGGAGCGTACCGTCTGCGAGATGCATCGGATAACCGACTCAAGCCGAACCCATGGAACGCAGCCCGTCTCCGAAGATTCTACGCCTAGCGCCGGACTCTGAGTTCGTCTCCTTCCTCTGTCTATATTTTACACATTAGTTGTCTTCTATTTCTCTCCTTCAACCTCCTTTTCTCTTACAGCCTTTGAAGGCTCATTCGCACATTGTTCGCACACACTTGACGCGCTATCCGCGCTCATTATACCTGGGGGCTTCTTTAACAGAAGCTTATTTATACGGGCTTCATGCCCAACACATGTGTCACACTTCCGCATGTACCTTTTATTCACCATTATATGCATCGATATGACTTAAGTTTTGGCCAAGCTGGGTTACCTGGCTCCTGTGCTTACCCCTATGTTCCCGATTGTTCGGCTAGGCGGTAAAGGGAGCACCTCTGCGATTGTTACTACCGGGTCAGCCGGATGTGTACCTCAGACTGGGTGAAGCCGAAAGCTAGCGTTCTTAAGGGAATATTTGGGCGGTGAACTAAAAGACGATTTCTCATTTATTTATTTACCCTCCCCCAGATGTTTCTCTGCATTTCACGCAGTCCGGACATGCACTTTAGGGCATGCCTCCCAGGGAAAGGAACCCCTAACGGAACTATTCTCCCTGGAAGATGTTTCTTACTAACCGTGTAATATAACATAACTAGTTGGGCACTTGTCTGATAAAGCACTAATGACCCCTACGCCTGGTCTCCACGCATGCCCCGGTTCTGATATAACCGCGAGGGTATTCGGACACACTCCGGACTATTGGGTCCCGAGGTTGAAGCGAAAAGGTCCGCTATGACAAACGATCTACAATCCGGCTAGAAGGCATTTTACATGTCATCTTAAATTACATAGTCAATTTGACTGATTGTATTCCTCTTCAATGCCATCTAATAGGCTGTCTAGTTTACAGTCCTGCTGGGAATACTTTATGCCAATTCTACTTGGCCATACACTAAGCTCACAGGATCTCCTTTCCATCGGGCCCCACAGGTCCGACCTCGCCATGTGGTTTGGGTCAGCCCGTGTACCGCATCTTCACCATGGCCCGAGCCTCCTGGCGCCTTGACAAAGAGCCGATATCTTCCATAGTCGAAGCGCCGCCATGCTCCTCAAGCCTCTCTCCAAGCTCCCAAGGCCTTGGGCAGGGGAGACAAATGGCCATAAGGCCTGGCGACGCCTTTCATCACCCTGCCAACTCGTTAAATGCAGTTGATAACTTCGGGAAGAAGGTCACCCGGAGAACCGGAATTTCCTCTCGGGGCGACACGTGAGCATACCTCTGAGACATAACTCTGTTAGTTGACTTCCTCGCTGAACTCTCTTTCAAAGTTCGTTCAAGAACTTACTAAAAATGCTGCGTCGAAGCCGCCGATTCTCCTTAACGGAGTCAGACAGCTGGGCACGAACATCCTTTAGTTCCTTACCCAGCTGGGTGTTGGCATCTTGAAGATTTTTTTTCTTGCCGCACCCTTGTAAGCACATTCTCGCTGGCCTTTAACCGGCGCAAGAGCTGCTGCTTGTCCGGATCTACCCTGGCGCCATCTGCAATGTTATTGTCAAATTTATACACATGCCGCACTTCACAAACTACTTATCTTTTGAAGCATATATTACCAGAGGGGGTCTCTTTGGCTTCCCCTGTCGCGGCTAGTGCGGCCTCAAGTTGGGCTTTGCACTCTTCAAGCTCCTGGGACAGTTGGGTATTCTTTTCTGTAAGATCCTGCATAACAAATGATCCTTAAATCAGTTATTCTAACTATTTCAAGTCTCGGAGGCTAATGGCATATATAACAGTCAAATTTTCTCACCCGTATGTCTTTCACATACTGCTCTGTGGCTCTGGCTAGACCATTTTGAGCGGCAAGGAGGTGCGCATTTCCCGAATTGAAGGCATTCAATGCCTCTGGGGAGAAACATGTGTCACGAAGAACTGTCCGACGACGCCTGTGATTCATGGCACCCTCCACCTTGGAGTTGGTGGCGGACAATCTGCTGGCATCCTCTGTCGGAGGAGCATCCGACGCACGCCTCGCGTTCGCCACCGCCTCTGGGCCTGGCTTTGGAGCCTGGCTGGCGGAGGCTCGATTTGCAACCTCTCCGGATATAGTTCGGCGAGTGCTCTTTTTCCTGAAGAGAGCACGAGCGTTAGTATGCCTTCCGGGAATCAAACCTGGGAATAAGGTGACACGCCGTACCGTTACACCGGCGTTTCGACCCGGACCACACTTCTTTTTAGCCTGCTGGGTCGTGCTGCCCCTTGTTGGCTAGCCGCCGCGGGCTCGGCCTTCCGCCTCAAGGGCTCCCCCTACGAAACACCATCGGTATACGGTGATAAAAAATCAGCACGGATGGGTCATTTTCAAAGTATTGGGACTTCGGTCTCGCCATTCGTGAGGTGGAAGTATTCCGGTAATCGGCCGGTAATGGCGACCAAGGCATTATCGATGCTCAGTTGGTGAAATACCCCATCAATCAGCTCCACCGATATGTCCGGATCCTCTTGGGAGGCCGGATCGAGGAACCGTTCCGGATCCTCGGGTTGTGGAGGCGGGCTGTTTATGTCCTTTACGGCCTAGCGCAGTTCCAGCATCGAAATCACAAAATGAGATACTTGACTATGGGAATATGGATCGGATGGGAAAAAAAAGAAATGTCCGCTTACCCAGCTTGGAGGATTGTTCATAGAAAATCCGTCCTGTGGATTGACACGGAGAAATTCCTCCTCTTCTCCCTTGTACAATGCGGACAAGATCTTCATCGGATCGGCGACCGATCCTGGCCCCTTACGGCCATGGCGGGTGGCATCATCCTCCCCGTTGAAATCCCACATGGGGTGGTTTCTATACCGAGTGGCTGCACCCAAGATAATGCATGTGGCCATGACTCCGATCATGGTCAGTCCAGAATGAGCTAACAACCTTATTTGGCTCATCAGGTAAAGGACGTCCCTGTCATTTTCCCTCTGAGGGCTCCGTGGACGCCAGCTTAGGCGTTTCTTCAAAGGAGCATTATTGAACTCCGGAAGGTCGATCCAAACAGGGTCCGGCAGGGGGACGTCTTCTATATAAAACCATTCCGAAGGCCAGTCTTCAGAAGCCTTCTTCTGGGTTCCGTATAGATATCTGGTCCCGGCGATGCGCCATAGTTTGGCTCCGCACACTTGATATATTGACCCCTCCTGAGAACGGGGTACAAGGCAGAACAATCTCTTCCATAGCGCAAAATGAGCCTTGATTCCCAAAAACAGCTCGCAAAGGGCCACGGAGCCCGCAATATGCAAAATGGAGGCAGGCATAAGGTTGTGTAACTGGAGGCCGTAGAACTCCAGGAGCCCCCGAAGAAACGGATGAATTGTAAATCCGAGCCCTCTTATCAAATAAGAGACAAGGCATACCCGCTCTCCTTTGGAGGGACTGGGGACACTCTTCGCTTGCTTTCCGCCCTTATAGGTGGCAAGTCCGGCTCGAACCGGAACCATGAAGGTTGGCGGAAGAAATCTCTTGGTTTGGAGCGTCACTAGCTTGCTGTGCGGGACAGAGCATCTCTCCCAATCTCCAGGCTGAGGGCTGGGAGAGCGAGAGGAGGATCCGCGTCGGCTGTCCATGCTGGAATGGATTTCTGTCAGATGGACTCCGATGAATGCTCGCAAGGGGAGGATGGTGTGATTCGGATCTAGATCCTCGTCTCTTTTATAGGCAGCTCATTCACGCAGCTAGGGGGGTAAATGTAAAAACACCCTAGCTTTTCACATTCGTTTGACACGTGGAAGATGGCCATTATTGGGCGTGGAAGCCAAGGAGTGCAACATTTATCAAAAGCCGGACACTATTCAATAGGTATATGGAATTTGGAGAAGAATCCGCCTTGCAATGTCGAAGACAATCTGCGCGCCGGACTCATCATCATTGAAGCCTGGTTCGGGGGCTACTGAGGGAGTCCTGGATTAGGGGGTGTCCGGATAGCCAGACTATATCCTTTGACCGAACTCCTGGACTATGAAGATACAAGATTGAAGACTTGGTCCCGTGTCCGGATGGGACTTTCCTTGGCGTGGAAGGCAAGCTTGGCGATACGGATATGTAGATCTCCTACCATTGTAACCGACTCTGTGTAACCCTAACCCTCTTTGGTGTCTATATAAACCAGAGGGTTTTAGTCCGTAGGACGAACAACAATCATAACATAGGCTAGCTTCTAGGGTTTAGCCTCTCTGATCTCGTGGTAGATTTACTCTTGTACTACCCATATCATCAATATTAATCAATCAGGAGTAGGGTTTTATCTCCATCAAGAGGGCCCGAACCTGGGTAAAAACATCGTGTCCCTTGTCTCCTGTTACCATCCGCCTAGACGCACAGATTGGGACCCCCTACCGAGATCCGCCGGTTTTGACAATCGACAACCACCACCAGACGAGGGGCTGGGGCTTCAGAGCTGCATGCGATCGCTGCATCTTGGGCGGAGCCCAGGCCCCAGCCTCTCAGCGCATCTTCAAACAATTCGCTCGCGAGGTGAATGCGGTGCTCCCTAAGCTCGAAGCCACGCGCCCGCTCAGGTGGTCCCAATGCGCCACCACTTTCAACTCGGCGGATCAGCTCAAGTGCGCAGCCACCGCTGGCGCCCTCCCTATGCTCTGTTCCCCAGTCATCAGCAATGTGCAGGTCACCAAGACCCTTGTCGACGGCGGCGCAGGGATCAACATCCTGTCCGTCGAGACGTTCGACAACCTCCAAGTGCCATATGAATAGCTCGAGCCCACCAAGCCTTTCTCAGGAGTGACCGACGGTTCCACCACACCGATAGGGCAAGTCTGCCTGCCTGTCACCTTCAGGGAGCGCAAGAACTACCGCACCGAGCTCATCGACTTCGACGTAGCGCACATCCGCCTGCCGTACAATGCCATCCTCGAGTATCCAGCCCTGGCCAAGTTCATGGCGGTCACTCATCATGGCTACAATGTTCTCAAGATGCCAGGGAGTGGAGGAATCATCACGGTCCCGTGTGAGGAGAGGGATGCGGTGTGCTCCCTCGAGTGCACCTTTCAAGCTACAGCAATCGACGACCCCGACAGCAGAAGTGAAGGCCCTCTGGAGGCCATTCCCAAGAAGAAGAAGACGCACCGCGCAGGACCTCAGGAGGATGGCACCACGGCAGGAGCCTCATCAGGATCTGCGCCCATCCCAGAGGCGCCTCCCTCCATCGCATAGGAAAGCGCGCCTGGCGCCCTCCTCAGGCAGGGCTCGGGGGCTCTCTTTTGGAGGGCCTCAGACCTTGCCAACCTCACGAGGGAGGCGCTTGGGCACCACTTGGAAGCGTTCTTCGCGATACGTGACCCTCAGGAGAGCACAGGGCAAGGAGTGACCACCACTCAGGAGTTCATCACCAAGACCACTCAGGAACTGCAAGATGCCAGGCCATGCGCGGCAACAGCCGCCCGCGAGGGGCAGCTCCGCATCCTGGCGAGGATGTTGGGCTGCGTGTCTACATCGACGTCCCCAGGCTCAATAGGGCCGCATCTCAGGAGTGCTTCTGGCCATCGCGTGTGGGCCGCTACGTTCTCATGCCCTTCGGCTTGCCGAGCGTGGCATCAGCCTATCAGCGCAACCTACGACGTATCCTGGCGGCTCAGAAGGCCAGGTACCACACCGTCCTGGAGGAGATGGAGACGGTCTTCAGGGAACCTCCCGAGCCCCCAGAGCCTCCCGAGGCTCAGGGCTCCAGTGGCTCATGAGGAGTCATTTCTTCAACGCACGCCTTCAGCTGCACCAACTCTACTTCGTCTACAAAACCAGGTGACATCTTCCAAGCTCGTTTAAGATGGGAGCGCCCCCCGGGCTACATTATTCCTAGGCCGCATGGGTCCGTCCCTGTGGCATGTATCCCTTTTACTTGTGTCTTTAGCTTACCTTGCTGGGGGCGCCCCTCGGGCTGCATCATCCCCAAGCCGCTCGGGCCGGACTCGGTGGCATGTATCTTCCTGCATTTGTCCTAGTTGATCTGCTCTCCATGCTTAATCTGCCAACGTCTATCGCCTGCTCGATTGCCGCCCGCCACGGGTCCGTTCGTCCCATGTAATTCGCTTGCACGTTAAAATGGGGGCTCCTGAGCATCGCGACTCAGGAGCTCTTACTGGCTCTCCGGCCCTCACCCCCTGGCCTTGACCACGGCATCGCGACCTGGTATAGCAGCGGCGGCTGAGCTCGCTCGAGGGCCGGGACCTGAGGACGTAGAGTGCTTGCATCTAACCGCCTTGCAGGAACATACAGTCACCAAGACTCAAGACCAGGCGCAACCCGCCTTGAGGTAGGGCCTCGTGAGTCCCGCGCTGGCTCACGAGTGCCCAGATACACCTCGCAGCCCTGCCGTGCAAGCCACGTGTCAGGGCGGGGCTGTACACGCCCCGGGGGCTCCTCCCGGAGGGGGGCCCCATCCCACGCCCAAGTGGAAGCACCATGCTCCGCGCTGGCTGTCGACACTGCCGAGGAGCGGCTATGCCCGTGCACAAGCGGAAGCACTATGCTCCGCGCTGGTGATAAACAACTGAGGGCGACCCCACGGTTGTGCCAACCTCAGGGAGCCCAGAGCTCAGTGCCCAGCCTTACTGCAACGCCTCCCTGCGGGAGAGCCGCACATGAGGGCTGGGCATGGGCGCTGCGTTCGGGTCATGCCCAAGCGCACGCCACCCAACTAGGTCCCCTGGACCTGGGCATCGCGCGCCCCTCCCGAGGCCTCGGCGAGGGCAGGTATGGAAATTGTTTGCACATCAAGGGGGACTCCTGAGCATCGCGACTCAGGAGCCTAACTGGTCACATAGCCCCTCACTCCTTGGTCTGTCCTGGTCTCCGGTCGGCCCAATGGCGGTTGAGGTATGCACGGGGCTGGGCTCTGCCGACGTAGAACATTAATCTTTCCCCATGAACTCTCCCTATATGTTGTTTGCGCGTCAAGGGGGACTCCTGAGCATCGTGACTCAGGAGCCTAACTGGTCACGTAGCCCCTCACTCCTTGGTCCGTCCTGGTCCCCGGTCAGCCCAATGGCGGTTGAGGTATGCGCGGGGCTGGGCTCTGCCGACGCAGAACGCAAAGCAAATAGGAAGGAAATCGCAAAATCTCGAAGCAAATATTACAAGCATATTGTCCTCACGATACCAAATGAAAAGTCTAAACGCCTCCACGAGGACTGATACATGTCACAGGAACGGAACGGGAAGAATGGCCGCAGGTCACCTCTGGACGTCGCCATCGCCCGCGGAAGGTGCTCCCTCGTGAGCAATCTTGTCTTCACCTTCACTACCAGCTGCAAGGTCGACAACGCCGGATAGAGGGGCGGAGACGAAGCCGTGGAACCTCCTTAGCAAGGCCCCCAACTGATCCTGTACGGCCGCGGCAGCTGCCTTGTATTGATCTTCAGCTACAGGCTCCAACAGCTCGTCAAGGCAAGCGTTGGGGTCACGAAGGTGCAGGTGGCTAAAGACGCGGGTCAGCGCGGCTGAAGACAGGACGCGAGCTTCTGCCTCCGCCATGGGACCGAGACCATCAACGACCTCCTCAAGCGCCTTCACCATGAGAGGGAGTAGCTGGGCGGGGCCGTCCTCGTCGGTGTCCAGAGGCTTCTCCAGGCCGTGCTCGCAGAGCGTCTTCAGCGCCTTGCGAGATCTCTTCTCGAGATCGACAAAGGCCACGCGGTCTTCGGCCAGGACTCGCGCCTTGGCATCAAGATCGGCCTCCCTCATCCCCATCTTCTACTCCAACTCTTCCAACTGGTTGCGCTCGGCGGCCTGCTTCTTCCCCAGCTCCGCCAGCTCAGCATCACGGTTCTTGACGGCTTGCTCCCGGGCCTTCATCTCCACCTCCTTCGCTTGGCGGCATCGTACCTCTTCGGCGTGCTTGTCGCGCAGGCTCTGCAACTCGCCCTCCAGCTCTTGGCAGTAGTCACGGGCGGCCTTGGCGTCTTTCAGCGCCGCCTCACGATCGGCTGCAGCATAGGCGGCTCCTTGCTTCTCCTTCTCGAAAGCCGCAGCAGCCTGGCCCAGCGCCGTGCGAACTGCCAGGTCGGAGTGAAGCCAGCTAGAGGCCAACTCCAGGCGCCCGGCCACCAGGCGCAGGTATGTGCTCAGGAGATCTGCCTGCAGCTGGGTCATCTCTGAAAGGGCACACTCCAAGACGGCAGCAGGAGAAGAAAAACCAGGGAGTGGAGGTGCAGCAGTGGGAGGAAGTGACATTGTCACCAGGGCTTGGGAGACCGCGGGTTCCGGAGCAGCTGGGACCTCGTCAGCTGCCCCAAGTACCAGCACCTCCGAAGCCAGCGGTGTCATGGGGGCTGATTCCATGCGGCGATGCACCTCTTGGCCTTGCGAGGACGAACGGGCTGGGGAGATGCGGGCGCTGTTGCCTCCTCTCTCCGCAGGAGGCACGGCCGCTGCGTCTTCCTTCCTCTTCTTCGCCGAGGATGTCGGCCTGATCAACCAAGGGCGAGTATCAGGAAACGACAAGTACAAGCAAGGGAAAGACGAAGCTTAAGACACTTACCGATCCACTGCGACGTATTCCACTGACTGCTTGAGAAGCTTGAAGCCTGACAGCTTCGGGACCTCAGGAGCAGGCGTCCGGGCTCCGGCGGCACCAGGCGGAGCAGAGCCAGAGCCGGAGCCAGCCCAAGGAGGTGCCAGGGCGGAGGCGGCACCACGGGCTACCAGCGACGACCTACCCTTCATCGAGATAAGGGGTTGCTCCCTCTCCCCTTGGAAGGCGTCGGCCTCGGTACCATCAGGAAGGGCGCGGAGAATCTCGGCCTTGCTCGGAGGGGAGGTCTCCCCCACCTCTTCCAGGGTCTTCTCCGAGTCCACCTCCTCTTCCCCCTCTTCGCGGGACTTGCCAGAAGACACCTCCACTGGTTTCTGCGCTGTGGGAATCTCCGGACGCGCCGGCGGCACCAGCCCGCGTGCATCAAAAGTCGGCCTGGAGGCGACGAATTCCTCCCGGTCCCTGCGTTGGAACAAGGGGACGAAGGCGCTGGGCGGGTACTCTTTGTTGTCCCCGACTATGAGGCGCAGGACGGCGTCCAATTCATCACCAGGCAGGTCCCCTGGCCTCAGGCGGGTCTTGTTCTCCTCTTCTTCAAGCTCCCAGAGGGGACGCGCGTGCGCCTGGAGTGGGGCAACCCGCAGCATCAAGAACTCCCTCAGGAGAATCGCACCCGTTACCTTGGCCGCCCTCGCGTTGCCCGGCCTCAGGTCGGTCATCATCTGCCGCAACACCAACGATGCCCACTCGTCAACGAGCTCCGCCTTGGGCCACCCCCCGTTGGGAGGGGGCGCCGCTGCTGGCAGTGCTAGACGCGGGTCGGCGCGCTGGACATCCATCATGACTCATTTGGATCGGATGTTGTCGGCCCTCTTCTCGGTGCTCGAGATCGAGTTGGCCTTCCCGCATGTGAAGAAATTAGCGCACCCGAAGGTGTGCTCGCCGCTGACAGGAAGGAAGAAGAAATGGCGCAGGAGCGCCACAGACGACATAACACCCAGGCACGCCTCACAATAGTAGGAAAAGATGGACAGGAGGAGGACAGAGTTGGGATGGAGATGCAACGCCTACAGCCCGTAGTGGTCGAGGACTTCACAAAAGAAATCAGAGAAGGGAGGAACCAACCCGACGGAGACGCTGCTTGAGAAGAAGGGGAAGAAGGTGCTTCCTTCAGGCTCCGGCTCGTCGGACGCGAGATGGAGCTCCGTCTACACCCATTGATTGCTCTTGCCCACCGTCAGCAGGCGTACGGTGCCAATGCTCTTCTCCGTGATGGTGGGCGCCTCGAGGGCAGGCTCATACCAAGCCGGTGCTGAGGAAGCCTTGACTTTGCGCGGCGCCATGGGCGGCAGATGCAAGTCAAGGATGGAGCAGATCTAGAGATAGCGGCGGCAAGGAGCGAGAAAGGGGATCTGGAGCGAAGCAAGGGAGAAGCAATGAAGGAAAGAACTATCTGCGCCAGCCTTTGTCGGGGGAAGAAGTTGCCGAGGCAGCATGGGGAAGCGGAGATGCCCACGTCCAATCAACCGCCACGCGTCGACCGAGGCCGCATGCTTTTGGGGGCCGCGGTGCTCCAAACTTGACCCTTGGCTTCGCCGCGAAGCAAGCCCGAGCGCACCTTGGGCCCGGGGGCTACTGTTGGTGTTCTGGGAACGGGGGTCCCCAGACTTGCCTGCCTACGACCCATAGCGTGGCTAAGCAGCAGGCCGTACGGCCCATCTTCATCAACAAGGCATTCAAGACCCTCGCGAGGGTCCAAGCCTCGTGAGGCGGACGACGCAAGACCTCATATGGAGCGGCCTAGTCAGGCAGGCTCACGAGGAATGGAGATATCAAGGCGGAGCAAACCTCATGAGGCCCTCGTGACGTGAGCCATGACGCACGGCGCCAGGCGGGCGCCAGCGTGCGCAGCGTCCTAGTTTCCTCTTTGGTGCTAAGGAGGCTAGCGCAGGAAAAGAGTACCGAGGCATCAGGAAAAGGTTGCTATATTGGTGCAAAGAGACCAAGACGAGGAGGACGGCAAGACGGAGGTCATCGTGGAGCCCAAGACGGCGTCAACACCAGAGCTTTTCGCAGGCGAAGACCACTTTTGTCCGGATAGCTTGTACTAGCTGTCCCCCTTCAAATTCGCCCGCCGTTGTTGGCTCCCTTCCCGCTCATTATTTGGGAAGAGGACCAAGGCTTATATAAGTAGAGCTAGCCACCACAGTAGGGGCATCTCATCTCATCTTAGCTTGATCCAACCCGATCGAGAACCTAGCCACAAGAACACCTCAACCTTAGGAGGCTGTTCTTCCCTTGTACTGTTCATCATCAGCCCAAGAGGCAATCCACCACCACCACACTGGAGTAGGGTATTACACCACATCGGTGGCCCAAACCAGTATAAACCTCATGTCTTCCTGTGTTGCGAGTTCATCCGCGAGATCTTAGCCAGCTAGGGCGTAGATCGGTAGGAGGGAAAGACTTCGCGCGCACCCCAGTGTTCGAACCTTAAGGGTTTGCCGGAACCCCACATCCGACATAGTTCAGTACTTTTGTTACAAATAAGGCACAGCCTCAGGTGGTCCGATCTCCTCCTGCGCCTTTGTGCGCTCGTCGCGACGCTGCTGTCTGCCATTGTGAACATGCTGAACAAACAAGAGGAATTTGGAGAGGACTGTACATGGAGAGGCGGATAGTCGGGACCCACCAGGTCTATGGCCGTACGCAAGCAAGTGCCTCATCGAAAAAATACTTCCTCCTAATGCTATACTGACATTGGGGCCCACGGGTTTGTCAACATAGTTAAATTTCTTAGGTGCTTAAACATAGTTACTATATGAGATAAATTCACAACAAAGCCGGGGAGAAGGCACTACTGCAGGATGCTGCTAAATCGACACTACGATCAGAGACCCTTCGAGAAACTGTGTGCGATGCCATAATCGCAAACGGTGCTGTATGAAAACCGTCAGAAATGTGTAAAACGTTTGCAATGACGGATGCATCAAACACGGTTCAGGTTTTAGTTGCGTGTGCGATGAAGGGCATACGGCTCAGTTCAATGAACTGTTTGCGATGAGGAAGAACAAAAGAAACAGGCAGCCAGATGGAGGCGTGTGCGATACACAACATACGGTTCACTCGGATGAACTGTTTGTGATTAGGAAACACAAAAGAAACGGTCAGCCAGATAAAAGGTGTGTGCGATGTATAGCATACGGTTCACTCGGATGAACTGTTTGTGATTAGGCAAGAGAACAGAAACGGTTCAATATAACAAGATCTGTGTGATACGCGGCAAAGAGGTCTGTAATCAGAAATGTGTGCGAAGACCAATAATAACGCAGACGATTGCTTCTAATAAGACATATGTGATATGCTCTGTCTACACAACATCTATTGTCCATTGTGGTACGGGCGGTCATCCGGATACGCCATAAGTATGCGAAGAGGCATTCCTATGAGCAAGGACTAGCTGTTCCACCAGTAGCTTATGTAAGAAAACTATCAAGTTAAGTGCGCTCAGGCTGGAGCAACCAACGGATGGGTGACTGGATGGGAAGTTGTGTCGGTGTTAAATTAGGTGATGGGATGGGTCATTTTGGTCAAATGACCGAAATGCCCCATTCCCTCAGCTAATTTAAGCTCGAGGTCCTTGTTATTTATTTATTTTTATTTTTAACACATGTTAAAGAAGGTCTACCGCATTACTTTTTGACAATGTGCGATACGTGGCATACTGTTGATCCATCCGACCTATTTGTGATGGAATAGGTCAGTGTTGTGGGCAAACGCTTGCTAGTATTCAACCGTTTGGGATTGATGAATTCATCACCGACGGGATCCCTAGTGTGGTCCGTGTTCATCTGATCATCATCTACTTCTTGTGCTAGCTCGATGCTAAGTTTCCATTAATTAATGGCGTTTTATGAACACGCCACCGTTTCCCGCCATTTCCTCACCTGTTTCTCGCCACCCTGCTATATTGCGCATAGGGGGCGCGCGACGCACGGAGGCGACAAGCACAACCTGTAGCACATCCACGTTTTCCAAGCATGCCAACCCATCAAAGCGCCGCCTCTGCCATTAACCTCGTCGACGAGGAAAATGAGCAGGCGGCATGGCCCGTCAAGGCCGAGGCGCTCCCCAGCAACGCGATGGACGACGCTATGATGCGCTTCATCGCCAGGGTTGAGCAGACCTTTGGTGCATGGTGCTTGAGCGCCGCGGATCAAGATAGGCATGTCAGCGTGGACAGGCTGTAGCTCGCCGCACAACATGATCGATGGTGCGCTGCAGAGCAAGCTAGGCGTGTCCACGCCGATAGGCTGTGGCTCGCTGCACGGCGAGACCTTTGGACGGGACGCCCGCTGCGCCATTTGCATGGGTGCCGCCGTTTGCCTTGTCCACGGCCCGCTGGATGCCAACGCGCTGGTCCGTAGGCTCGACCGCCTCCTTGGCCTGTGTCCACCAGGTGCGAGAGGAACATGGCTGTCGATCTCGAGCTGGTGATCTCCGATGAAATAACCACCTTGGAGCTCAAGATCACGCTCCAGATGTACCGCGAGCGTGTCGACAGCTTGGACGAATGCCTGCACGAGTTCAGGTAGAGCCAAGAGCTACCTAGGCAAGGGCTGCTGGTCATGGTCTCATTGATGCGTTTTATTTTGAATAGTTGTTTCGACATGGATAGCTTTGCATTCACAGCAATCAAAGTATTGCTCTATTTATTGCTCTGTTTCAATGTGTGTACTCTGTTTTCCATTCTTAATATGTTCTGTTTCAATGTGTGTATATACGCTTTCTGTTATGTATATGTGGATGACAACAGCTAGATTCAAATTAGTATACAAAAACAGACAGAAAATGGAATTCCTAATGTGTGTGTGTGTATATATATATATATACACATACAATATCATCACATATACGTGATGATACTTAACTACTACTAGTAAGCATGCACGTGCAACGCACGAATTATAATCTGCAATGAAACATCTATTTTGAATCTTATTTCTCTTTTAGTGAGTTTTTTTACCGAGCCATTTAAGAAATCGGACACCATTGCACGCCACATCCTCTCCGAGTTTAGTAAATGTTTGGCCTATTTCCTATTGTTTGTAGTCAAAATATTTCATAACAAACATCAACCACTTTTGATAATAATTGTGGCATGGTAGTCTTTCTATTCCACCTTGGGGTATCTTTGATCCAGAATATTTTCATTGAATTCAGAGGGTTGAATCCATATGATTTTTTCCTAGGCACTCTTATTATATGAATGAATTAATCCTATAGAAAAAATTCTACAGATTATTTTGCACTACATTCCTTAGGAAGTTTCATTCCACACTAACCTCTTAGAACGATCCTTCATTTTTTTAAATTGTATTCTAACTAAAGTAGCCCGCTCGCAAATTTAATTGAAAATCAAATGAGAAAATGCCACATATAGACCGAAGGAATAAAATTCCAGTATGTTGTTCACATAATGTAAGAAGATCATATCATTGAAAATCAAATGAGCAAATGCCACATATGAACCCAACGAATAAAATTCCAAGAAGATCATGTGCTGGCATTGAATGGAACTAAATTATGCAGCGCATGCAAGGTATTTTGTTTGTTTGTGCATTTGGGAAAGTGAGACTGGTCATGGGCAATGATGGTTGATAGATGCTAAGGAGAAAATAAATCAACAGGGAGAAAGATTAATGGCAACCAATTCTCAATAAAAAATGATAGTAAAATAATTTGAACTTGTTTGTTGGTCTGCATCTATTAAACAGAATTGAAAAGCAAAAAAACTAAACTATGTTAGTTGTGTCTTCCTAAGCATATAGGTAGCCGAAAATGCAGTGAACATATTTTGTTCACAGATGTAGGTTCATAAGAAGACAGAAGGCACACATACTTCCTATATTCCAAGCAGATCAGGCATAAAGTTTCTTTGGATAACTAATCTTGTCTCACGATTGATACAGTGTCAACCATTCAGTGCAATCGTCTCATGCCCATCCAAACAATTGTTCTTTAGGTCTTTGCACATGATGACTGTCTCATGTGAAATTACATTAAGTTTTCCTAGAGACCATAAAAACTTGCCAACTATGAATGATCCATAAACAAATACATGCATGTAGTGGTAGAATTGTATGATAGATTTTTATTTTATTTTATTTTTTTTAGAAAAGGAGGAATCACCCCCGGCCTCTGCATCTGGATGATGCATGCGGCCATATTATTATTTATTCACAAATACCTTACATAGTAATACAACAGTAAGCCCGAGGCCACCATCTAGACGACACCTGTCGCTACTCCTATCCCCTTGATGAAAGTGTGCCGAATGTCCGGGCCAAATACCAAACAGACATCGCACGAAAGCCAAACATCTAACGCCGGATGCCCCATCCAGGCCACATAGGCGGGATTGGGTAACACTCCGGTCCGGCGCACTCTCAGTGAGTACCACACGCACACGCTGCAAAGGGTCGTCACCTCCATCTTCCTCGATCCATCCTCAAAGCATGTATCGACGATCGACCTTGTCAGCCTCTCGCAATCGACGCCACCACGACGCCTGCATAACGCCGACCTCCTGCGTGGTCCTCACCACACATCCGACGCCAAGCCTCCATCGCTCCATGCCGCCGAGAACCGCCGCCCTGAATATGTAGAAAGAAACACCGCTCCACCGCAGCTGCCATCCGCTGGTCCCTCGATCCCGAGTGCATCTCCAAGAATGCCGCCCCCAAGGGGGTAACGACACATGAATGCCGCCGTCATCCGATCAACTGATCTAGGGTTTCCCCCGGAGGTATTGGGTGGGGTTGGGAACTTCACCTTGATGATGCCTTCATGAATGAAACGATGATAAGAGCATCGTCATCACTGGCTCCGGCCAATGACCGAAGACCAAGTTTTCACCCGGATCCACTCCAAGAAATCCACCCGACAACCTGTGCACTGTCTCGACCGCCTTCAAAGCCCCAGATCTAGCCTCCTAGATCCGGCGACCAACCGCGACAACAGTGCCACCGAGGAAACCTGGCGCACCAGCCACCGCTGAATGTGCCACCTTGGAGCTCAGGAGGAGGGCTCCACCCCACTCGCCAAACCGCGAGAGCCGCCAGGATGGATCCCGCACGCTCATCACCGTCTCTGATCTGAACCAATCCGTGGCCAAACCACGAGATCGCCGATGCAGATTTGCCTTGGATAGGGACTACACCACGCCATGCCGCCGCGGGAAGCCTGAGCTTCACTCGCCGCCACCTTCCAGGGCCGCCGCACCGGGATCCAGCTGCCACCGACAGGACGCGCCGCCCACGTGTAGCAGGCCGAGGAGCCCCGATCCAGATCTGGACCGAGAAGCTGACCACGGCCGCCCCATGCCGGCACGCCCCGCCTGGCCGCGGACCTGCAGCCACCAGCGCCTCGCGCGAGAAGCCGCCATCCGCCGCCCTAGACGATCCGCGCGCCGCCTGCATGGCTGCGTGCATCCGCGCGAGGGCGCTGTCCCGCGCCAGCCCCACACCGCGCCGAAGGGAGGAGGTATGATAGATACACACATCTTTGTATAACTATTATCTGCATGCATACATATTCTTCTGAGTATTGATGGTTCTGAAGAAATCCGTACCTGAGCATCCATGCTGATGGTCATGAAGAAATCCCATATAGCCGCAGGACTTGTCATGCAAAATTCAGAAAGGGGCAGCTCCTCGCCTACATGTTGGCATGCTGATAGATCCCATATAGATGCATAACTTGTCATGCTGATAAATCCCATATTTCTCTTTCTTAAAATATACATTGCTTCTCTGTTTTTTTAACACACAAAATGTGTCATTATATTTACAAATACGAAACTGAAGCAATCACTGACTGCAAGCACTCCTCAAATCTGGATATTACATAATTCTGAACATAAATTTCTCAAGTTTACAAAAATTTCAGAGAGAGAGAGAGATAATCCAGTCCTTGTTGTTCCTTGAAGTGCTGAAGAGGAGCAGCAGTTGTGAAGGTTCAGAGAAGTAGCAGCAGTGGGGTAGCAGGGAGAAAAGAAGCAGCAGCAGGTTGGGGTTCAGAGAAGGACATCAAAGGGAGATTCAGAGAGGAGTAGATGGGAAGGAGCAAGAGCGGAGAGCAGAAAGAGATTAGGATTAGCAAGGGGCAACAAGATTAGAGGAGCAGTAGCAGTATAGAGAGTAAGGAGAAGAGAGGATACATGAATTTGTCTCTTCTTTCTCCCTCTTGTTTCTCTTTCTTTTTCCTCTACAAAGAGTCGCAGCCCTCGTGGAATCGCCAGATCAGCCTGCATCCGATCCATTCCCAGCGCTGCTGGCCCTCGCGAGCTCCTCCTCGTCCTCCTGCATTGACCCGAGCATCCATGTGTGGCTGCTACGTCTGCAATGACCGCGGGCAAGCGCGTGTGTCCGACGCATTCGGCGCCGCCGCCGGCAACGACTGCTTCATCCGCGTCTCCCCTCGTGCTCCTCATCTCGTCCGGGCAGCGTGCCGCCCGCGCCCATCATATTGCTTGCTACCTCGCCAGACGACCATCACGGCGTCACTGGCCGAGCACCGCCTCACACGCTAGTGGTGGCACGTCCTCCGGTGAGCCTCTCGTCTCCCGCTCGCAATCTCCACCGTCGCTGCCCCCGGTGTTCTGCATCGAGCAGCCGCGCCGTCCCCAACCGCTTGAGCCACTGCGTTGACCCTGCTCCACCTCGCCGCGTGGCAGCAGCCGTCCCCGCCGCCGGCAAGGGTGCCGCCCCTCACCCGAGCACACCCCCTGGCGAGGCGTCTTTCATCCTCTGTAACAACAAAAGCATGCAGACTATGGAGGCCTTGATTGGGTGAGGAATTGATGCGGGAATAGCTGGTTTGCATGGATCACATATGCCTGGTTGCAAACATTAGCTATAATGACATCGCTATTAATTAGGGATTGATTGTTGATTTATTTATCTACTTGGGAGAGAGATTTTTGGTTGAGAGAGAAACTTACGCAGGGGAAGTTTTCCTCTGCCGGTGGAGTGGTGGTTAGCCTATTTTAATTGCTAACTGCATCCCTGATAACTCATTAGATTAATCCAATCTATTAGATTTCATTGATTTAGATAATCGGATGGTGCTAATTAACCGGTGTACACTTAACGGGGTGCACGTAAAAAAGTCCTTGTTTGATTGTTTAATAGTAGTAGATAGAGAGAAGGTACAATGCACAAAATTGAAAACGAATAATACTAAAACTAATAATCCCTCCTGGGGCCATTATTCCGGCAGCCCCTCGCCAGCAGCTCCCTGGTGCGCGACGTCTTCCCAGTGCGGAGGCAGTACTCCGACTCCTCCGCCTCGCAACGCTTGACGTACCGATCTGCCTCTTGCTGGCGGACGCACACGGCCGATCTTGCCATTTCGTTGGGCGCCCACCGGAGCTCCTCATCGGTGGCACGCTTGAGCTTATCGGCCCACCTTCATGCAGTGACGAGGCGCCCAACGCCTATGACCTTCCTCGCGAAGTACTCGTCTTCGTACACCTCCTCGGCACGACGACACGATCGCCCCCAAAGCTCCGCCGCCTTCTTTTTCCAGGCGGCATCACGGGCTTCACAGGCTGCCTGGTACCCGGCTTCCTCCTCCGCCATCTCCTTCTTGAACGCCACTTGCCTAGCTTTCTCAGCCGGCGGCAGTGACTTCCACAGACAAAGATTGTACTAGCCCCAAAACCAATCCAAAGCTGCGGGGTCTGGCGCAACCTCGTCAGGCGGCGCGTAGGGGTCCTCGTCGCTGCTAATCGAGTGAGCGTCCTCGGGGCACGGTGACCCCTCGTCGGCGCGTGGGCAGATCGGCGGCGCCATGGCAGAGATTTGAGAGAGAGAGAGAGAGAGAGAGAGAGAGAGAGAGGGTGAGCTAGGGGAGGATGTAGATGAGAATGCAGGCGGGACGACATGAGCAAGGTAGTATTTATTGGTGGTTGAAATCTAGATCAACGTGGATAGTACACACGCCGGTCGCTGGAATTTACAAGTACTCTAGTTTGAATTACACACAATTCCCGCAACAAATCCGTGTGTGAACATAATAGCTGACGGTTTCCAATACAGAACTGTGTCTGATTAATGACCCCCGCCAATCACCTACCAAACCTCGAGACGCGGATAGAGTGCCAATCGGGTGGGGGCCGGTTGTCTTGCCAGATCTTTACATTTTCTTCTTTGAACACCAGATATTTACATCGTCTGATGATTTTTTAACTCGCACACGAGTACACAAAAATATGATTCTTCAAACTGTTTTGGTTTGCCATTGCATGTAGATGTAGCTCAGATTTGAATAACGGTCATTAAATGGTTAGAAAATCACTTAAATGTCTTTAAAAGTTCAAATGACCCCTGAAAATTTCCATTTTTTCACATGACAGTAGTATTAGTGCACGTTAAACGTAGGAAAAAATTTGAAGGCCGTAAGAGGAAGCTATATCCCGTGCGTCAGCAAACATGCATTGTTCCCTCTTGGAACCACAAACCTTCTAGTGAGTTGCTCCGGTTTGTGAGGGGTGTGTGTCCAAATTTTCGTCAAACAGGCCATTTTTTTACCACATCATCTTGGTGGCATGCCGTTAAATCAAGCAAGGTTTCATGTTTTTCTAATCATTTTTTGTTTTTTTGGAATCAAAATGCCATGGCATGCACTCCATGCATGTGCCCATGCCTTGACACCAATATGTTTGAAAATTCATTCGAATTTACTGCACATGGAATTAACTCGCACATAAGTACACAAAATTTTGATTTTTGAAACCTTATTTGTTAGGAGTTGCATGTAGATGTAGTTCAAATTTGAATTACGGTCATTAAATGGTTAGAATCACTTAAATGTCTTTAAAAGGTCAAATGACCCCTAGAATTTTCCAAAATTTCACATTACAGTTGTAGTAGTGCATGTTAGACGTTGAAAACATTTCAAGGCCGTAAGAGGAAGCTATCTCCCGTTCGTCATCAAACATGCATTGTTTCCTCTCAGAACTATGAACCTTCTTGCGAGTTGCTCCAGTTTGTGAGGGGTGTATGTCCAAACTTTCGTCAAACATGCCAATTTCTTTAGCACATCATCTTGGTGGCATGACATTCAATCAAGCAAGGTTTCAAGTTTTTCTGATCATTTTTTAATTTTTTGGAATTAAAATGCCATGGCATGCACTCCATGCATGTGCCCATGCCCGGACACCAATATGTTTGAAAATTCCTTCGAATTTACTGCACACGGAATTAACTTGCACACAAGTACACAAAAATATGATTTTTCAAACCGTTATGGTTAGGCGTTGCATGTAGATGTAGTTCAAATTTGAATTACGTTCATTAACTGGTTAGAAAATCACTTAAATGTCTTTAAAAGGTCAAACGACCCCTGAAATTTACCAAATTTTCACACGACAGTTGTATTAGTGCATGTTAAACATATAGGAAAAAATTTGAAGGCCGTAAGAGGAAGCTATCTCATGTTCGTCATCACACATGCATCGTTCCCTCTCAGAACCACGAACCTTCTAGCGAGTTGCTCCGGTTTGTGAGGTGTGTGTGTCTAAACGTTCGTCAAACATGCCAATTTGTTTGCCACATCATCTTGGTGGCATGACATTACATCAACCAAGGTTTCATGTGTTTCTCATCATTTTTCTATTTTTGAATTAAAATGCCATGTCACTCCATGCATACGTATGCATGTGTCCATGTCGTGAGACCAATATGTTTGAAAATTCCTTCTAATTTACTGCACATGGAAATAACTCGCACACAAGTACACACATATGATATTTTAAAACGTTTTGGTTAGGCGTTGCATGTAGATGTAGTTCCAATTTGAATTACGGTCATTAAATGGTTAGAAAATCACTTAAATGTCTTTAAAAGCTCAAATGGCCCCTAGAATTTTCGAAAATTTCACATTACAGTTGTAGTAGTGCATGTTAGATGTAGAAAAAATTTGAAGGACGTAAGAGGAAGCTATCTCCCATTCGTCATCAAACATGCATTGTTCCCTCTCAGAACCACGAACCTTCTAGCGAGTTGCTCTAGTTTGTGAGGGGTGTGTGTCCAAACTTTCGTCAAACATGCCAATTTTTTTACCACATCATCTTGGTGGCATGACATTACATCAACCAAGGTTTCATGTGATTAAAATGTCATGCCACTCCATGCATACGTATTCATGCATATGTGTCCATGCCGTGATACAAATATGTTTGAAAATTCCTTCTAGTTTACTGCACATGGAATTAACTCGCCCACAAGTACACAAATATGATTTTTCAAACCGTTTCGGTTACGCGTTGCATGTAGATGTAGTTCAAATTTGAATTACGGTCATTAAATGGCTAGAAAATCACTTAAATGTCTTTAAAAGGTCAAATGGCCCCTAGAATTTTCAGAAATTTCACACTACAGTTGTAGTAGTGCACGTTAGACGTAGAAAAAATTGAAGGCCGTAAGAGGAAGCTATCTCCTGTTTGTCATCAAACATGCATTGTTCCCTCTCGGAACCACGAGCCTTCTAGTGAGTTGCTCCGGTTTGTGAGGGGTGTGTGTCCAAACTTTGGTGAAACATGCCAATTTTTTTACCACATCATCTTGGTGGCATGATATTACATCAACCAAGTTTCATGTGTTTCTGATTTTTTTTATTTTTTGGAATTAAAATGCCATTTCACTCCATGCTTAATTGTGTCATAGCCGTTAGACCAATATGTTTGAAAATTCCTTCCAATTTACTGCACATGGAATTAAATCGCACACAAGAACACGAAATATGATTTGTCAAACCGTTATGGTTAGCTGTTGCATCTACATGTAGTTCAAATTTCTATTATGGTCATTAAATGGCTATAAAATCACTTAAATGTCTTAGAAGGTCAAATGACCCCTGAAATTTTCCAAAATTTGACATAACAGTTGTATTAGTACTACAAAATTTCTCGTTCATTTAAAACACCATCCGTTGGCACTTTATTCCAAATTCGTCTTTCACAGCTAATAAAAATATCTACAACATCACATACAGTTGTTTTCTAGGAACCATTTGCGATGAAAATATCTGGGTCTATTTAAGTCTCCCACCTTAAGCTTTGTCGGCTCGTCTGCTCCACTGTCGGCAACCCCCGAATCCACGAATCCCGATCCCCATTCCTCCACCCCCTTCTTGCAAACATGAGGCCGTGTAAACGCTACGTGAAGGCTCGTACGATGGCCGCGTCTTCACCCCCGAGCGCGGCCGCCTACGCCGAGAGTGCCGCCGCATCCGCATTGAGCGTGGACGCTTCCGCCGAGAGGGCATCTGCGGAAGCCGACAGGGCAGTTGCAGCAGCCGAAATGGCTGCAGCTGCAAACGCCGAGAGCGCTCAAGCTGCCGTTCGTGCCACTAATGTCGCCCTGGCCCGGGTCGAGGCCATCCACGCCAAGATCGAGGATGCACACGCAAAGACATTCCAGGCCACCTCGGACTCCAGCATGCAACCCACGTTTGAAAAGGCGGCGGTGGCCATGGAGCACATGCTTTCTCATGGGGTCGCCGAGTGGGAGCTGGAGATGCAGGAGGTGGCGGATATCGAGGAGCGCCGGGAGGAGGAGTTGTGCGTGGCCGAGGTTGCGGTAGAGAAGAGTCTGTCCGTCGAGGAATCGGCGGTGGAGTACCAACGCGAGCGCTGTGGCACAGCCACTACTATGAGTACTACAACCTTGAGGGTGGCGCCGAGGACGAGGACGAGGACGAGGACGCGGTCGACTTCAGCAGGGGGGATGCGGAGTCCACCAATGGCGGCATGTCGCCAGGACAAGTCATCGGCGTCTCACCTCACACCAGTGATGCATAGGCCAGCGCGGCGGTGGATTTTTAATTATGCGTACTTAGGCTTTGTTTTTAATGCTGGTCTTTTGTTAGAGCAATGTATAGGTCAACTGGCCCTATGTAATTACTAAAATTGCTCGATTCAGTAAGTGTGGTATGTCTGGTGTATGCTCTTTTGTGTGCCCAAATTAGGAAGCGATGTTAAATTATGCAATGACGTACAAGGGAAATTTCCACCAAAATTTGAATTATCAAACTCATCCCATGCGCGTAAAGTAGAAGAATCGTTTGCGATGCACACAATCGTTCAAAGTGAATGGTCCGGCGGCACCGCTGCTGCTCAAAGTGAATGTGCCCATGCCTTGAGACCAAAATTTGAATTATCAAACTCATCCCATGCGCCAGAAGCAGAAGAATCGCTTGCGATGCACACAATCGTTCAAAGTGAATGGCCCGGCGGCACCGCGAGCAAAATTTTCCTCCACATTTCCAAAATTTTGGCCTACCGCCAAAATATCTACCCCTGCCCCCTTACCCACCCCCTTTTCTCCCCGACCACAAGTCACATTTCCCCTGTTTCCTCCTTCCTTCCTTCCTTCCTTCCTTGCTAAGCTATAGCCGCTTCCTCACTCTCGCTGTCTCGCATCCTACCGCAGGGGTCGCCATGGTCTTCTTCAAAGACATCTCCAACGGTTCCTCCTCCGGCAACTACTACTTCACCACCCGGGTATGCCTCTCTTCTCTCTCTCGGGCTATGACTTGGAATGAAGGATTTTTACCTAGAGGTCAATTTGAGTCGTTTCTTCCTCTTGTAGCTCCCTAAGACCATCAGTGGTAACGAATGGAGCGGGGTGGCTGAAGATCTATCTGCTGGTTGTCACCATCAATCTCCATTCGTGAAGCTACTTGCGTTTGATTCTGTGGACACTGGGAGGAAGTTTCTGGCATGTGCAGAGAAGGTTAGACCCTCTTCCATTGTTACAAATCATTTGTTAGATGTGATTCAGATACTGTCACGGTCCCAACCCATTCATACCACACCTTCAACCAAACGCATCCTTAGACAGTGTCACAGTTTGTACCTAGTATCTTAAATTGTTGCCATCTCATCAGCGGTGCCATTAGAAAATTATTTGGCACCACTTCAGCAGTTTGTGCAGCCAACTTTGGTCCACACATCCGAGCAGCCAAGCAGTAAAATAGTAAATCTTTATGGCACAAAGGAACTGAGCATCGGAGCAACTACGTGCTCCCAAGTCCGGTCCTTGATTTTTTCCGCTGCATCGGCTCGCCAGTTCAGGGCACCGGTGCGGGATGTAGCAACAGTTGTCTTTACACCAGTTTTGGCATACATAGTGGACGACCTTAGTGCTGTTAGTTCTATGTTACTAAATTTGTGCATGTACACACCTGTTAGTATCAATTTGCTGTCATCCAAACACTATCGCTATGCTGTTGCAGTTATATTTATCTTCCTCATAAAATGTTCAATTTGTTATTTATTGTACATGAGTAAGAACTTGTAGCGTCGTTGTAGTTAATTATAGCTTTTGATGTTCTAGAATTTGGTTGTTGTCTCAGTACTAATTATTTCATCTGCACATTGATCTTTTTGAGAAGATATGTCATAATTAACATGTTTCTTAAGTTTTTCAAAATAAGCATTGGTGATTTTCTATGTTGCTATAAACCCATTCCCCCTACAATTTTGTTACTGATCTAGTTTTAAATATTATAGGATGAACGGAAGTGTTCTTACTTGGAGCGGGTTGATCTAGAGTGGCCACAGTCTTTGAAGATGTGCCTAACGAAGCTCTGGAGCATGTATGAGGAAGTGAACACAGCTAGGCTTACAGAAAGTCTTATCAACGCTGAAGCATATTTCAAGATGCGGGATAAAAAGTTGAAGGTGGAGAATGAGCTCAGATTAAAAAAAAAGACTTTGCTAAGATGGTGTTGGCGAAGGAGGAGGCACTTTCCCAGTTGGCCCGTGCAAAAGGAGTTCTTACTTAACTGAAAGCTGAGGTGGATAAGACGAGCCTGGATGATCTCGATTAGGGAAATGAATATATTGTTCTTATGAAGTTGAAATAGCTATTTGTTGTACTGTGTTGTTTTCATGTAGCTACCGTACTTTGATGTTATAATATATTTATGTGCTTGATATGAAATTGGCAAACAGCTGTTCGATATCAAATGTGAATTTGCGTAATACTGGAATTATTAATTGTAAACTAATAAACCTGCTAAATGTGTCATGGACCTTTGCAAACGGTTCTAGCAGTAAAATCGGTTGCGATGGATAGCCCAATGCCACATAGTTTTCTTCGTCAAATCGTGTGTGATATAGTTGATAAAAGCAAACAGTTAATCAAGGAAGACCGTGTGTGATAGTTACACCTTTCACACACGAGCCTACACATAAAACTATGTGGGATGTACGTCTGAACGGAAACGTTTTCCCTGGATTGACTGTGTGGGATGTACATAAGAACGGAAACGTATTCCTTGGATTGACTGTGTGTGATATACGTACGAACGTAAATGTTTTTCTGGGATTCACCGTGTGGGATGTACATAACTATGGAAATGATTTTCTCGGATTACCGTGTGAGATGTACATACCTACGGAAATGATTTCTGGGATTCACCCGTGTGGGATGTACATACCTACGGAAATGATTTCTGCGATTCACCGTGTGGGATGTACATAGCTACGGGAATGATTGGGTTTCGATGCCTCGCCCGATCGCACATGGCCCGAGCCTGGGTCCCAGGAGGGCCTATCCTCGACGATTTCTGGGTCGTGTGGGAAGGACACCCTATCACACACACTCACTTGGCGACGGTTCCAAATGCCATCGCGGAAAGGGGTCAAAAACCGTTTTTTAGGACCCACGTGCACCAGTGTGGCAGGTATCATTTATTATCACTAGGGCAGCAAGTATCAGCTGGGTTTTGGGCTGCCCCGTCTTCTTTTTTAACATGCGCAGCCCACGACATGCCGGTTTGTATTTTTTTAGGGCCATCATGTATAGACCGGCCTATGGACCTCCCATCCGAGGTTTTATTTTTCCTGAAACATCGGCAGCCCAATCTATGTATTTTTTTGAAGAAAACGCAGAGGTCTGTTCTATTTTTCTATATAAGAATAGGAACGCCTGGTCCAACTTATGTTTCCCTTCTAACTATATTATATATATTTAAATTATTTTATATGTTATTATATATTATTGTTATTGTCATCATATGTTTAACAGATACTTACATATGTAAGAAAACAATATCCCATATCTTATTAACTTATAAAAATAATTTCTTAACAGTAAAATCCTGGATTTTTTGGCAACAAAAATCCTGGTGATTGTGTACAAAAGCTTGGTAAGATTTAAGGACCAATGTAATAATAAATCACTTATTATTTAAATATATTTATAACAAAATGCTCAGCCCCTGTTTATTTTTTGATAACATTGCTGCGCCCAACCCAACATTATAATTAGAATCAGCCCAGCAAAATCGTGTATTTCGAGAGAGTGCAAATGGCCTGTAAATTTTTAGGAAAAAATAAATGGGCCGCATGGACGCTACATTATTTGTTCACCCAGCCCAACAAATGGACTGTAATTCTAAAAAAAAGAGATCAAATTGATTGTAAATTCTGAAAAAATGGGTTGAATACATTCCACATTTTTGGAGGCTGAAATGTGGGCTAATAGGTCGAAGCCAACGCAAGTCATTATCAACTTAGTCCAAATGATTCTGACATCGTTGGCCGTTGAATTTACATTCAATGACTGGCATTCATCTTCAATCTCTCGTCTTCTTCCTCGAGCGCCGCCAGGACCACCTGCTCCCGCCTCCTGCTGCTAGCAGCTCTGCTTAGCACGCTTCACTGTGAAGCGCTACCCCACCGTTGGCCAGGCCATCCCTCCACCCCCACACCTCCTGTTATTCTCCACCGATTGCCGAACCACACCGCACTAGAACCAGTTAACCCTCGTACACCTCTCCGTCTGCGACTCTACTCCCGTGTCTTTCCATCTCCGGCTCGTTACTGTCCGGGGCCTCGCCGTCGCCGACCACACCTTGGATGCGCTCAACGCTGAGTGGTCAATGAACGACATCCATCAGAAGTAGACTGTGCATGGAGAGGCTGACAACTGGGTCCACGACCGCACGCAAGGAAATGGCTCCTTATTACGCGCAAAATAATGATTCCTCCACCTGACAGCTAGGACCCACTGGAAGGGCCTCTGTATTTCACGAAAAAAACTTTCTCCTTGCTGACAGGTCAGACCCACCAGCTATATGTTCGCACGCAAGGAAGTGCCTCCTTATTATGCAGAAAAAAAATGAAAATCCCGCCTGCTAGCGGGACCCACCATAGTGGGAGGCTGACTTGTGGGTAGGGATGTAAATGGTACGGATAATTTCCGTTCCGAATCCGCATCCGCATCCGTTTTTAAGGATATGGTATGCACTTTCACAAATCCGACGGATACGGATGCGGATACGGATAATTGTTAGCCGGATATCCGACGAATATGGTAGCGGATATGGTATCGATAATATCCGACGGATGTGGATTATCCGGTATTTTTTGCAGATTATCCGGTGTTTTCAAATAGGATTATCTGATAAATTTGGTCCAATCGACAAACCCAACGACCCAATTAGATCGCTGATCAGAATCACCACATATAAATATCATATAACCCTAAACCTAATAGCACCGCCAGATGACTGTACACATAAAATGTAACGCATAAGGGCAGAAAATAGACTTGAGAACACGTCATCGCATAAGCTCACTTACATAGTATATAACATATTCTGTTATGAACCGAGAACACTATGAACCTATGATGGCTAATGTCTTGCACGGTGCAGCGTGTAAGTTATTAATTTCATTTATAAATAAAAATTGATTGGTTACTTATATATTGTTCTTCTTGCATAGATCATGATAGATATTATGGACAAGATGTACATAGATTTTATTTATCCGCTGGTCGAATCCGCTCCGCTTCCGCTCCAACTGTAGTACGATATAATCCGTATTCGAATCCGCATCCGGTCATTATCCGATCCGCTCCGAATCCGACAAAAAAATGTGGTAAAGGATATGGTAAAGGCATTATCCAATCCGTTTACATCCCTACTTGTGGGCCTACTAAGTTGACGGGGATGGAGGGCATTGTCAACTTAGTCAATATGAACGATTCGAGCTCTAGTGACCGTACGATGTCCATCCAACGGCCGTAGTGCTTCTTCAACCTCTGGTCTTCTTGCTCGAGCCGCCCAAACCAGCGTCGGTCGTGCCGCGTGCTCCTGCCTCCCGTGGCCGGCTATGATGCCGCGGAGGCCTCACCGCCCCTACTACTCCCACCGCTGGCCTGGCCATCCCTCTACTCACCCACACCCCCTGTTATTCTGCGGCGACAGCAGCCTCACACCGCAGCCGAACCGGTGAACCTCGTACTCCTCTCCGCATGGGCAACCACCGCGCGTCTTCCCGGGCCATTGCATTCTTCCTAGGCCTCGCCATCATCCACCGCCCTGGTGCTCTCGGCGCGGCGTGGTCAACCTGGTCAAGGAACGACTTCCATCGGAAGAGTGCTATACGTTAAGAGGCTGACAGCTGGGTCCGCGGCCGCAGCAAGGAAGTGCCTCCTTATTACATGGAAAATAATGATTCCTCCACCTGACAGCAGGGACCCACCGGACGGGCCACTGTATTTCGTGAAAAGAACATTTCCCCCCTGACTGCTGGGACCCACCGGCTACATCTTCGCATGCAAGGAAGTGCCTGACAGTCGGGACCCACCTGGTCGAATCGTACGTAGCGTTGTCATTCTGGTCTCTAACGTGTACGTACATACTGGTCGATGTAGAGGCGCGTGTCGTAGTAGAGGCGCGCACGTAGCATGTACAGGTACGTACAGCGGCCAAGGTGCAAGAAAGTAAATACGGCCATGTACGTACATACGAGAGGGGTCTCGAACGCCTACTCGCGCATACGTACGGCCAGGGCTCATGCACATGGCTGGGTCGGAACGAAGACGCTGCGACATCGTCATGATCACGGGGAGGCAACCGGCTGGGTTGGAACGGAATGTGTCTTTGTGTTCATCGGGAGCCAACCAGCTTGGATGGAACAACCGATGGAAACGAGGCCTGGCGTACCACATAACGGAGGAAACGGCCTTGTGTTCGACCGACCACGGTCGAAACAGGATCCTGTTCATGGGGAGGGGTCTGGTGTACCGCAAAACAGAGGAAATGGACTTCTCTTGGACCTCCTACGATGGAAACGGGGTCCTGTTGATTGGGAGGGGTGTGGCGTATCGCAAAACGGAGGAAATGGATTTGTGTTGGAGCGCTACGGTCAAAACGGGGGTCCGGTTCATCAGGAGGGGTGTGGCGTACTGCAAGATGGGACTCCACAGATACTGTTCATCTCCACCGTCAACCTCCTCCAGCCTCCACGGGCTACTATTCATCCACGTCGACCTCCTCCAGCCTCCACCTGCGACTGTTCATCCACGGGCTCCTATTCATCTAGCCTCCACCGCGCGCTCTTCCACCGTCTACTGTTCAACCAGCCCTCTCCACGGGGTCCTGTTCAAACACCCCCCACGGGCTACTATTCATCCAGCCCTCCATTGGCTACTGTTCAACCAGCCCTCCCCGAGGTCCTTTTCATCCAGCCCTCCACGGGGTTCTGTTCATCCACCGGCTCGATCGATCGGGGTCCTGTTCATCCAGCGGCAACGGCCTCTACTACCATGGGGTCCTGTTCATCCAACCCCCCACCGGGAACTGTTCATCCAACCCCCCCCCCCCCAACAATGCTCACTGTTCAAACAGAGGCATCATCTATCGGCTTCAGTTAGCAGCAGTAGTGAAGGAATCACTGGTTCGATTAACAACGAGGGATCGATCGACGCTTCGTGTTCAAGAACGCCAGAGCTCGCAAAGGTAATCGCCGGGTTCGATTAGAGCCCAACGCCCGCCGGGTTGATTAGAGCACAACGCCTCGCACACACGCTCATACGTATGAGAGAAACGCGCATCACTCGGCCCCGACCAGCCACCGTAATCGGGAACTCCCCCGATATTTTCCTCGCCCTCGCTTCTACCATGGTTTTTTCTGTAATGGACGGCCCAAACAATGTCATGCAGCTGCGTCTCTGGCCCACCCAGGACGAAAGCCCATTTTCTGACATTATTTTTTATCATAGAAGTAGGAGCCCACCACATCTATGATGATACCGGGTTTTGTCACAATTATTGTCATAGAAGTGTCATAAGTATGACAGAAAAAATTTCGTTCGGCCCAAAATGTCACAGGTGTGTCTTTTTTTGTAGTGTAAGTAGATGCAATTTATCCAAACTGGAAGCAATACAAGCTAGACATCCAGCTAGAGTGGCGAGCATGATCATCTAGGACCTAAGAGCCTGGTGGGAGGGCGGCTGCTTCGCCAACATCGTGGCTTTTTAGTTGGCTTCCAGGTGATGCATGTCTATGTTGGGCTTGTCACTGGCTCGGCCAGTGCCCTGACTAGATATTTGACTTCTAGTGCTCCCGGGATGGTGGTTCATGTAAAAAATATCTTTACTTATCTTAATAAAGACTGACTTCGGCCTTTCGAATACAAGCTAGACACCATATGCAACATGCAACCACATATGACAATGCGAAGTTAAAGCAAGCACATGGGATGGTGGTTCACGGCGAGAGAGATCACCAACTCCAGAGCTACGTTTACTGTCTCCGTTTGTTGAACATCCAACTTTTAAAGCCTGGAAACGTGTCTTGCCTGCTCGCGAAGCAAGAAGGAGTGGTTTCTCTCTTTTCATTTCTGCTTCTGTTAAGGCAGAGTTTGAAATACCCTTGCATAAAAACACAATAGTGAGAGTATGGGTGAAGTGTGTGCAGAACTAGTGCACTGTAAAAGTAGTAGATAGCAGGTGGCTGAAAAATAGATGACATGAGACATATGATAGCCCTAAAACATTGCATGTCAAACAAAACTAGACTATACTCAGTATGATTTTGTAATATATGAGCATAGGGATGGCTGGGAAATGCTGGTACTCATCAAGCACACCACCACATGTGGTCCTATCAAAATGACAGTCGACTGAAAATAAATAGGTCAGTCAATTTTTTTATGAACCGTCCGATCTATAAGGAACGGGCAGATGGCCTTTGTCTACCTCCCGCCAGTCACTGTTGACGACCTTTCTCGAACCGCTAGCGACCGCCGGTCCAGACCCCTGCCTCCGCCGCCCCGCCCTCCCCTCGACTTCACACCACCGTCGTGCTTGGCAGCGCCCCCCGACCATCCCTTTAATCTTGGACGACCTCCAGATCAGGCTCCAGCAGCTCCTAGGCCCCCCACACCCCTAAGATAAACACCGAGGCACTGCTTCCCCGGCGTAATAGACGGACTAGCGCCTGTTACGCTGGGGAATGCTTCCTTTAATTGGGAATCAGCTGACCAGTAATTGAAATCCAGGGGGTGACGGACCTCTAGCTAAGGTGAAATAGTATATGAGGAGAAACCTTGTGCATCGCGAGTTACTAGGAACATCTAGTATCAAGAAGCGTTCAACTAGTGTCTTCTGTGGGATGAATACCATGCAAGCAGACACATAAGATTTGTACGAATAAGGGAAGAGGAGTACCATTTTCGGTTGCCAGTGCTAGTTCCTCTGGATGACACGGCGATTTTCTTGGTTTTACCTGGGGAACCAATGTTTTGGAGGAGGGTCGAGCCTTGGACGAACCCATGGCCAAATTGTTGACTGTGTTGCAGTGGCCGCCTGTCGGTAGTGGAAGCAGATCCGAGGTGGCGACAAATGGTGTAGCGGGAATAGCTCCGGTGCGGTGGATGGTGGCGAAGTTGGAGCGGCAACGGTGAGGCGCAGGACGGCGTGGCTGAACTGGCTCGGGTACGCACAACTCGGCCTCGGCTTTAACTACTAGCCGTGGAAGGCGTTGCAGTTGCGGTTGTTGTGGACGACGTCGTCGGGGTATCGGCTCCAGCGTGATGGAGGAGGGCGGCGATTCATGGGTGAGATTGGGTGGCGGACGGAGGACGCCAGGGTTTCGCGGCTGGTGGAGAGGTAGTTTTGGCGCCCACGAAGTATGAATGGGGAATGGGGGCGGGGAGCTAAGGGAGAACCATGTTTCAGTCTGCGACGCGCTTGTTTTTGTTTTTTTAACAGATGGGATGCACTTGTTTAAAATTTGGGGAAAGTACAAAATTTGCCCCCCTCTTAAATTTCAGACCTACTGGGGGTCGGGGGTAGGATGGTAATCCCAGGTGTCCCAAATAGTGGGCGGGAGCGATTTCGGCCGCGTGCATGTGTGCTTAGGCGACCATTGTGTATGAATGTTTTTCGGAGGCAGTTGCGTGGCGTCTAGATGAAGCTACAAACCTACCCCGGTTTAGACCTTTGGACGTCGGGCTGGTGGGTTTCACGGGTCGAAGTTAGAAAAGTAATTTCCTTCTACCAAACATTGGTCTCACGCGGTTTCGGGCGAGTAGAGGCTCTTTTGGCACTTCGTTCGAAATTTTGTAAAAGAAGCATTCACGTTTAGAGTACTCTTGAACTTTGAGGATTGACCTAAATAGACAACGTTAAATTTGACCTTGTATGTTTGAAAACCTCATTAAATTATGCGCTTATTTTTAAAATTTTGACACTTGAAAATCCTATAACTATGATTATTTTGGAATGGAGGAGGTAAAATTGAATCTATTTTGTACACGACTATATATGCTATTATGTACAAAAGCAGAGCAAAGATTGGTGCCCCCATAATTTAGGTATCATTTACAAATGCCATGATATCGAATTCAAATAATTGAATGGACTTCATGTTGAATTTGAATTTTTTAAACCACCTTAAGTTGAATTCAAATGTATGCTAGTTCATATCTAGCTATTTATAATGTTCATTGTGTAACTTTTGTATGTATAATGTGCCTTACACACAACAGGAACTATCACTGGTGCGCGTCGGTGCTATACAACGGTTTTTAACCCCTTTCCGCGACGAATTCGAATAAGTGAGTGTGGGCGATAGGGGGTCCTTCCCACACGACCCAGAAACCGTCGGGGATAGGGCCCCTACAGTACTCCTACTCATTTCTGCACACATTGCCATCACAGTCGGTATTCTGTGGTGCTACGTTTACGATGTGCGGCCCATCACAAACGGTTCACTATTATAGAACGTGTATGATGTGCGGCCCATGACAAACGGTTCACTGTTAAGAAGATTAGCTAATCTGCGTACGAGTGTCGGACAGGATTACGAAACGTCGGACCGTTGTAACATCGTCGTACATGACAACTATCGCACACGCTATTCTGTGGTGCAACGTTTACGATGCATACTTCATCAGAAATAGTTCATGGTTGCAAATCATGTACGATAAGGCAACTAACACAAATGTTTAGTTTTCCCGCACCGTTTGTGATATTGTCTGACACCGCACACGCTTTGCAAACAGCAACTTTGTGCATGCTTGCACACGTTTCCTCTCTGTGAACCGTCTCGGATTATGGTGCATATCGCAAACGTCTATGATTTACCAACCGTGTGTGCCGTAACAACCTGGAGAGCGTAATTTCACCATAATTTAATTTCTGCTTTTTCAAATTGTACCAGATTTGAATTTGAATTTGAATTTGAATGTATGCTACAGGTTTATTCATATCCATTAGGTTCAAACAACCAATGCATTATTCGATTCATAGGTACATATGTTCAAGAATTACATAAGAACCAAATAAAGAATGATGAACCACAGTTGTATATTTGTAGTATTAAAGACGGTAAAGAAAGAGGCGAAATATATTCTAGTTGCTGAACAAGGTGAAGCGGAATGCCCATATTGTGCCCTCCTGCATGCGGAAGGCACGCACGACTCTAGTCCAACCCTTGTGATGGCCTACCGCCCATCCTTTACGGTCTTCATGAAAACATCTAGATAATCATCGTGTTCTGGTAGAAATACTTTAACCTTCGCATGCCCACCAATCATGTAGTTTGAGAGGTAATCTTGAGTAAACTGCTTTGGCAACCACTGCAAAGGAAAAAGATTTAGACATTGTCATCTAACACATCTCATTATGGGCAGTAAAAAGAAGGCTGCAGAGTTCTTACTTACCATCCTGCAGTTCGTTGTTGTCTTGGATAAAGTGTAAACAAATAGTTTAACTGCCATATTTGGACCCATTTTACTAACAATCTTTATCAGCTTCCTCACTTGATGTTGGTTCATCGATATGTCATTGCCCCATACGCAGAAAGGGTCGAAGCGCGGATCTTTACCAATGACATGTGTACCTAAAAGCACCAAGTTAATATTAGAAGCTAAACAACAATTGCACATTGATGTAGTACAACACTCTTTTATAATATGTCTATATACATCTGTATGTGGTAGTCCATTTTAAATCTCTAAAAAGACAAATATTTAGGAATGAAGGGAGTATCTTATAACATCTAATATACTCACATATTAGATGAATTAACATCTTATATTATGGGCCGGAAGAAGTTTAGTGCATTCTTACAAATTATCGGCTGATTGACTGTTGTTGTATCCATGGGTTACAGTTAGTTTGAGCTAGTTCGGGCTCAAATAGCCCTAAAGTATATCTAAACATGAGGGCTAGTTTGAGCTAGTTGCATCTATAACCCACCCAAAAAAACTATCCAACCCAAGAGGTGCTAATTGGAGCTAGTTCTCCTAGTGCATTTATTGTCAATCTAACCCTGCCATCCAAACTACTCTTTGGACGGAGTTAGTTCAAGGTTAGTTATGAGCTAGAAACTAACTCTAACCTCTAGCGAGGTTGAGTATCCAAACAGGGCTGTGTTGTTGCTGTTGCTGTTGCTGCTGCTGCTCTTCTACGTATATCTAGACATCATTAGAACATTAATGTAACACTCTTCCTTGTCGCTATGTAGCCTAGGATTGCATATTTAGACATTAAGTACAATGCATGTTGCTTTGTAGCCTTAGATATATTACATATTTCCCTAGTTAACCTAACGATAAATGGGTTGCAGATATATTCAGTTAAAAGTCCGATTCACCGATTAGTCCCTTATCAGCCGCCGGCCTATATGGTACCAGCTACCGATATCCTCAACAAAGGAGCAGATATAAGCCATGGATGAAACTAACCTCGATGGAAAACATCAGCCGTTCCCAAAATTGTCCAGTGTAGGTACATCGAGAAGCATGTTAAGCACAACAGGCTAAACATCAACCAATATTATCCATGGAAGACAAAATAATCTCCAAAAGATAGCTTCAGTGTGCAGGTTTAAGCACGCTAGTAAAGCAAAACAAGTGGAAAGGTGTGCTAACTGCAACAGGCCTAACATTTAACAACAAGCAAACATAGTCATTCAAACAGGTATTGTGTTGGTCTAAGTACACTCGTTATTGTTAAATATAAATGAAAAGGCGTGTTAACTACAAGATGCAGCAACCAAATGTAGCCATTCATAGTGGTACTGTTGAAACTAGTACTGATGAAATTGAACTGCACAGTTCATACTTGCACATATAGAACACCATGTTCTGAATAACTGGAATAAACAAGGCATACTACGAACAAGCAAAGATAGCATTTGAAACTGGACATATGCTAACTACAAACAACCCAACAACCAAAAAACTTTAAAAGAGGCATATGCTAGCTATAACAGGCTTAACAGCAAGCAAATATATGCATTCCTATCGATATTTTTAAAACTGGATTGATGAAATGTACTGCACAGTAAATAATGCACATATAGAGCATCACATTGTGAACAACTGAAATGAACAAGGCATACTACAAACAACCAGATATAGCAATTAAAACTGGACATATTCTCACTACACAACAAAAGGGACTCGACAAAACAAATCATGGGTTTCGCCCTGTGAAGAGGCATGGAAAAACAAATCATGGGTTTCCTCACTTGTCACAGATGGGCTCATTCCCGTGGGAAGAGCATGGACCCTGGATGCGCTCCATGTTGTCGCAGATGGGATCCTTCCCCTTGGAAGAGCGTGTCACAGCCCTAGAGCTTGCTTGTAACTAGTGGCATTGCATCCATGCATCATGTTTAATTTTCATGAAATTTGAAACGGGGATTGCCTAAACCCTAGCATTAAAGGAATTCAAATAGGCTCAACCAAAAAATATTTTTCAGTGATTTCAAATGGCTTTAGAAAATGTTCATCATTTCTGGAAAAATGCTTTAAACCAGAACCAGAGGTGCTGCACACTTTTCTTGTCATATTTGGTCACTGGATTAATTCATAAAGTATTTGCATTTGGGCATTTAATGCTAATAAATAATTTAAATGCTCAAATAATCCCAAACTGAAATGTTTACTGTAGGATATATTTCCAACAGTGGTCATGAGCAGTGGCATGAATATTGGGATTGATTTAGTATTTTTAATAAAGCCCAACAGTTTACAGAAAAATAGAAAACATGATTAAATAGAAATAGGAGAGAGAGAGAAGCCACTTGGGCCAGTTACCTGGCAGCCCACTTACCTGACCCAGCTCCTCCAACCGGCCCAGCCCACCTGGCAAGTGCTGGGCTCGTCGCCACCTCTACCAAGAGGGTAGAGGAGGGACACGGCGCACGCGCCCGAGCTCGCCACGCCTCCTCCCTGCTCGCCTGCCTCACCGAAGGGCCTCGAAGCCCTCCTCGGCGCCGGTCTGGACCCCCTGGACCCCCTCTGCTTCTCCCTCGCTCTCTGGTTCCCTCTCCCTTCCCTGGCTCTCTCCCGAACACACGCCGTCGCCGCTGCTCGCCACCACCGCGGCCACAGGCCCTCCCTCGCCCATCCAACATGCCCTAGAGGCCCGCCGTGCCTCCCTCGTCCTCCCCGACGGCTCACGCGACCGAGAAGCCCGAGGCGCCCGCCCGCTTTTCCCCTTCTCGACCCGCTGTCGCTGCCGCCTCGATTCGCCGAACTCCGGACGCCCCGAGCCCGCCGACCACCTCTCCTCTCCACGGTGAGCTCCTCTTCCTCTCCCCTAGCTCCGTGCTTGTTTGGCGTCCGTAGCCTCCGCTTCCACCTCACCCGAAAACTCCCCGCCCGGCCATGGCGCGTCGTGGCTAGAGCCACAATGGCTCAAGCCAACCCCACTTTTGTGCTCAGCGCAGCACCGGGAGCTCGTAGCCACCACCCGCTCCTCCTCCGTGCATCAGAAGGCCAAACCCGATCCCCCTTGAACTCCGGCCGCTGCCTTTGAGCTCGCCGCCGCCGATTCCGACCACCGCAGCTGTTGCCACCACCACCACTAGATGCGCGAGTCTTCCAGCTCGCCGTAGCCGCAAACCCCGAGCAAAATGGTGCACCGTAGGCGAAACTCGAGCCACTCCGGTGCACACCCGCCGCGGATTTGGTCGCCGGCGATCACACGCTTGTGGTGATGACGTGGCATCGTCATTAGGTGCTAATGACCAATTTAATTACCCCTGACCCACTGACATGCGGGCCCTGCCCGGTTAGTTAAGTTAGGTTAGTACTAACTAAGCTAGGTTAGTTTAGTTAGACACTGACAATCGGGACCCACAGGTCAGATTTGACCTGGGCAGCGCCCGTTGACTTGCTGACGTCACCGTGAGGTCATGCTGACGCAGTAATAGGTTTTCTGGATTTATTATAACTCAGGAAATTCCAGAATATATCCAAAACTTCTAAAATTCATAGTTATTCAACCGTAACTCCAATGGAAATAAGTTATATATGAAAAATGATCAGAAAAATATGAGGAATCTGTTTATGCCATGATCATGCATGTTTGAACAAGTTAACCTCACTGAATAGGACAAATGATGATTAGGGCAAATTATGAAATAACATTTGGAGTTGGAAGTTGTTCTTGTTTGAGTTCCACTTCAATTAACTTGGCTAGATATTGCATTAGGTGAATTCAGTACCTTAACATGACATGTCATTCATATGAATGTGCATTGCATTGATGGTGTTCTTTCTCAGTTGCCGGTGCTTGTCCCCTCTCAGTAGACGACGTTTCGACGATGAGATCGATGACACTAATGAAGAGCTATATTATCTTGGAAGTGCTGCAAGCAAAACCCCTTGTTCATTCCGATATAATCCCACTCTCTCGCTCCTGCTCTATTTTACTGCATTAGGACAACAACGACTCATGTGTTACTTGCTGGGGTAGCTGAACCCCTTTATCCTCTGCATGACCTGTCATTCCACAAGAATTAGATGAAACCCACTAGCATGAGTAGGAGTTGTTTGAGCCACGATGTGCCTACTCATTCATGCTTGTTTGTCATGCCTGCTATTGCTTAGAGTTGTGTCAGTCCGATTCATCGGGATGAATCGGAGGTGTATGAACATGTCCTACTGTTGAGAGCTAAGTGTGTGAACACGATTTGGTAAAGGTAGCGGTGAGAGGTCATGTAGGAGTACATGGTGGGTTGTCTCATTACAGCCGTCCTTAGGAACTGAGTTCTGTGTTTGTGATCCATGATCAGCTACTACCACGCATTGGAATGCTTAGGTGCCCCTCTCGGCTTATTAATCAACTTGATCTCTGTCCAGGAGTTGCAACTAGTTTCTGGTGTTTGTAGGTAGTGTTAGTAGTCTACCAAGTGGCACCCGGTACAGGTGGGCTTGGGACAGACTAGGCACCATGGCACGGTGTACCAAGCGTAGAACCACCCGTCGAGGTGGGCTTGGGAACCCTGCGCACATCGTTTGGGCCCGTGAGCGACACCCCGGCCGGATCTCCTTGCGGATGGAACCCGAATAGGCGATAAACCTGGACTAGAGACTTGTGTGGTTAGTCAGGTCGTGGCCGACACCCTCGCTGGGCTTCCGCTTGAAGGTTGCCGAGTACATGTCGTGTAAACGGCGGTAAGTGGTGAGAGCGTGTGTGAAGAAGTACACCCCTGCAGGGTTATTATGATCTATTCGAATAGCCGTGTCTGCGGTTAAGGACTTCTGGGTTGCCTATATCAGTTCATAGACAAGTGAAAGTGGATACTCTAAAATGCGCAAGATAAGCGTGAGTGCTATGGATGGCGTTCTCGTAGGGAGACGGGTGTGACGCCCCCGATTCAATCGTACACTAATCATGCACGCAAATGTGTACGATCAAGATCAAGGACTCACGGGAAGATATCACAACACAACTCTACAAATAAAATAAGTCATACAAGCATCATAATACAAGCCAGGGGCCTCGAGGGCTCGAATACAAGTGCTCGATCATAGACGAGTCAGCGGAAGCAAACAATATCTGAGTATAGACATAAGTTAAACAAGGTGCCATAAGATGGCTAGCACAAACTGGGATACAGATCGAAAGAGGAGCAGGCCTCCGCCAGGATCCTCCTAGGTTACTCCCGGTCGTCGGCGGGCTGCAAGTAGTAGTAGGCACCTCCGAGTAGTAGTCGCCATAGGCGGTGGCGTCGCTCTGGGCTCCATCGTCTGTTGCAGCAATCGAGTAGAGGTAGGGGAAAAGGGGAACAAGGCAACCGTGAGTACTCATCCAAAGTACTGCAAGCAAGGGCTACACTACATATGCATGGATATATGTGTAAAGGGCCATATCGGTGGACCTGAACTGCAGAATGCCGTAATAAGAGGGGATAGCTAGTCCGAACGAAGACTACGCTTCGACACCTGTCTTGCAATGCATGTAAGAGGACAAACGAAAGTCCTCCAAGTAACATCACATAGCAATAATCCTACCCGCGATCCCTGCTCATATCCTCGAGCGAGAGCGACCACCGTTGTATCGGCACTTGGAAGGGTGTGTTTTATCCAAGATCCGGTTCTAGTTGTCATAAGCTCAAGGTACAACTCAAGTCGCCCTGTTATCAAGATCACGGCTATCCGAATAGATTAACTTCCCTGCAGGGGTGCACCATCTTACCCAGCACGCTTGATCCCATTTGGCCGGACACACTTTCCTGGGTCATGCCCGGCCGCGGAAGATCAACACGTCGCAGCCCCACCTAGGCACAACAGAGAGGCCAACACGCCGGTCTAAACCTAAGCGCGCAGGGGTCTGGGCCCATCGCCCTGAGCACACCTGCACGTTGCGTACGCGGCCGGAAGCAGACCTAGCCCAGCAGGCGTTCCAGTCCAATCCGGCGCGCGCCGCTCCGTCGCTGACGTCTGAAGTACTTCGGCTGATACCACGACGCCGGGATACCCATAACTACTCCCGCGTAGATGGTTAGTGCGTATAAGCTCGTTAAGCGTGTTAAGTAACCGCGAACGCCGAACAGGGCCAGGCCCACCTCTCTCCTAGGCGGTCTCAACCTGCCCTGTCGCTCCGCCACAAAGATCCATCCAGAGGGCCGTCGGGACAAAGGTCCTTTCAGCCCCCAATCCGTGAATCACTCACTGGGTGCTCCACCACCGACCCGACTTTAGTCTCCACATGTATCATGTATAAGAATATAGTATATACCCGTGATCACCTCCCGAGTGATCACGGCCCGATAGTATAGCACGGCAGACGGACAAGAATGTAGGGCCACAGATGAAAGTACTAGCATCCTATACTAAGCATATAGGATTGCAGGAAGGTAACAACAGTAGTAACAAGGACAGGCTATGCATCAGGATAGGTATAACTGAAAGTAGTAACATGCTACACTACTCTAATGCAAGCAGTATAGAGAAGAGTAGTGGATATCTGGTGATCAAAGGGGGGGCTTGCCTGGTTGCTCTGGCAAGTAGGGGTCGTCAACTCCATAGTCGAACTGGGGTCACCGGCAGTCTCGGGGTCTACCGGAAAGAAGTAACGGAGGGGGAAAACAATAAATAACAGAGCAATCAAAGCATCACAAAGCGTAACATGGCAATACGCGGTGCTAGGTGTGCCCTAACGCGGTAGTAGGTGATACCGACGAAGGGGGGAAACATCCGGGAAAGTATCCCCGGTGTTTCGCGTTTTCGGACAGATGAACCGGAGGTGAAATTTTGCAGGTTTGCTATGCTAGGGATGCGTGGCGGATTTAACGGCTGCGTATCCGAATTCGTCTCGTCGTTCTGAGCAACTTTCATGTACAAAGTTTTTTCATCCGAGTTACGGTTTATTTTATATTAATTTTCAAAGTTTTATCCATTTTTTTGAAATTGTTTTAATTCGAATTAAAAAGCAGAAAATACTTTTGTCACCTAGTGTTACCCTAGCATGTGAGTATGACAGTGGGGCCAGTGGGGTTGGGTTGACCCGGTCAAAGGTTGACTGATCAACACATGAATATTGTAAGTGGGTCCCATGTGTCATTGTCTTTAAATCTAATAAAATGGTAATTAACTGTGGTGGTCCCATATGTCATTTACCCTATACCTAACCACTACTTAGCCTAACTACTAATTAGCTAACCTATCTAACTAGGACCGGCCTCATCCACACACATACGCACACACACAACTACACACACACGCACACACATCGACGACACGGCCATGGCGTGCGTGGCAGCAGCAGGAGGCAGCGTGGCGGCACCTAGTGGCAGCAGCACAACTCGAGCAGCAGGGGCACCTAAGCGGCAGCAAGACGAGAGCAGCAGCAAGAGCAGCGGCAAGAACTGCAGCAAGCAGCCACGGCAGAGGTAAGGCCATGGCGCACCGGAGCGCTGGGATGGGAGCGCGGCGCTGGCCGAGCACCTGTCGTGGCGGCCAACGTGTGGGGCGCCAAACGACGACAATTTGAGGGGAAAGAGATGGGGAACGGAGAGAGGAGCTCACATCGAGCCTGTAGGTGAGCAAAGTGGGCTCGGGGAGGTTCCGATGAGGCCGAATCGAAGACGGCAAGCAGCGGGGCGGAGGTTGAAGATGACCTCGATCCGGTCGATGTGGGGGCTCCCGGCTTGACCTCGTGGGCGAGGAAGACGAAGTAGAGGACAACGGTTCCGTCGGACCTCCCAGCTCGGCGTGGGGGCGATGATGGCCGCGAGGTCGACGGCAACAACGGCGACGGAGGCGTTCGGGAGTGGGGCGAAACTGGAGAGGGGAACGCCTGGGAGAGGGGAGGAGTGGATGAGAGCGGGAGTGAGGCCAGGGAGGAACCGAGGCGCCAGGGGGGCGGCCTTATCTTCCCATCGGTGGTGTACGAGGCGCGGTGCCGGTCCGGCGGGGACGAGCGGGAGCCCCGTCCCGGTCGGTCGTACAGGGAAAGAGAGGGAGATGACCTGGGGAAGGGTTGGGCCGGTCGGTCTAGTTGGGCTACCTTCGCCTTTCGGGCCAAGAGGCCCAGGGGGTCCTTTTCTTTTCTTTTCGCCTTTTCTCCTTTTAGGTTTCTGTTTTCTTTTTGTTTTCTGTAGAACAGAGATAGAGGGAAAAGTTTGGGCTACCAAAATACTTTGAAAATTGTGGGACTAGGCCACTTAATTTCTTTGTACTGTTTGGCACTGACATAAAAAGTTTGAGGGGCAACTAAATTCATTTGGATTTTTCACAAGTAAAATAGCATCTAAAAATGATGAAACGACACTGTTTTAATTGCTATAGTCCATCTTAACTTGGAGGTGATGTTGTTTTCCTTAACAATCATTTGTTAAGGAATTTTGGCTAAATGATGAACTATTTTGCAGCAACTTTTATGCAACTCCAAATTTCACTTGCAAATTCCATTTGCTTTGAAAGTGGAATTTTCAAAGGATATCTGAACCTAAAGGGTGATCACGCACTGTTTAGTAAAATGATTAGCTTAATCAAAGAGGGTTACTGTAGCATGACACTGGGGGTGTTACAAATCTCCTCCACTATAAGAAATCTCGTCCCGAGATTTAAGAGGGGAGTAAGGGGAAAGTTCTGGTTACGATATTCTAACGGATCTTCTCGAAGAAGTTAGTTCCTTTCGTCGATGTCTTCAATCATTTATTCCGATGCATCATGATAAACTTGTCACCATTTCTTCGTGAACTCCATCGTACTTACGAATAGGTAAGGGGTAGCTCTACAACGAAAGGATGTTATAAGGGAAAACCATCTGGGGGTATCCCAAGAATGAACTTATGCGTACCTCTCGAGTTGAACAAATGACACACATCGAGAGCAAAGTAAGACAGTGCGATAAGAAGTTTCAAGCGGATAGGCAATCGTTCATTGCACAAGCGAGGTGCGAAGGGTTGAGCATCGGGAATAAGTATTGCGTCCGATACCAGAATAGGTCAACAGGCAAGTGGCCCGTGAATTACATACAAAGTCAAGCGTGAGGAGTAACTTCGGCAACAGGGGTGTACAGGAGAGTCAGGTTTCGACCCTGTGAAACTGTGGGTTATGGGCCCACCATGTGGTTAAAAGTAGAAAGGTTGGTGACATCTTGCACAATCATGTAAGCAAGGCATGTCAGAGGAGAGTCTGAGGGTCATGTCGGCAACAACATAGGTACCAAGGGCGAGGGACGGAGAGAACCATTTTCCTGCACGTTGAACGAGGCGGACCAATAGGCAAGGTTCTCGTCCATCGGTGGTTACCGGAATGTCATCAACAATAGTAATAGGGTCTTACTTACAGAGTGGTACAACGAGGTGCTTACCTAAGCAGGGGATTATCACTGCTTAGATTATATATATCCCAAGAAGGGTCAAACAGACCCATGGAAAGGAAAATGTGATCATTAGGTTAAACAGAACAATGGAAAGGAAAAATGTGTTAAAACACATATTTCAGGGGTATATCCTTCCCAAGGATAAGCAGAGCATGATATCCATGACAGGATATATTGTAGAAAACCCTTTAGGTGAGGGGAGAGAAATTTCATGACATTACCCATACAACGGTGTTCGGATAATTGAGCAAGAAACATTTAGCATTGGGCTTCGAATGTTCTTGTTGAAAATCAGAGTATCACAGACATGCTTCGAGATAGCATTGACATGGTCTTCAGGTGAAGATCAGACTTTGGAATCACGAAGGATCCATCAGGAATAACTTGTAGAACCAGTATTACAATCCCCTCATGGGTGAGTGGATAACCCTGCTGAAAAGGAATCTATAATGATAGGTCCTCCAAATAAGTGCTAGGCATGACATCATGCTACCGGGTCATCAAAGGGTCAACATCATAACGCTTGGAAAGTTGTCCCAACCACCATATCTGACCGAGATCCATAGCCAATTGGTGTCATGATACCTCAGACTCAGTGGGTCCGAGAGGAAAAGGTGCAACACAAATCGACGAAATGACATTTCAAGATTCTCAGGAAATGAACTACGGGAGCGGGTTCTTGAAGCAATAGTTCATCCTTAACCCAAGGAGGGGATGAGAAGGTGGCTGATGGGCTCAGCGACAATTCATCGCGAATTCCAAACGGATGGATTTCCACGATAATGTGAACAAGAAGATGACATTTGTCAGCTCAAATGGTATAATGATGTATGCTCGAGGAAAACATACACCTTCAAACATTGGTTGACAGGTGCAACCGAAGGATGGGCTGGGTTGCACGACCAACGTCGGAATGGTGATTCAATAATCAATAGTCTAAGAATTTCACTTCAAAGCAAGATGCTTGCTAGAAGTTTTGAATTCACACGTCATAGCTCAACTGTCGGTATTCCGGTTGAAAACAATACGGGGGCCAAGGAATGAACGAAGATGGCAAGAAGTATTATGATATCAAGAATTCTTAAGAGGTGGTGAAATTCTCACCACATCCTTGACATAAAGGATGGTAATACTCCAAGGTAAGGAAGAACAATTGCTGGGTAGCAAGGAACTCAAGGTATAAGACCAAACATGAACAAGCTTGTGTTGGTGGGAAGGAAATAAAGTGGTCGATGATATTACAAATCATCAAGGGCAAGGATGGTATTTCTCATCATGAATTCAATTGATATCCTGGATGAGCTCAGAATGTTGACGATCACGACACCTTTGTCGCGAGAGTTCATGAAGGTGTAATCGATCGGCGACGACATCAAGTCAAAGTAATGATGAAGTGAAAGGTTATTGGAACCAAGGGTACGATACAAACTCGAAACCAAGCTTGTTGTTCAAGGCGAAATGATATGACGATGAGGATCGACGTAAGGTTAGTTCATCGTCGAAAATTGTGCTCCGAGAAGAAGGACCGGGTAGCACATTTAAAATCATCACGACAATGATATAGCCAAACAGGCTAGGAATGGCGTGACCGGGTACAAACTCGTACTTATAGAAGCTTAATGAAGAGTTGTTGAACCGTAGTGCGGACTCAATTCAGTTATCGGTGTCTTTGAGTGTATAATAACTCAGAGCCCGTGAAAAATTGGAATCAGTGGGAAGGTAGCACTTGATGAAGGACTCATAAGAAGTTATGCAGTTCCATGATAATCTCGAGATACCAGGGGGGTAATACTCGACACAAGATCAAAGTAAAGGTTGGACTGGTGTATTGATCCATAGCAGACAATTGTTTTGACTTGTCCGAGAAATGGAATCAAAGAAGAACAATCATGGTCGGAACCACGGTTGCAAGGGATCAATTCACAGATACCATATGTTAGTTATCAAGGAAATAGTTATTATTACAAGAAGCTTCCATGATAGGATATACATCGCGTCCATGGGCATGAACACAAAGTTCAAGGTCGACTCCACTTCTCCAATGCATAACCTTTCATTCACTTCTCATTTTGAAGAAGTTGTAGTGCTGAAATTTTATCTAGCGAAGCACCAGAAGAGTATGACTCTGAAAACTTTCGAGTTCACACATTTTAAGGAAGGCATAGGTTCAACCCATCGGGGCATCTTACGAACATATCCCACAAACTTCGGGGTAAATAATACAAGCTCGAAAGTAGAGCATTGTTCTAAAGAAGATGATACAATTTACCAAAGGCATTATATACCCATGGAAAGGCTCTCAAGGTTATTCAATATGAAGGACAACGTCGGATAAAATCCAACAAAGGAACCGATGGTCCACAAGGGATCGATGTGAGCATCGGTACTCAATCGAGGAAGAAGAATGCACGGGCATCATATTATAGAACATCTGAATAATACGATGCTTAGATAACAAAGGAATTTCGATTTCCAAAATAAAGGATCAAGTAGTCGCCTCGATCAAGGATGGATAAGTTCAATAGACCTAAGGGTACAATCGATACCAATAGATTGGTTGAGAACAAGCTCATGTTCAAAATGACATCGAGCCGAAAGATAATTTAAAAGTATCAACTGATGATTGCGGGCATTCGCACTCATGTTGAAACAATAGGATCAAAATGACGGTGTCCAAGCCGCGTACTAACGAATATTGCAGGTCATGTGGAAAGCATCCATAATGTAAGTAGACAAGTATTGCGAGCAATAAAGCTGCTAAGGATTTTCGGAGGATTGAATAGTATTTCAAAGACTTTTGTGAAACATCTGAACAAGCTGGGGATGGCGGATACTCGGAAAGGCGAGAATTTATTCTTAGGGGTATTCAGGTGGCAAAGAACTGCAAGGCAGTAGGCACAAAATATTCTCGGGGTATCTTGTAGTAACAAGATCGACTGTGAATAAAAGTAAGCACGACAGGTGTAAGTATTTATCCATAAGGATTTATCGGTGGTCGGGAATAGCAAAAGTGATGGGCACAAAGTCTCGAGAGAATATCAAAGAGTATCTCCGAAATCTTCAGTGCGATCGGTGATCATCTGGACGAAGGGCCTCTCCGGAGAAGTATTTTGAGAACCTAAAGTTAGATTTTGTAAAATCGTTTAACCCGAATAGAAGAGAGTTCAGAATCCCAGAGTAAAGGTCGAGGAGTAAAAGATCCTAGTACCACCCAATGGCGATGTGAGCCCATGGGCCACACAGCCATGTTAGTAAAAGTTTTGCAATGACTAGACTCAACTTCGGCCAAGGAGTTGGAAAGGGGGATTCCTACAGGCAATCGGCTCGATACCAACTTCAGACGCCCGATTCAATCGTACACTAATCATGCACGCAAATGTATGCGATCAAGATCAAGACTCACGGAAGATATCAAAACACAACTCTACAAATAAAATAAGTCATACAAGCATCATAATACAAGCCAGGGCCTCGAGGGCTCGAATACAAGTGCTCGATCATAGGCGAAGTCAGCGGAAGCAAACAATATCTGAGTATAGACATAAGTTAAACAAGGTGCCATAAGATGGCTAGCACAAACCGGGATACAGATCGAAGAGGAGCAGGCCTCCTGCCTGGGATCCTCCTAGGTTACTCTGGTGGTAAATCGTCGCCGGCTGCACGTAGTAGTAGGCACCTCGAGTAGTAGTCGTCATAGGCGGTGGCGTCGGCTCCAGGCTCCATCGTCTGGTTGCAACAATCGAGTAGAGGTAGGGGAAAAGGGGAACAAGGCAACCGTGAGTACTCATCCAAAGTACTCGCAAGCAAGGAGCTACACTACATATGCATGGATATATGTGTAAAGGGCCATATTAGTGGACTGAACTGCAGAATGCCAGAATAAGAGGGGGATAGCTAGTCTTAACGAAGACTACGCTTCTGGACACCTGTCTTGCAACAGACAGAAGAGGACAAATGAAAGTCCTCCAAGTAACATCACCTAGCAATAATCCTACCCGGCGATCCCTTGCTCATATCCACGAGCGAGAGTGACCACCGTTGTATCCGCACTTGGAAGGGTGTGTTTTATCCAAATATCCGGTTCTAGTTGTCATAAGCTCAAGGTACAACTCCAAGTCGTCCTGTTACGAAGATCACGGCTATCCGAATAGATTAACTTCCTGCAGGGTGCACCATCTTACCAAAGACGCTTGATCCCATTTGGCGGACACACTTTCTGGGTCATGCCCGCCGCGGAAGATCAACACGCCGCAGCCCCACCTAGGCACAACAGAGAGGCCAACACGCGGTCTAAACCTAAGCGCGCAGGGTGCGGGCCCATCGCCTACGAAAGCACACCTGCACGTTGCGTCTGACGCGGAAGCGCAGACCTAGCCTAGCAGGCGTTCCATCCAATCCGGCGCGCGCCGCTCCGTCGCCGACGTCTGAAGTGCCGGTGATACCACGACGGCGGGATACCCATAACTACTCCCGCGTAGATGGTTAGTGCGTATAAGCTCAGTAGCCAACTCAGATCAAATACCAAGACCTCGTTAAGCGTGTTAAGTAACATGAGCGCCGAGCAGGCCAGGCCCACCTCTCTCCTAGGCGGTCTCAACCTGCCCTGTCGCTCCGCCACAAAGATCCATCCAGAGGGCCGTCGGGACAAAGGTCCTTTCAGCCCCCAATCCGTGAATCACTCGCGGGTGCTCCACCAGCCGACCCGACTTTAGTCTCCACATGTATCATGTATAAGAATATAGTATATACCCGTGATCACCTCCCGAGTGATCACGGCCCGATAGTATAGCACGGCAGACGGACAAGAATGTAGGGCCACAGATGAAAGTACTAGCATCCTATACTAAGCATATAGGATTGCAGGTAAGGTAACAACAGTAGTAACAAGGACAGGCTATGCATCAGGATAGGTATAACTGAAAGTAGTAACATGCTACACTACTCTAATGCAAGCAGTATAGAGAAGAGTAGGCGATATCTGGTGATCAAAGGGGGGGCTTGCCTGGTTGCTCTGGCAAGTAGGGGTCGTCAACTCCGTAGTCGAACTGGGGTCACCGGCAGTCTCGGGGTCTGAGGAAAGAAGTAACGAGGGGGAACACAATAAATAATGAGCAATCAAAGCATCACAAAGCGTAACATGGCAATACGCGGTGCTAGGTGTGCCCTAACGCGGTAGTAGGTGATACCGACGAAGGGCGGAAACATCCGGGAAAGTATCCCCGGTGTTTCGCGTTTTCGGACAGATGAACCGGAGGTGAAATTTTGCAGGTTCGCTATGCTAGGGATGCGTGGCAGACGAACGGGCTGCGTATCCGAATTCGTCTCGTCGTTCTGAGCAACTTTCATGTACAAAGTTTTTTCATCCGAGTTACGGTTTATTTTATATTAATTTTCAAAGTTTTATCCATTTTTTTGAAATTGTTTTAATTCGAATTAAAAAGCAGAAAATACTTTTGTCACCTAGTGTTACCCTAGCATGTGAGTATGACAGTGGGGCCAGTGGGGTTGGGTTGACCCGGTCAAAGGTTGACTGATCAACACATGAATATTGTAAGTGGGTCCCATGTGTCATTGTCTTTCGTCTAATAAAATGGTAATTAACCAGGGTGGTCCCATATGTCATTTACCCTATACCTAACCACTACTTAGCCTAACTACTAATTAGCTAACCTATCTAACTAGGACCGGCCTCATCCACACACACGCACACACACAACTACACACACGCACGCACACTTTGGCCGACGACACGGCCATGGCTGTGGCAGCAGCAGGAGGCAGCGGCGGCACCTAGTGGCAGCAGCACAACTCGAGCAGCAGGGGCACCTAGCGGCAGTAGCAGTACGAGAGCAGCAGCAAGAGCAGCGGCAAGAACAGCAGCAAGCAGCCACGGCAGCGGGGTAAGGCCATGGCGCACCGGAGCGCGGGACAGGGGAGCGCGGGCGCGCGAAGCCGAGCACCCTGTCAGGGCGGCCAACGTGTGGGGCGGCCAAACGACGAAGAATTTGAGGGGAAAGAGATGGGGAACGGAGAGAGGAGCTCACATCGAGCCTGTAGGTGAGCAAAGTGGGCTCTGGGAGGTTCCGATGAGGCCGAATCGAAGACGGCAAGCAGCGGGGCGGAGGTTGAAGATGACCTCGATCCGGTCGATGTGGGGGCTCCCGGCTTGACCTCGTGGGTGAGGAAGACGAAGTAGAGGACAACGGTTCCGTCGGACCTCCCAGCTCGGCGTGGGGGCGATGATGGCTGCAAGGTCGACGCAACAACGGCGACGGAGGCGTTTGGGAGTGGGGCGAAACTGGAGAGGGGAACGCCTGGGAGAGGGGAGGAGTGGATGAGAGCGGGAGTGAGGCCAGGGAGGAACCGAGGCGCCAGGGGGGCGGCCTTATCTTCCCATCGGTGGTGTCTGGCGCGGTGCCGGTCCGTGCGGGACGGAAGGGAGCCCGTCCCGGTCGGTCGTACAGGGAAAGAGAGGGAGATGACCTGGGGAAGGGTTGGGTCGGTCGGTCTAGTTGGGCTACCTTCGCCTTTCGGGCCAAGAGGCCCAGGGGGTCCTTTTCTTTTCTTTTCGCCTTTTCTCCTTTTAGGTTTCTGTTTTCTTTTTGTTTTCTGTAGAACAGAGATAGAGGGAAAAGTTTGGGCTACCAAAATACTTTGAAAATTGTGGGACTAGGCCACTTAATTTCTTTGTACTGTTTGGCACTGACATAAAAAGTTTGAGGGGCAACTAAATTCATTTGGATTTTTCACAAGTAAAATAGCATCTAAAATGTGAAACAACACTGCTTTTAATTGCTATAGTCCATCTTAACTTGGAGGTGATGTTGTTTTCCTTAACAATCATTTGTTAAGGAATTTTGGCTAAATGATGAACTATTTTGCAGCAACTTTTATGCAACTCCAAATTTCACTTGCAAATTCCATTTGCTTTGAAAGTGGAATTTTCAAAGGATATCTGAACCTAAAGGGTGATCACGCACTGTTTAGTAAAATGATTAGCTTAATCAAAGAGGGTTTCTGTAGCATGACACTGGGGGTGTTACAACGGGAGCGGGTCCATAGTGGTGTATTGATATGGTGAATATGTGGACTCGTGTGCGCCACCTCAAAAGAGTTACTTGCAGTCGTAGTTCAGGATAGCCACCGAGTCAAAGCTGGCTTGCTGCAGTCAAACTCCACCACCCCCATTGTTGATAATGATGCATATGTAGTTAGTTCTGATGTAAGTCTTGCTGAGTACGTTTGTACTCACGTTTGCTTATTTTATGTTTTGCGAGAGACGTCGGTCTCGCTAGTAGTTCCGCTTGGACTTGACGTTTAGCTTGTTACCTCAGCTACGATCTTGTGCCCTCGGCAGATCGGTAGATAGTCGAGCCGCAGCCTTTTCCATTTTATAGTTATGCGTACTCAGACATGTTTAGCTTCCGCTTGTGCTTTGACTTGTATGCTCGAGTGTTGGGTCATGAGACCCATGTTTGTAATATCTCGCTCCTCGGAGCCTAATGAATAAATATTTGAGTCGAGAGTTATGTTGTGATGCCATGTTGTATTTACACATATTGAGCATATTGTGTGTATGTTTGAAATGCTTGGTATGTGTGGGATCGACAAACTAGTTGTTTATCCTTTGCAGCCTCTCATATGGGGAAATGTAGTCTCGTGCTTACGGCGATAGTAGTCCGCTACAGCCCGGTTCACGAGTCCTGCTAGCCCAAAGACTACTGCTTGGACACTTGATCTGGCGGCATGTGTTTCACTTCGTTCCTATATGCGTCCCTACGGGAAATGTCACGCGGTGATATTCGAGTCCTGCCTAGCCTGCTACAGCCCGGGATACCGGAGTCCTTTTAGCCCAGTGCTATAGCCCGAATTCATACGTTGATGACCGACATGCTCGATATGATTCATGTATGCATGTCCCCATGGGTTAGTGCCGCTTTGGGTTCACGACTAGTGATGTCGGCCCGGGTTCTTTGTCATATGGATGCTAGCGACACTATCATATGCGTGAGCCAAAAGGCGCAAACGGTCCTGGGCCATGGTAATGCGACACCCGTGGGAATACCGTGCGTGAGGGCGCAAAGTGATATGATGTGTTACCGGCTAGATCGATGTGACTTGGAATCGGGGTCCTGATAGCGTTGGTATCAGAGCCTGACTGCCTGTAGGATTTCCAAGCCAAACCGGTCAAAGTTGTGTCTAGAAATGCTTTAGTTATGTAAGGGAATTGATTGTGGAAGGGAACGTAAGGCTCTTTTTACTCCTTATACCTCATGACCTTCTGATCTGAGTCATCCTCTTCTCTTCTACGGGGTTAAGAACTAGGCCTTCTCATCTATCTATCAGGATGACGTGTTACTAATCCATAGACCTTAAAGATTGTTGGTTTTACGCCCCAGTTCAGTTTCTACTATTTCTGTATGTTAACTGTTGATCTCAGAATCGTGTTATGATGTTGTTGAGTGGCTATGCCACCATTTTGCATCATGTCTCAAATCTTTTTGAGCATTTACAGCCGTTATGCTGTCCGAGTCATCCCAGGTCTCTAAATAGTCTGATGCATTTGCAAATCCCTTCTCTTCATCTCTAATGTTCGTCTGGGCCAGATTAATCACACAAATTAGTATGTTGAGGTACTCTGCTGCCTCGACATATATGTTGGAGTTATTATTATGACCCTAGGTGTCTAGAGTATCACTTAGTAATCCAACCATGCTTTGTATTCTACGTGTGATGATTCTGGCCATTATTCTCGAAAGCATCCCGTGATGCAATCTAGTTAGTAGGTATTCTATTCATGGGTTCTTGAACCCGAGATTCACCCTACTTACCTAATGTTGATAGTGTTGCTCGTACCTTTAGGATATTAGTAACTTTGCGATAGTCCTCGAGGTCCGTGGTATTTCCTTCTTCCAAATACTATGAACCGCTTATGGCAGAAGTTCCTCGCTGAACCAAACGATCACAACCAGGGTGCTCTTGAGGGGTACTCCATTCTATATTGTGACTCTGCCAGTTCTACCTTCTCTGCATGGATTATCCGGAAGAAATGTTGAGCTTTGCTCGATATACTAATCCATGCCTCCACAACTCAAAAAGTTATATGCTCCTCAAGTTGTTCCTCCTTAGTTGTATTCCGATCCCCGTCTATTAGTTGATAGTCAGGAGTAGTCGTGCTCTCGTCCTCATCGATGCCCATTTTTCTTGTGGTCCGTCAAGCCATTCTATTCCGGAATGACTAGGAGAAACAAACTCCAGTACCTCATCCATATCCAGGATTGGGTCAAAGCGGTTGTATTCCGCACATCAAGATGCCAATTCAGCTTTTGATTCTGTTCTACCCTGAAGTATTGCCATCTTATGTCAAGAATGTCATGGGAATTTCACAACCTCTTAGGAATTCTTGATGCAGTGATACTTCCCGCCATCATTATTCATTCCTCGGTTTCGTGTTGTCGCAACCGGAATGCCGACAAGTGAATTGTGATGTGTAAAATCAATACTCCGAGCAACTCGTTGCTTGGTAGCTAATGGACAATATCCTCATTCTTAGCGTGTTGGTTATTAAATCATCATCCTAAGATTGATCGTGCTACCTAGTCCTTATTTCTGGTGCACACTTCGATTGATGAGTTAGGATCTTGTCAAGTCCTCATTCATTTGATCATATCGTCTTGCCCTCAAAAGCAAGGTTGTTCTCGAGCTTAGTAACATATCGGTGGTTCGTGATGTTCCGAAAATCTTCTCGGAAGTGTCACCAGGTTGTCACCTGACCGCTATGATGATTTCGTGATCATGTTGGTTTTCCTCTAAACCACCCATTCTCCAAGGATCTGTGTTGGATAACCCTGAACTAATTGGTTAAGCTAAACAACAACTTGGAGAGTTGGAAGATAAAAGCTTGCCTAACTTAGTTCGTTCCAAAGGGATATCCTTGTGTAGTGTGTGTTGAAGAAAGATGATATCTTCATCGATTGGTCCCTGTGATCAGTTGTTGGGCCTATTGTCTTATCAATCCTTTGATTTGAGTGTGGGCTATCATCAAATCAAATCAGTACCAACGATGTTCGTAATGTTGTCTTACTCGTGGTTGATCCCTCGAGCATACAGCGTTACATCTTTTGGTCTGACCAATACTATCACCGTGTTCACATGATGGCGGAAGTCCAGTGATATGGAAATTCCGATGAGTTGTTGTTGAGCCCATCAGCAGCATTTTGTCTCCCCCATGAGTCATGTTGAACATCGACCTAGTGTTGGAAACTTGTTAAGCATTTCTTCGTGTTTCGTTCATGAAGCATATGTTTGGATGAAAGTAGTGACTTCCTCTAAATTCATGTGCATTTGGTGCAAGTTGTCGCCGTGGATCCGAGAAAGTTTGTTTTATTTCCTCTGGAATCATCCCAAGTCAGTCATACCTATGCAAAGTATTCTATGGTGCGATAGGTGATCATCTTCACTCCATATGCAATTCCTAGCACCCCAAGCCACTGATTGATTTGTTCAAGGAGAAGGAGTTCCTTCATAAGAGCTAATCATGACTTATGTTAAGACTTCGATATCCTCGATGATGGTTCCCCACCTGAACTCGGTAATGTTTCATTATAAGACTACTATGTGGTCATGCTTGTCTTGGACAGCGTGTTCATGGGTTTGTAGGAGAACCAGCTCATGTTTTGGAGCTTGCTATCGTAGTTCATCTCCCGAGAGTCTCACAACATTATCTCGTCGATTTGTGTTGCAACTTTTCTTTTCAGACATGTGAGTCTGAAGTATCCTGTTTCTAACCAGATCTGAATCGCAGGCAGATATGATGGTTGGGACATTCCAACAGTTGCATTCCATTCCCAGCTTGCACCGTCCTTGTGCCATTTCAATATGGGCTGACTTCTTAGTAATTCTTGTTCAGGATCATCCTCAAAAGTGGTCCTACCATGGGTCCCCTCCACCTCCGATGATAAGCAAAAATCATCCATTGCGTTGTCTTCAACAAGGTAGTCCACATAATCCATTCTAGTCTGGGTATGCCATTCCTTGCACTCCACCAAACGATGTTTGTGAATTGCCTTAGGTTGGTATGAAGAGTTTCAATGATCTCTGAATCAAAAGTAATTCTTTTTGCCACTTAAGGGAATAGTTCCTCGTGTCACCTACCCTGGGGTGCCCCGTTATTGAATCATGGCAAATATTTCCTCGCCACCTTGACACCATCCACCATCCTTCTAAGCGTGGAATTGTTGCCCACCAATCAAACCCCGTCCTTTGTTCTTCCATCCCTCTCGATGTGTTTCGTGACTCAACTCGAGATGTTCACCCTCTCATTCCGTGAGTTGATCGTGAGTTGCTTGATCTTCAAGAAGATTAAATCATGTAGGGTTTCCCCCTTCTTTCTGTTGTCATTGTCGTGTCGGATGAAGTTCTCGAAAGCAAAGACGTCAAGATCAATATGAAGCAATGAATCAACATCTTCGAGAAGGGCAAATGGATCATGAAGATCGTGTTAGCTTGTGACCCCTTTGACTTCTTACCTCGGGTCTTGAATCTCGGGGCGAGATTCTTGTTTAGTGGGGGTGAGTTGTCACAGCCCTAGAGCTTGCTTGTAACTAGTGGCATTGCATCCATGCATCATGTTTAATTTTCATGAAATTTGAAATGGGGATTGCCTAAACCCTAGCATTAATGGAATTCAAATAGGCTCAACCAAAAATATTTTTCAGTGATTTCAAATGGCTTTAGAAAATGTTCATCATTTCTGGAAAAATGCTTTAAACCAGAACCAGAGGTGCTGCACATTTTTCTTGTCATATTTGGTCACTGGATTAATTCATAAAGTATTTGCATTTGGGCATTTAATGCTAATAAATAATTTAAATGCTCAAATAATCCCAAACTGAAATGTTTACTGTAGGATATATTTCCAACAGTGGTCATGAGCAGTGGCATGAATTTTGGGATTGATTTAGTATTTTTAATAAAGCCCAACAGTTTACAGAAAAATAGAAAACATGATTAAATAGAAATAGGAGATAGAGAGAAGCCACTTGGGCGATTATTCGGCAGCCCACTTACCTGGCCCAGCTCCTCCAACCGGCCCAGCCCACCTGGCAAGTGCCAGTCGTCGCCTACCTCTGCCAGTAGGCAGAGGAGGGACACGGCGCACGCGCCCGAGCTCGCCACGCCTCCTCCCTGCTCACCAGCCTCACCGAAAGGCCTCGAAGCCCTCCTCGGCGCCGCTCTGGACCCCCTGGACCCCCTCTGCTTCTCCCTCGCTCTTTGGTTCCCTCTCCCCTTCCCTGGCTCTCTCCCGAACACACGCCGTCGCCGCCGCTCGCCACCACCGCGGCCACAGGCCCTCCCTCGCCCATCCAACATGCCCTAGAGGCCCGCCGTGCCTCCCTCGTCCTCCCCGACGGCTCACGCGACCGGAGAAGCCCCGAGGCGCCGCCCCGCCGCTTTTCCCCTTCTCGGACCCGCCGGTCGCCGTCGCCCGATTCGTCGAACTCCGGACGCCCTCGAGCCCGCTGACCACCTCTCCCTCTCCACGGTGAGCTCGTCTTCCTCTCCCCCTAGCTCCCGTGCTTGTTTGGCCTCCGTAGCCGCCGTTTCCACCTCACCCGAAAACTCCCCGCCGCCGGCCATGGCGCCGTCGTGGCTAGAGCCACAATGGCTCGAAGCCAACCCCACTTTTGTGCTCAGCGCAGCACCAGGAGCTCGTAGCCACCACCCGCTCCTCCTCCCGTGCACCGTAGCGTCAAACCCGATCCCGCCCGAACTCCGGCCGCCGCCTTGGAGCTCGCCGCCGTCGATTCCGACCACCGCAGCTGCTGCCGCCACCACCACTAGATGCGCGAGTCTTCCAGCTCGCCGTAGCCGCAAACCCCGAGCAAAATGGTGCACCGTAGGCGAAACCCGAGCCACTCCGGTGCACACCCGCCGCGGATTTGGTCGCCGGCGATCACACGCTTGTGGTGATGACGTGGCATCGTCATTAGGTGCTAATGACCAACTTAATTACCCCCTGACCCACTGACATGCGAGCCCCGCCCGGTTAGTTAAGTTAGGTTAGTACTAACTAAGCTAGGTTAGTTTAGTTAGACACCGACAATCGGGACCCTGTGTCGATTTGACTGGCGGTGCCCGTTGACTTCTTCGACGTCACCGTGAGGTCATCTTGTGCGATAATAGGTTTTCTGGATTTATTATAACTCAGGAAATTCCAGAATATATCCAAAACTTCTAAAATTCATAGTTATTCAACCTAACTCCAATGGAAATAAGTTATATATGAAAAATGATCAGAAAAATATGAGGAATCTGTTTGTGACATGATCATGCATGTTTGAACAAGTTAACCTCACTGAATAGGACAAATGATGATTAGGGCAAATTATGAAATAACATTTGGAGTTGGAAGTTGTTCTTGTTTGAGTTCCACTTCAATTAACTTGGCTAGATATTGCATTAGGTGAATTCAGTACCTTAACATGACATGTCATTCATATGAATGTGCATTGCATTGATGGTGTTCTTTCTCAGTTGCCGGTGCTTGTCCCTCTCAAGAGCGATGCGTTTGACGATGAGATCGATGACACTAATGAAGAGCTATATTATCTTGGAAGTGCTGTGCAAGCAAAACCCCCTTGTTCATTCCGATATAATCCCACTCTCTCGCTCCTGCTCTATTTTACTGCATTAGGACAACAACGACTCATGTGTTACTTGCTGCGGTAGCTGAACCCCTTTATCCTCTGCATGACCTGTCATTCCACAGTAATTAGATGAAACCCACTAGCATGAGTAGGAGTTGTTTGAGCCCTGATGTGCCTACTCATTCATGCTTGTTTGTCATGCCTGCTATTGCTTAGAGTTGTGTCAGGTCTGATTCATCAGGGATGAATCGGAGGTGTATGAACATGTCCTACTGTTGAGAGCTAAGTGTGTGAACACGATTTGGTAAAGGTAGCGGTGAGAGGCCATGTAGGAGTACATGGTGGGTTGTCTCATTACAGCCGTCCTTAGGAACTGAGTTCTGTGTTTGTGATCCATGATCAGCTACTACCACGCATTGGAATGCTTAGGTGCCCCTCTCGGCTTATTAATCAACTTGATCTCTGTCCAGGAGTTGCAACTAGTTTCTGGTGTTTGTAGGTAGTGTTAGTAGTCTACCAAGTGGCACCCGGTACAGGTGGGCTTGGGACAGACTAGGCACCATGGCACGGTGTACCAAGCGTAGAACCACCCGTCGAGGTGGGCTTGGGAACCCTGCGCACATCGTTTGGGGCCGTGAGCGACACCCCGGCCGGATCTCCTTGCGGATGGAACCCGAATAAGCGATAAACCTAGACTAGAGACTTGTGTGGTTAGTCAGGTCGTGGCCGACACCCTCGCTGGGCTTCCGCTTGAAGGTTGCCGAGTACATGTCATGTAAACGGCGGTAAGTGGTGAGAGCGTGTGTGAAGAAGTACACCCCTGCAGGGTTATTATGATCTATTCGAATAGCCGTGTCCATGTAAATGACTTCGGGTTGCCTATATCAGTTCATAGACAAGTGAAAGTGGATACTCTAAAATGCGCAAGATAAGCGTGAGTGCTATGGATGGCGTTCTCGTAGGGAGGCGGGAGCGGGTCCATAGTGGTGTATTGATATGGTGAATATGTGGACTCGTGTGCGCCACCTCAAAAGAGTTACTTGCAGTCGTAGTTCAGGATAGCCACCGAGTCAAAGCTGGCTTGCTGCAGTCAAACTCCACCACCTCCTTTGTTGATAATGATGCATATGTAGTTAGTTCTGATGTAAGTCTTGCTGAGTACGTTTGTACTCACGTTTGCTTATTTTATGTTTTGCAGAGAGACGTCAGTCTTGCTAGTAGTTCCGCTTGGACTTCGACGTTTAGCTTGTTACCTCAGCTACGATCTTGTGCCCTCGGCAGGATCTGGTAGATAGTCAGGCTTCGCAGCCTTTTCCATTTTATAGTTGTCTGTACTCAGACATGTTTAGCTTCCGTTTGTGCTTTGACTTGTATGCTCTGAGTGTTGGGTCATGAGACCCATGTTTGTAATATCTTGCTCCTCGGAGCCTAATGAATAAATATTTGAGTCGTAGAGTTATGTTGTGATGCCATGTTGTACTTACACATATTGAGCATATTGTGTGTATGTTTGAAATGCTTGGTATGTGTGGGATCCAAAAAACTAGTTGTTTATCCTTGGCAGCCTCTCATATGGGGAAATGTAGTCTCGTGCTTCTGAGTGATAGTAGTCCGCTACAGCCGGTTCACGGAGTCACGCTAGCCCAGCACTACTGCTTGGACACTTGACTGGCGGCATGTGTTTCACCGTTCCTATATCCATCCCTCACGGGAAATGTCACTTGTGATATTCGAGTCTGCCTAGCTGCTACAGCCGGGATACCGGAGTCCTGTTAGCCCAGTGCTACAGCCCGAATTCATACGTTGATGACCGACATGCTCGATATGATTCTTGTATGCCTGTCCCCATGGGTTAGTGCCGCTTTGGGTTCACGACTAGCCATGTCGGCCCGGGTTCTTTGTCATATGGATGCTAGCGACACTATCATATGCGTGAGCCAAAAGGCGCAAACGGTCCCGGGCCATGGTAAGGCGACACCCGTGGGAATACCGTGCGTGAGGCCGCAAAGTGATATGATGTTTTACCGGTTAGATTGATGTGACTTGGAATCGGGCTGTAGGGCGCCCTCCCTAATGTCGCAGAAGGGCGCTTTCCCCTTGGAAAAGCCGGAGAGGGTGCCCTCCTCATAGTCGCAGTTGATGAGGTCTGACTTGGAAGCTGTGGATCCCAAGCCAGCGTCACAGAACGTGTCCTTCAGAAATGACAAAAGGGGCTCGATGGCGCTGGAGAATGGCAAATTGTTGACAGCGACCCAGAGAAGATCAGCGGCGGGGCCATGGATGAGATCGATGGCGGTTGAACCCAAGGGGTTGGGGGTGGGCCACTTAGCCTGTAACATAGCACACCTTTGTACCCCTTTACTTGTGCATGAGAAGCCAGAGCCACGCGCCATGGCCACACTAAGAAGGGCAGAGGAGGGGGCCAGAGAGAAGCCGAAGCCCAAGATAATGCCAAGACCAAGAACACAAAGAAGCAGAGGGACGGAGCAGGTTCCCCCGGCAAGACCCTTGCCGGGGCAGCCTCAGCGGCCCCGGCAAGATCCTTGTCGGGGCAGCTCGCCCACACCAACGGAGTGAGCCACCCTTGAGCCCACAGGTTCTGACCCAACCAACTACGTTGGGACCAGGGCTCAGGAGGCACCTCCGTGGTGGCATGCAGATCTTTGTCAAGATCATAAACACACAAGATCAGATGAGGACCAGAAGACGGCGACCCTCGGCGAGATCCTTGTCGGGGAAGGCCACAAGACCCCCGGCAAGATCCTTGCCGGGGACGACTGCACGCCACGGCGAGACCCTTGTCAGGCCCCTGGCAAGGCCCTTACCGAGGATATTAGCGGGGCCACTGCCAGGCCCGCACCAGCCAAGTTTCTACCACCGTTTGCATGTAAATGCCAGCCCGACCAGTTGGGCTGGCACCTGCGTAGCAACATGCAGCTTCCAGGCCAGATCAGCAAGTGCCTGTGTGGCGGCATGCAGATCTTCGTGAAGACCCTACCACCGCGCCACCTCAGCTGCTTGCCTGCCTATGTGGCGCCGCATGCGTCGCTGGCCAGGGCGCGTGTCAAAGCGAAGAGAAGCGGCGATGGATGGGACGGGCCTCGCTCCACGTCCCCGATAAAGCTACGGGACACCTAAGTGACGCATTAAATGCGTCTTGTCATTTAATACAGGCGATAAGCTCATAGTATTGTAGGCCTTTCCACCTCCTTTGTGCCACTGTGGCAGCCCCTTTCGACTATCAAAGGAGGCCCATGGCATACTGGAGTGGGATTCGGCTCTTTAGAACTATGTAGCCACCATAGCTAGTTTGAGAGCTCAAGAACTCTCTCAAATACACACCAAAGCAGGACTAGGGTTTTACGCATCCTCGCGGCCCGAACATGGGTAAACAATCCTTGTGCTGACTGTTAATCCTGCTCTTCTCACACCCCCGCGCCCTGGCAATCGTAGTAGGGATTCTTATGATCCCATAGGTGTCGTTTCCCACTGACATCTTTGGCGCGCATCAACCTGGTTGTTGACTCCACGGCCGGGTATGATCTGTTGTCATTCCTCGACGCCTACTTGGGCTACCACCAGATCTTCATGACAAAAGAAGATGAAGACAAGACAACATTCATCACCCCATGTGGTACGTATTGCTTTTTACGGATGCCTTTCGGGTTGAAGAGTGCTTCTCGACGTTTGCAAGAGCGGTCCAAATTGATTTTGAACCCCAGCTCCATAGAAATATGGAAGCATACATGGATGACATAGTGGTCAAAACCAAGGACAGGGCAACTCTTGTACAAGACCTGGAAGAGACGTTTGCCAACCTGCGCAAGATCAACCTCAAGCTGAACCCTGAGAAGTGTGTCTTCGGTGTTCCGTCCGGCAAGCTTCTCGAGTTCTTTCTGTCGCAGCGCGGGATCGAATCAAACCTAGACAAGATCAAGGCTATTGAACAGATTGAGGCGCCCAAGCGGATCAAGGATGTGCGTCGGCTCACTGGCTGCGTTGCCGCCATGAGCCTATTCATCTCCAAGTCCGCCGAGTGCGCCCTCCCCTTTTTCAAAATCTTGAAGAAGGCAGGCCCAATGGAGTGGACCCCAGAAGCCGAGGAAGCGTTGTAGGATCTGAAGAAATACCTTTCCTCCACGCCAATACTGGTTGCGCCTAAACCACAAGAGCCATTGCTACTGTATCTAGCGGCAACGAATCAAGTGGTTAGCGCCGCATCGGTAGCACAGAGAGAGGTCGACGAGGAGGCAGTGGCAATGGCAGGACTGGCGGATAGCAAGCGAAAGATTCCCTCGGCAGGGCATGGTGCCAGCAAGGCGTGGCCCCTAGCAGAGTCTGACGCCATTGGAGCAGTGCCCCCGTAGTCAAGTGAAGTGGTGCAGAAGAAGAAGGTGATGCAGCACCCGGTTTACTTTGTCAGCTCCCTCTTGCAGGGGGCTAGGTCGAGGTACTCCAGTGTGTAGATATTGCTCTCCGGCCTCCTTATGGCCTCGAGGAAGCTGCGTCATTACTTCCAAGCCCATGAGATCACTGTCGTCACTCGCCTCCCGTTGCAGCGGATACTGCACAACCCAGATGCGACCGGAAGGATTGTGGAATGGGCCTTGGAGTTGTCGAGCTTTGGGTTGAAGTTTAAAAGTACCTCGACAATCGAGAGCAGAGTCTTGGCAGAGTTCATTGCAGAATGGACCTCGACACCCGACGAAGAAATCCAGGAGACCGCTCTCCCCGGCAAGGAAACAAGCCGCGACTGGATCATGTACTTTGATGGGGCTTTCTTGCTGCAAGGCGCCGGTGCCGGTGTGCTGCTTGTCGCACCCACCGGAGAGCACCTCAAGTATGTGATCGAGATGCACTTTCCCACGGAGATGTCCACAAACAACACCGCTGAATACGAGGGGCTGCTTGCCGGTCTCAGGATCACGGCGGGCCTCGGGGTGAAAAAGCTCATCGTCAGGGGTGATTCACAGCTTGTCGCCAGACAAGTTAACAAGGATTATCAGAGTCCGTTGATGGAGGCCTACGTAGATGAGGTGAGGAAACTGGAGGAGCACTTCAACGGTATACAAGTGGAGCACGTTCCCCAAGCGGAGAACGACATCGCTGACTACCTGTCAAAGTGCGCTGCATTCAAGCTACCTGTGGAACCAGGTACCTTTTTGCTTCGGTTAACTTAACCATCCGTCGAGCCATCAACAGAGTGGAACAAGCGGAGGAAGTCAGGCCCCGGCAGGTACTTTCCCGCCGAGCCCCCAGGGACTGCCGGCAAGGGTGTTGCCGCGAATCCTGAACCTGCCGAGGGACGGCTGGTTCCGGCAGGGCGCCAAGCCCTGGCCGTAGAGACGGCTGCCCCCATGGCGGAAGAGATGTGTTTGGTCCTTGTCGTCGAGTCCCAGGCTCCAGCATGGGCACAACATACCGTCAATTTCCTCCAGATAGGGGAACTTCCTGAGGAGCAGGAAGAAGTGGAAAAAGTAGCCCGTCGGTCTGCCTGGTACCAGTTCATCGATGACGTCCTGTACAGAAGAAGACCGAACAGTGTGAAATTGAAGTGCATCCCCCGGGAGGAAGAACTGGAGCTGTTGGCAGAGATACATGGAGGCATATGTGGCTCCCACATAGGGTCAAGGGCCCTTGCCGGCAAGGCATTCCGGCAAGGCTTCTTGTGGCCCACCGCCCTTCAGGATGCAACAACACTAATAACCAAGTGTGAAGCGTGTCAGTTCCATTCAAAGAAGCTTCATCAACCAGCTCAAGCCCTCCAAACAATCCCTCTCTCCTGGCCATTTTTGGTCTGGGGGATCGACATACTGGGTCCCTTGCCCCATGCTATCGGGGGCTTTGAGTACTTGTACGTTGCAATCAACAAGTTCACAAAGTGGCCGGAGGTGAAACCGGTGAGGAAGGTGACCGCACAGTCAGCCGTCAAGTTCTTCAAGTGACTAGTCTTCCATTTTGGTGTGCCAAACAGAGTCATCACCGACAACGGCATGCAGTTCACAAGCCACACCTTCATGCAATACATTCAAGACCTTGGTAGCAAAGTCTGTTTTGCTTCCGTGGCACATCCACGGAGCAACGACCAAGCGGAGAGGGCAAATGCTGAAGTGTTGCTAGGCCTGAGAACGAAGACTTTTGACAAGCTGCACAAGAGCGGAAGGCACTGGATTGATGAGTTGTCGGTGGTTCTTTGGTCGATCAGGACGACACCAAATCGAGCCACCGGCCAGACGCCCTTTGCCCTAGTATATGGGGCAGAAGCAGTTCTCCCCACGGAACTCATATACGGGTCACCTCGAGTGCTCGCTTATGATGAGCTTGAGCAAGAGCAATTGCGGCAAGATGGCGCAACCCTCCTTGAGGAAGATCGTCTTCGGGCGGCTGTGAGAGTAGCACGCTACCAGCAGTCCTTGCACCGCTACCATAGCCGCAAGGTCCATGCCCGAAGCTTTGAGGAAGGCGACCTTGTTCTTTGGCGCATTCAGTCGGCCAAGAATTCCAACAAGTTGACACCAAAGTGGGAAGGCCCTTATCGGTAATAGGAGTCACCAGGCCCGACGCAGTCCGCCTGGAGACCGAAGATGCTGTCCCAGTGAGCAACTCCTAGAACATCGAGCATCTTCGCAAGTTTTAGCCGTAAGGCGTGGCTTGTCGGACCTCCCGGCAAGCCACCTTTTGTACAAGCTTTGCCGGTAAGGCATGTAACCCTCTGTACAAAGCCAGGCGCAGACCCTGAGCGTAAATAAATGAAGCGCTAGCACCCTAAGTTATAGCATGCATGCTAGGTCTAAGTCTCTTCCTCGGTTAGGATTGGTAGTGCTTGGTGGCGACTAACCCCTAGCCTAGAGGTCGAGTTTTGCGTCTTTCTGTTCTCTTTGGTTCACAGGGCACTTCTGCTGAGCCGCTTGGGAAAAGGAGAACAAATCGGCGCTCCGGCCCCGGCAGGCCAAGACCGCCGGGGGCTCAAGACACAAGGATCCAGCCACGGCAAGCCAGGGTTGCCGGGGGCTGCAGATTCAGATAAGTTTTTTATCCCCCTGTTCTGCATTTCTGTATAGAACTGGGACATGTGAAACCTCGTCTATGATCCAAAAACCACCGTGCTCCCCTTTTCCCATACCTGAGAGCTACCTCCTCGGTCGGAATTTGGTCGTAGCCGTGCTCGCTAGGAGATGAATGAGGGGCCTAACTCTACTTCGCCCTACCTCCGCCAAGAGCTCGAGAATGGTCGACTGAAGTAGGGAAGCGGCAAGGCCTGTTGCCGGGCGACAATGTTTATCTTAAAAATAACAAGGATTCGTCCTTGGCATGGGCCTCGCTCACGGACGAAGAACCCGGCAAGCACCCTTTTTATTAAAAATGTCCCATACAGGTACAGTTCGTACGGAAAGAAAAACATGAACAAGGGGATTACAAGTTTCAAATCTAACAAGTGCCCGCAGGCTTACAAACTAAAAATAAATAAGGTGCCCGCAATCCATTTCTTGTCCCTCTCCTCAGAAGGTGGAGCAAGACGGCAGAGAGCAAAAGGGGCGCCTAGGCGAGGTGCGAGGAGCAGAAGGAACCAAGAGAACATCTTGGTGCCGGGAAAGGAGCTGGAAGACAAGGCAGCGGGCCGACAATACGCGACGAAGGCGTCAGTGCCCGCGTACTCCGAGTAGATGGCCGCCACCCACCTTCTTCGCCTTCTCCGGCCCTCCTACGCCAGCCGCCCAACGAGACGACGGGGAGCACCCCGATGGAGAGCTTGGCAAGGATGGCCCCCGACAGGGCGCGTGGCCGAGGGAGGGGCGGCGCGGTCAGTCGAAGTCGGAGTCGGCATCCTGCCGCTCGACTCCCTCGTCGCTGTTGTCGCTGTCCTCCTCGTCACTCCCGCTTGAGGAGGAATCTTCATCGTCGGAGGAGCTCTCCACGCAGCACTTCAGACGAGTTCCAAGGTCTCCGAAGACCTTGACGGAGAGCAAGCTGCCCTCCATTAACTTGAAGTAGAGGACGAGCCCCACCGTCCATCTATGGATGCGGGCGAACGTCTTCCATCCGCGACGGAGACGATGACGCGGTGGCCGGCGTAGCCTGATGAAGAATTCGCGGGGCCGGTCCCCGACATGACCCTCCATTGCAGGGGGCACCGCTGGCAGAGCCACGGCCGTCAGGCCACCTCGTCCCCCTCTCCCCCGGCCGCCGCGGCGACCTCGGCTACGCCCCCTCCCCCTTCCTGTGGATGGCTCCGCCACCATAGGCTCGTGGGAAGGAGGGACGCGCTAGCGAGCAGCGACCCTCGCCGCCACCATCGAAGGCCCAGCACCTCCTCTCGCCATGGCAGATGGAGGAAAGAAGCAAAGGTGAAAAAAGATGGATGCGGAAGGAATGTGGGATGATGCCCTCCCTCCCCCTCCTTATAAAGAGGCGGGGTCGAGGCTCGGCCGCCCCACTCAGCCAATCCAGCCATCGGAGGCGCAGAGAATCGGGACCGACTCCCACCCCAATCAGCAACGGCCCTGTTTCCCGCCTCCGCCACCTGCCACTTGCATGGAGGACGTGTGGCGGGCGAGCAGGACCGAAAAGACGGGTGAGACGACTGTCCCCCGCCCCGTGATCATGGGGCGTGGACGCCTCAAAGACCGCGACCCGAGCCCATTCAGTAAATGAGCCACGGCTCCACGCCTCCCTCTTTTTATGGGGAAGGTATGAGCTGCCTCTTTACCATGAAATGACGCATGCGTGCAGGAACCGCCCCACGCATGCTCCCCACGTCATGCACGGCCCCCCACGTTGCACGTCCGACGCAGGTCATGGGGGAGCACAGCGGACGAAGAGTTACTGCAGTGAAAATCCGCCCCGCCAGCCCGCGCACCGTTCTGGGCCTGGCCCAACAACGTGTCGCGCTTATGTGTGGCCCAGGCCCGGGGGCTCCTGTCGGTGTACAAAAGTAGGGGCATACCTTTGTACCCCTTTACTTGTGCACGGGCAGTCGGAGCCGCGTGCCACGGCCACACTAAGCAGGGCAGAGGAGGGGGGCGGAGAGAAGACGAAGCCCAAGACAACGCCAAGACCAAGAACACAAAGAAGCAAAGGGACGGAACAGGTTCCCCCGGCAAGACCCTTGCCGGGGCAGCCTCAGCAGCCCCGGCAAGATCCTTGCCGGGGCAGCTCGCCCACACCAATGGAGTGAGCCGCCCTTGAGCCCACAGGTTCCGACCCAACCAACTACGTTGGGACCAGGGCTCGGGAGGCACCTCCGTGGTGGCATGCAGATCTTTGTCAAGATCATAAACACACAAGTTTCTACCGAGGATATCAGCGCGGCCACTGCCAGGCACACACCAGCCAAGATTCTACCGCCGTTCGCATGCAGCTGCCAGCCCGACCAGTTGGGCTGGCACCTACGTGGCAACATGCAGCTTCCAGGCCAGATCAGCAAGTGCCTGCGTGGCGGCATGCAGATCTTTGTGAAGACCCTACCACCGCGCCACCTCAGCTGCTTGCCTACCTATGTGGCGCCGCATGCGTCGCTGGCCAGGGCGCGTGTCGAAGCAAAGAGGAGCGGCGACGGACGGGACGGGCCTTGCTCCCCGTCCCCGATAAAGCTAGGGGACACCTAAGTGATGCATTAAATGCGTCTTGTCTTGTAATACGGGCGATAAGCTCATAGTATTGTAGGCCTTTCCACCTCTTGTGTGCCACTGTGGCAGCCCCTTTCGCCTATAAAAGGAGGCCCATGGCATACTGGAGAGGGATTCGGCTCTTTAGAACTACGCAGCCACCATAGCTAGTTCGAGAGCTCAAGAACTCTCTCCAATACACACCAAAGCAGGACTAGGGTTTTACGCATCCTCGTGGCCCAAACCTGGGTAAACGATCCTTGTGCTGACTGTTAATCCTGCTCTTCTCACAACCCCGCGCCCCGGCAACCGTAGGAGGGATTCTTGTGATCCCATAGGTGTCGTTTCCCACCGACAAGTTGGATAATATAGATCAGGTTGGTAGCTTGGCGTCCCAGCGTGACAAACAAGATGGATTTCCTAGATGTTCATCGGAGTTGGAGCCGACCTGGAAGAACATCCATGAAGGAGCCATACAATTTCACAATATGTGTTTATTTGTGATTGTTATGCTTCTTTGTTTCTATGCATGTTAGAATGGTAAAAATATCCCTCATTAATATCAAGCGAATTGCCATCCCCCACATTGCACCTTCGCACGTCAAGTACATCTAGTAGTGGGCTCATAAAATTGGGGTGCTGCTAGGTGTCCTTGAACTGAAGGGTTCGTGTTGGACACAGACATGCACTACATCAGGTTAACTTGACAAGGCTATCAAAACGGTTTTGGGCCTTGTGGCAAAGAAGGTTGGGGCCCGAGGTATGAGATACCTTCCCGACCGACAGGAGTCGTATAGAGATACTATTAGCAAGGGTTTGCTTACCTGATAGGCATGTTGTCTAGCAGTGATGCTAGCTCACTAGTCGCATGTGCTAGTCGGATCCTGAATCACTGAGAGTTTGCGGAGGGATGCCAACTTCAGTGGGAGTATTTCGTTTAAGGCTAGAATTACTCTACATAAACACATTGCTTAGTGATTGCATATTTTCTGTTGTAGATCAATGGCACCACCTGCTCAACCCAACTTTACATGAAATCAATTCTGGAAAAGGATAAACTGAATGGAACAAACTTTACCACCTGGTATAGAAATATGAGAATTGTTCTCAAGCATGATAAAAAGGGACATGTTCTAGAGGATCCACTTCCAGAGGAACCTGCCGATAATGCTAATACCACAACTAAGAATGCCTACCAGAAACTCCTTGATGAATCAACGGAGATCAGTTGTCTGATGCTGGCTTGTATGGAGCCCGATTTGCAACAACATTTTGAAAATGTTGAGGCTTACGATATGATCGAGAGTCTCAAGAGCATGTTTCAGACACAGGATAGGACCGAAAGGTTCAACGTCTGGAGACCCTTGATGGATTGCAAGCTGAAGGAAGGTGATCCACTGAGCCCACATGTGATCAAGATGATCGGATATGTGCAAGCTTTGGATAGGTTTGGCTTCCCGCTCTTGGATGAGCTGGCTACTGATGCAGTTTTGGGTTCTCTTCCGCCCAGCTACGGGACGTTCATCTCGAACTATCATATGCATGGCATGGATAAGAAGCTCACTGAATTGCATGGGATGCTTAAGGTGGCAGAGCAGGATATTAAGAAAGGCACGCATCAAGTGTTGATTGTGCAGAAATCGGCTAAGTTCAAGAAGAGTAGGTCCAAGAAGAAGGCTAAGGCAAAGGGCACGGAGACGGTAACCTCCGCCGCTACGCCGAAGTCTGGACCGGACTCAAAGACCATTTGTTGTCATTGCAAGGAGACCAGTCACTGGAAGAGGAACTGTAGAAAGTGGCTTGCAGAGCATTGCAAGAAGGCCGTGTTAGAGTAAATCCGAGGCATACCGTCGATCATCCGAGGATCAAGCAATCACACGAGCACGACACCGAGATTTGTTAACGGGGTTCACCGATATGGCTACATCCCCGGGGCCTAACTACGGGCGCTCCTCCCCGTGACACCATCACAATACCACACACCGGCCACCCGGGAGCCGGCACACGCCGCCGGCTCCCCCTTGCGCGCCTGTGCTATTATGTTGGCATAGGTTACATCGTGTGTCTACCCCCGCTATATATGAGAGGCCTAGGATACAAGTGTCCTACTAGGACACGACTCATATCCTATGTTACACAATACAACTACAAGTCCAACTGTAACCTACCTTGTACACTATATTCGACACAACTCCAACAAACTCCACCTTGGAGAATATTCTCCACCACCTTGAGTTCGTCCATGCATCAAACTTCCATGTACATTGGACTTGAGTTTATCCCATGAGCACCGCTGCTACTCCAAAGACTCCATATGACTCCACCTGCAACTTGTAGTCCCTTCTTTTCTTGACCACAGTCAACACTCGAGCGAAATTAAGTTCCACATTACTCTAGTTTGCGCTCCCAACTTCCAGAGTATCAGTCCAACGCCATCACACACTGATCACTGACCTGCGTGAAAGTGAACAACTCACATATTAGGTGTCACACATAAGAGTTACCTGAACTCAACAGCACCGCTCCTTTCTTGACGGCCTATCTGAAACTTGAAGGAATTTCCCATTGCTTGTAATCATCCCGAGTCAAATTCACAGTTGTCTCACTACATGTATGACCACCAGAGCCCTGGCCCGTCTCCATGTCCCGTGCATACCGCACACCTCGCCGCTATTAACGCGTCGAGCCTCCGCTGTCCCGGTCAAGTCTCCAGGGTCACGAACCCACGCCACTCAACCCCCTCTGCAGAGTACCACCGATCATCACAGACCGATGACGATTTCATGCTTCCATCAGACCACTGGGCTCCAGTCCGAATTACGTATCCCTCGCTTTTCCCGCCTGCTGAATAGGCTTCGGCCCCGTCGACTTAGGCCGTAGCCCCTCAATTCAGCTCCACCTTCAACATGACTCCATGGTAGATGATCCATCCACCCCTGCGCCTCATCGACTTCAAGCTCCGTGTATACACCATCTTGAATCAATCCCGCGCCATAGTCTTGTCGAAGCCACACAAGCCCTCGGGTCCTGTGCCACGTGTTTCCACGCCCAGAAGTCGGTCACCATCGGCATTACGCTCCTATGTCGTCGTCGCCGATCCCACCACCGTCTTCTGTACCAACCGACTCACGTCGATCCGTCAGACTATCTAGTCCGACCCAGCCGAACTTCTCCGACTGCATGACACGCTCGAGGCTCCCAAATCGTCTTCCGTGAATTTCCATCCATCACATGATAATTCCATCTTAGCTGACATGACTTCCCGCAACGCCTTCAAGCATCTCTATTGTGCCAACAAATTTTTCATCTGTGTCTGTCATAACCCAAGGTTTCTAGTTCCGTGAACTTCTCTACCTCAAACCTAGTACCCATTGGCACCCTGGTTCTTTGTACCTGACCCATGAAAAATTAACCAAGCTCTCCTCACGTAATGCCCAGGTACACCAAGATGTACTCATAGCAAATTCCAATCAAGAATTACTTGGCCTTCACGTGGTAGTAGCTCCCTTAGCACTAATTCCAATGCTGCAGTGCTGCATGCATGTCAATGTCTCCTGCTAAATCCGATGGATGCCAACGTGATGGATTTTTCCATCATCATATTGATTTGTCTCCTGCCTTCGTCTGCATCGCATACGAGGACTCGGTCCTCTTTTTGGTCCAAAACAAATCTCGTATGAAACCTTTACAGCTGTGAGTCCAGCTCTCCGTGTATGCTCAAGCCGCTGCTGTTATTGGGCCCTGCCCATGCATGGGCCACACGCGGCTAATCGCCACCAACAAACAGGCCTCCACGCGCTAGCTGGCTGTACCGCCGCCACGTGCTATCGTCGCGTCGTATCTCGCCGAGTCAACGCATGAACCGATGACCGATCTCACCAAGAACTACTTTGATCTGCCGAATCGACCGCACGACCTGCTGCTACAAGGCCGCAACTCACTGCAAGGCATCCAACCACGCGCCTGCTTCTTCATCCTCTAGATCAACAAAACATCCACCTCGTAACCTAGCTCATGATACCACTTGTTAGAGTAAATCCGAGGCAAACCGTCGATCATCCGAGGATCAAGCAATCACACGAGCACGACACGAGATTTGTTAACGGGTTCACCGATATGGCTACATCCCCGGGGCACGACTACGGCGCTCCTCCCGTGACACCATCACAATACCGCACACCGCCACCGGGCGCCCAGGCACGCCGCCGGCTCCCCCTTGGCGCTGTGCTATTATGTTGGCATAGGTTACATCGTGTGTCTACCCCCGCTATATACGAGAGGCCTAGGATACAAGTGTCCTACTAGGACACGACTCATATCCTATGTAAACACAATACAACTACAAGTCCAACTGTAACCTACCTTGTACACTATATTCGACACAACTCCAACAGGCCGGAAATGCTTCTTCAGGCAAAGGTACACTTGATGCATATGTTATAGACATTTACCTTGCTAACATACCTAGTAGCTCTTGGGTATTTGATACTGGATCGGTTGTTCGTATTTGCAACTCGATGCAAGGGCTGGTAAGAACTAGGCGTGTGGCACAAGGGGAGATTGACATCAGGGTCGGCAACAAAGCAAGAGTTGCTGCATTGGAGGTCGGCACGATGCAGCTCCAGCTTCCTTCTGGATTTATTTTGGAATTGAATAATTATTATTAAATTCCTGCACTTAGTCGAAACATTATTTCTGCCTCATGATTGATGAGTCAGGGTTATGAGTTCAATTTAAAGGACAATGGTTGTTCATTTTATTTGAATGGTATGTTCCATGGCTATGCACCCATTGTTGATGGGCTATTTATATTGAATCTAGAACAAGAACCGGTCTATAACGTGAATGTGAGGCATAAGCCAAATGAGATGAATCCGACATACTTCTGGCATTGCCGGCTTGGACACATTAGTCTGAAACGCATGAAGAAGCTCCATGATGATGGGCTCCTAACTTCGTCCGACTTTGAGTCGTTCGAGACATGTGAATCATGCTTGCCCGGCAAGATGACTAAATCTCCTTTCGCAAAGAGTTGCGAGAGGGTGTCCAGCTGTTGGAACTGATACATAGTGATGTGTGTGGACCAATGAGCACAACTGCCAGAGGTGGCTATCAGTACTTCATGACTTTTACCGGCGACTTGAGTAGATATGGATATATCTATTTGATGAGGCACAAGTCGGAAACTTTTGAAAAGTTCAAAGAGTTTCAGAACGAGGTTGAGAATTAGCTCGGCAAGACTATAAAACTTCTACGATCTGATCATGGAGGCGAATACATGAGCCAGGAGTTTGATGATCATCTAAAAAGCCGAGGTATAGTACCTTAGCTCACACCTCCAGGTACCCCACAGAGAAACGGCGTGTCAGAACGGAGGAATAGGACCTTGTTGGACATGGTCCGGTCTATGATGAGCAAATCGGATTTACCCTTGTCATTCTGGGGATACGCCTAGAAACTTCAGCTTTCACACTTAACAGGGTACCATCAAAATCTGTAGAAAAGACACCACATGAGATGTGGACCGGGAAGAGTCCCAGTTTGTCTTTTCTAAAGATTTGGGGTTGTGAAGCATTGGTCAAGCGACTTATGTCAGAAAAGCTTACACCCAAGTCGGATAAATGCATATTCATGGGATATCCGAGGGAAACCTTGGGATATAGCTTCTACAACCGGGAAGAGAACAAAGTGTTTGTTGCTCGGAATAGGGTTTTCCTTGAGAAAGAGTCTCTCAGTCGAGAGGCCAGTGGGAGGACGGTCCGACTCGGAGAAATTCGAGGACCACTCGGGGACGGCTCGGCTGGTGATGAGATCATACCGGAGTTAGTCAAGGAACCCGTAGTGGAAGCGGCATTAGAACCATGGAGGTCGGAAAGATTGTGCAGAGTGCGTGATGTATTGTTGCTAGAAAGCGACGAGCCGGCCACGTATGCGGAAGGGATGGTGAGCCTAGACTCCGAGGCATGGCTAGAGGCCATGAGATCCGAGTTAAAGTCCATGGATGAGAATCAAGTCTGGAACTTGGTTGATCCGCCGCCTGGCGTAACTGCCATCGGTTGCAAATGGGTCTTTAAGAAGAAAACTGATGTGGATGGAAATGTTCAGATCCACAAAGCTCGGCTTGTCGCTAAGGGTTATGGACAAGTTCAAGGAATTGACTACGACGAGACTTACTCGCCGGTAGCGATGCTGAAGTCGGTGAGGATCGTACTAGCTATAGCTGCATATTTCGATTACGAGATATGGCAGATGGATGTCAAGACGGCCTTCCTTCACGGAAATTTAACCGAGGACGTTTATATGATACAGCCCGAGGGTTTTGTCGATCCGACTAGCACTAGTAAGGTATGCAAGCTCAAGTGATCCATTTATGGGTTGAGGCAAGCATCTTGGAGCTAGAATATTCGTTTTGATGAGGTCATCACTGGTCTCGGTTTCATCAAAAAGCGAAGAGGACGCTTGTTTATACAAGAAGTTAAGTGGGAGCTCGTTAGTGTTTTTGATCTTGTATGTGGATGACATACTACTGATCGGAAATGATGTTTTGATGCTGAACTCGGTCAAGGAGTCATTGAATGGCAAGTTTTCGATGAAGGACATTGGTGAGGCAATGTATATTTTAGGCATTAAGATCTATAGATATAGATCGAGGAGGCTGTTCGGCTTAAGCCAGAGCACGTACATAGATAAAGTGTTGAAGCGGTTCAACATGAGTGAGGCGAAGAAAGGGTTCTTGCCACTCTCACATGGTATAAAGCTAAGCGAGACTCAGAGTCCTTCGACATATGATGAGCGAAGCAGGATGAGTAGGATTCTGTATGCCTCGGCAATCAGATCCATCATGTATGCCATGATATGTATGCGGCCCGATGTTGCTTTTGCAATAAGCCTAACAAGTAGATACCAGGCCAACCCAGGTGAGAGTCACTGGGCAGTGGTAAAGACTATTTTGAAGTACCTGAAAAGGACTAAAGAGATGTTCCTAGTTTATGGAGGTGAGAAAGAGCTCGTCGTAAGGGGTTACGCCGATGCTAGTTTCCAAACCGACAGAGATGATTGTCGATCATAGTCCGTATTCGTGTACGTCATGAACGGAAGAGCAGTGAGCTGGATGAGTTCCAAGCAAGATACGGTTGCCGATTCTACCACAGAAGCCGAATACATTGCAGCTTGTGAAGCTGCAAAGGAAGGTGTTTGGATCCAAAACTTTCTGGATGATCTTGGTATTTTTCCCAGCCTCGGTAAAACTGTTGGACCTTTATTGTGATAATTCTGGTGCCATCGCACAAGCCAAGGAGCCGAGGAATCACCACAAGACCAGACACATAGATCGGAAATATCACCTGATATGAAAGATCGTAAAGAATGGTGATGTTGAGTTATGCAAAATTCACACATATACAAATGTTGCAGATCCTTGACTAAGCTGCTTCCACAACCCAATCATGAGGGGCACGTTAGAGCTATGGGCATTCAATGTCTATTTGATTGACTCTAGTGCAAGTGGGAGACTGTTGGAGATATGCCCTAGAGGAAATCATGTATGATGGTATTTCCTATGTGTTTATGAATAAAGATAGTCCTTGGACATTATCAATGATGTGTATCAGCAAGTACGTGACTTGTTTGTGGGACTATGCATTGTATGATGACTGTCCTAAAAGGTCCCTAGTCGAAAGGGTTGTGTGGACGCGCAACCAACTAGACTAGCATATCACACGATCGATGGCTTGGTCTCACTAGCCATTGAGCATTGGATGCTAACCGGATAATATGGACTTGGAAGGATCTGGTCGGATTCGACGTTGTCGGATCCGAGTCGAGATAAGGTCCGAGTCGGACAGACCCAACTATGAGACGCGGCGATATGTCATGTGTCAGTCTCTAGTACAACATACGTTCTATGTCCTAAGACCTGAGCTGGCACATGTACTCGGGATGGTGACAGACCTGCTTTGGGCCGGCCAAACGCTACTCCGTGAACGGGTAGTTACAAAGGTAGCTTTCGTGCTTGTCCAGACCCATGCTGTGAGACATGGTCGAGCAAGATGCGATTCGCCCCTCCGACCAGGAGATATACTCTGGGCCCCTCATGTGATCCGACCAGGATAAGCATGGCCATGCGACAAGGATTATGAGATAATCTGGTTTGTGGTCGGCATCACTTGAACGAGAAAGAGGTCGGGCTAGCACAAGGATGACAATCTCGCCTTGAGCCCGACAACATATATCTTGTGGCAAAGGAATATAAGTGTGACATGTTGTGCAGGTTCGCCTAACCAGCTTCATAGTCTGCTTGGTGTTCGGCATGCCTTGCTAGAGGCTGCTACCAACCGTGCAATTCGGAGGTGATCCGAACTGCGACCAACCCGGCTTGAGCCTAAGGGTCACGCACTTAAGGGAAGGAGCCTACGAGGTCAGATCCGAGGACACTGGTCGGATGTGATCCGAGCTGTATTCTGATTGAGGACGAGTAGACTTGTGGGCTTTAGGATCTGCGCGAGGCCCAAGAGTTGAGCCCGCAATAGATGCCTATATATAGTGGAGGTGCGGCACACTTATGGATTGATCACTTTGGCGCTGTCACTAGGGTTTGCATGTGTTCCGAATAGACACCTATACTCGTTGCCGGTTGTGTGATCGGACCTAGCATTCCGCCGCACGACGTTCCTCCTGCATGCGCGGATACCGTTAGAGGCGGTGCACCTGTGCCACTCCGACGAACCTGTACGAGGGATCTGACGAACGGTTGTTCAAGGGAGATCGGACGAGGAGGAGACGATCCACGCGGACGCGCTGCCCCAACTCTTCTTCCGCTGCATGGCACTGCGCGTCTAGTGGTAACGATCTGTGATCCATCTCCCGTAGCATGTTCTTGGTTGTTCTGTGCGTAGGAAAATTTTAATTTGCAGTCGACGCACCCTACCGTGGAAGCCAACACCCCCCCCCCCCCCAACCGAGGTTCACCTAGCAAAGTGTGAAGTAGCTAGAAGCACCCCCTTGTGTCGGCACAAAGGGAATCCTAAGCTATGAATGCATGATCCCTCCCCCCCAACCGAGGTTCACCCAGCAAAGTGCGATGTAGCTAGCAGCCCCTCGTGTCCCCACGAAGGAATCCTAAGCTATGAATGCATGCCCCCCAACCGAGGTTCACGTAGCAAAGTGTGAAGTAGCAACCCCCCCACCACACACACACACTTTCAGTTGGCGGGCCAGAGAGGCATATCTCACCAATATGGATCGTAAAACGGACTAAGAATAATCCACCTTGGTCGTACAACCTCTCTCTTGTCGTTGGTCAAAGTGATGGCCGTACATGCGACCCCGGAGATGGGCTAGCTCACCAATAATTACGCAAGTAGCTAGTCCTCGAAGACAACCACTGCATGCATGTGGCCCAAATATATGTATGGAGAGGTGTTTTTTGAGTAACAATGGAACAACTTTGATGTGGCACCGTGATTTCGAACTAGAAATCCCCACACTGAGTGAGGGTTCGGCTGACGATGCATATGTATGTTACACCACAATTCAAGCCAACGACGGGGATTGATGCATACATGCGTGCATAGTATATGCGCTCAAACTTAAGGTCTGAATCTCACCATGACCTATACTACGATAACACGAACCAAATGAAGAATCCACCATGGTAACCTATCTTGTTGTTGGTCAAGGTGATCCTGGATGTCCACGCGGGCCCATGAATATATAGGCTTATCGCCGATAACCACGTGAGGAAGTGTATCGTTCGAAGGCAACCACTACATGCATATGTATGGAGGTGATGCGTGCATGCATGTTTGAATACACAACATTGATGTGGCGCATGCGTCAAAAATCGTACACTAGCTCCCCACACAGAGCGAGATCGGTTCATGATGTCTCGTTGTACTAGCCACTTCGACTCGATGGGAGGGATTCATGCGTACACATGCATGTGTGTGTGCTAAAACTGTATCATGCATGTCATCCCAAAGCAAAAATAATAATCCCCTCTAAGTCAAATTAACCTCTCTTGTTGTCAGGCAAAAAGTAGTGATGGACCAAGCGGGCCCATAGATGGAAAGCATCGATATCGCTTATAATAGCTTAAGTGGGTGCGAGAGGACAACCACCACCGCTTTGCATGTGGGCCAAACATATATATGTTGAATACCCAAAATGCACAACTTTGATGTGCCACATGCACAAGCTTTTAAATAGCGTTCGCTACCTCTGCTATTGCAGCCGCAATAGAGAGGTAGCGTCACCCTGCCGCTATTAGCTTAAGGTTGAATTAGAAAATAGCGTGTTGTCATGACGCGGGCGCAGTATCACTTGTTAGACCGCTATATCATCCGCTATCCGCAATATCACCCGCTATATAAGTCCTTGTTGTTCTGTTGTGTAATCTATTTTCGTAACTGTGTCTTGCTTGCATGGTTGCACGACCAAATGTTGTTCAATTATAGCTTATATTCTTATATAAATGATGATTTCTCAAATTAAGTGTCATATTTTTTGTCAATGGCCTAGAAATATACACAACAATCTCAAATTTATGAGTGTTTTCTAAAAATTGGCTATGTGGACATAGCGCCCGCAATATCGCCCGCTATCCGCATTCCACTACGTGGACCCTAATCCGCAACCAGTCCGCTATCCGCTATTTAAAAGCTTGCACATGCCTCAAAAACCGTAAACCATGCACCCACACAGAGCGAGGTTCATCAAGCGTACTACATATGATGGTCCACTTCCCCTCTCTTCACCGCATATATATGCTCCTGCCGTAATATATGTACAACCCAAAAGAATCTTCATCGATGGTGAAATTAATTAACATCTCCCGGTGTAGGTCAAAGTGATGCATGGATGCATCGACGACGGCCTCATGGGCCCACAGATGGAAGCGTCACACGTGAGTGTCCTAGCTAGGATATGCATGTGGCCCAAGAAGGTGTTGTGTGATGTTTGAATAGCCAATTTCACAATTTTGATGTGGCACGTGCCTCAGAAACCAAAAAGTCCCGACACTGAGTGAGGTGTACTTGTTCACGGACGCGTACGCATAGTATATATGCTAGTCCCCTCCCACCTCTTCGACGCGTACTATATACCACCATAACACAAGGAAAAAATATTCTACCTTGCTGGTCAAATTAACCTCACTTTCGGCTGTTCATCAAAGTGATGGACGACGACCTCGCGGGCCCACAGAAAGTGTCACACACGAGTATCGAGTGTCGTGTATGTTGGATAACGTTGCAGAAAATAAAAAATTTCCTACGGTTTCACCAAGATCCATCTATGAGTTCATCTAGCAACGAGTGATAGGAGTGCATCTACATACCTTTGTAGATCACGAGCGGAAGCTTTCAAGAGAACGGGGTTGAGGGAGTCATACTCGTCGTGATCCAAATCACCGATGACCAAGTGCCGAACGGACAGCACCTCCGCATTCAACACACGTACGGAGCGGATGACGTCTCCCGCACCTTGATCCAGCAAGGAGGAGGGAGAGGTTGAGGAAGAAGGCTCCAACAGCAGCAAAGACGACGGCGTGGTGGTGATGGAGTGGCATTCTCGGCAGGCTTCGCCAAGCACACGCGGAGGAGGAGAGGTGTTGGGGAGGGGAGGGGCTGCGCCTTGGATTGTGTATGCAGCCCTCCCCTTGCCCCTCTATTTATAGGGGAAGGGGGAAGGGGGCCGGCCCCCTCTAGAAGAAATCTAGAGGGGGGGCGGCGGCCAAGGGGAGGGGGGCTTGCCCCCCAAGCAAGGGGGCGCCCCCTCTAGGGTTCCCCCCAAACCCTAGGCGCATGGGCCCTAAGGGGTTGTGCCGCCCCAGCCCACTTGGGCTGGTTCCCTTCTCCATACAGCCCATAAGGTCCTCCGGAAGAGGTGGCCCCTCCTGGTGGACCCCCGGAACCCCTCCGGTGGCCCCAGTACAATATCGATATGCCCCCGAAACTTTCCGGTGACCGTATGACAACTTCCCATATATAAGTCTTTACCTCCGAACCATTCCGGAACTCCTCGTGACGTCCGGGATCTTACCCGGGACTCCGAACAACATTCGTTAATCACATACAAGTCGTCCTAATAACCCTAGTGTCACCGAACCTTAAGTATGTAGACCCTACGGGTTCGGGAATCATGCAGACATGACCGAGACAGCTCTCTGGCCAATAACCAACAGCGGGATCTGGATACCAATGTTGGCTCCCACATGCTCCTCGATGATCTCATCGGATGAACCACGATGTCGAGCATTCAAGCAACCCCGTATACAATTCCCTTTGTCAATCGGTATGTTACTTGCCTGAGATTCGATCGTCGGTATCCCAATACCTCGTTCAATCTCGTTACCGGCAAGTCACTTTACTCGTACCGTAATGCATGATCCCGTGACCAAACACTTGGTCACTTTGAGATCATTATGATGATGCATTACCGAGTGGGCCGATGATACCTCTCCGTAATACGGAGTGACAAATCCATCTCGATCCGTGACAACCCAATGAGACACTTTCGGAGATACCGTAGTGCACCTTTATAGTCACCCGATTCGTTGTGGACGTTTGGTACACCAAAGCACTCCTACGGTATCCGGGAGTTACACGATCTCATGGTCTAAGGAAAGATACTTGACATTGGAAAAGCTCTAGCAAAACGAACTACACGATCTTGTGCTATGCTTAGGATTGGGTCTTGTCCATCACATCATTCTCCTAATGATGTGATCCCGTTATCAATGACATCCAATGTCCATAGTCTGGAAACCATGACTATATGTTGATCAACGAGCTAGTCAACTGGAGGCTCGCTAGGGACATATAGTAGTCTATGTATTCACACGTGTATTACGATTTCCGGATAATACAATTATAGCATGAATAAAAGACAATTATCACGAAAAAGGAAATATAATAATAATCCTTTTATTATTGCCTCTAGGGCATATTTCCAAGAGTCTCCCACTTGCACTAGAGTCAATAATCTAGTTACATTGTGATGAATCGAACACCCATAGAGTTCTGGTGTTGATCATGTTTTTCTTGCGGAAGAGGTTTAGTGAACGGATCTGCGACATTCAGATCCGTATGCACTTTGCAAATTTCTATGTCTCCATCTTGAACATTTTCACGAATGGAGTTGAAGAGACGCTTGATGTGCCTGGTCTTCTTGTGAAACCTGGGCTCCTTGTCAAGTGCAATAGCTCCAGTGCTGTCACAGAAGAGTTTGATCGGCCCCGACGCATTGGGTATGACTCCTAGGTCGGTGATGAACTCCTTCACCCAAATTGCTTCATGTGCTGCCTCTGAGGCTGCCATGTACTCCGCTTCACATGTAGATCCCGCCACGACGATCTGCTTGCAGCTGCACCAGCTTACTGCTCCACCATTCAACATATACACGTATCCGGTTTGTGACTTAGAGTGATCCAGATCTATATCGAAGCTAGCGTCGACGTAACCCTTTACGACGAGCTCTTCGTCACCTCCATAACCGAGAAACATGTCTTAGTCCTTTTCAGGTACTTCAGGATATTCTTGACCGCTGTCCAGTGTTCCTTGCCGGGATTACTTTGGTACCTTCCTACCAAACTTACGGCAAGGTTTACATCAGGTCTGGTACACAGCATGGGATACATAATAGACCTTATGGCTGATGCATAGGGGATGACACTCATCTCTTCTATATCTTCTGCCGTGGTCGGACATAGAGCCGAGCTCAATTTCACACCTTGTAATACAGGCAAGAACCCTTCCTTGGACTGATCCATTTTGAACTTCTTCAATATCTTATCAAGGTATGTGCTTTGTGAAAGACCTATGAGGCGTCTTGATCTATCCCTATAGATCTTGATGCCTAATATGTAAGAAGCTTCTCCAAGGTCCTTCATTGAAAAACTCTTATTCAAGTAGGCCTTAATGCTGTCCAAAAGTTCTATATCATTTCCCATCAAAAGTATGTCATCTACATATAATATGAGAAATGCTACAGAGCTCCCACTCACTTTCTTGTAAACGCAGGCTTCTCCATAAGTCTGCATAAATCCCAAACGCTTTGATCATCTCATCAAAGCGAATGTTCCAACTCCGAGATGCTTGCACCAGCCCATAAATGGATCGCTGGAGCTTGCATACCTTGTTAGCATTCTTAGGGTCGACAAAACCTTCCGGCTGCATCATATATAGTTCTTCCTTAAGATAGCCGTTAAGGAATGCCGTTTTGACGTCCATTTGCCATATCTCATAATCATAGTATGCGGCAATTGCTAACATGATTCGGACGGACTTCAGCTTCGCTATGGGAGAGAAAGTCTCATCGTAGTCAACCCCTTGAACTTGCCGATAACCCTTAGCGACAAGTCGAGCTTTATAGATGGTAACATTACCATCCGCATCCGTCTTCTTCTTAAAGATCCATTTGTTTTCTATCGCTCGTCGATCATCGCGCAAGTCTGTCAAAGTCCATACTTTGTTTTCATACATGGATCCTATCTCGGATTGCATGGCTTCAAGCCATTTGTTGGAATCTGGGCCCGCCATCGCTTCTTCATAGTTCGAAGGTTCACCGTTGTCCAACAACATGATTTATAGGACAGGGTTGCCATACCACTCTGGTGTGGAACGTGTCCTTGTGGACCTACGAAGTTTAGTAGCAACTTGATCCGAAGTACCTTGATCATCATCATTAATTTCCTCTCCAGTCGGTGTAGGAACCACAGGAACATTTTCCTGAGCTGCACTACTTTCCTGTTCAAGAGGTAGTACTTCATCGAGTTCTACTTTCCTCCCACTTACTCCTTTCAAGAGAAACTCTTTTTCCACAAAGGATCCGTTCTTGGCAACAAAGATCTTGCCTTCGGATCTAAGGTAGAAGGTATACCCAATGGTTTCCTCAGGGTATCCTATGAAGACGCATTTTTCCGACTTGGGTTCGAGCTTTTCAGGTTGAAGTTTCTTGACATAAGCATCGCATCCCCAAACTTTTAGAAACGACAGCTTAGGTTTCTTCCCAAACCATAATTCATGCGGTGTCGTCTCAACGGATTTAGACGGTGCCCTATTTAAAGTGAATGTAGCTGTCTCTAGAGCGTATCCCAAAATGATAGCGGTAAATCTGTAAGAGACATCATAGATCGCACCATATCCAATAGAGTGCGATTACGACGTTCGGACACACCGTTACGCTGAGGTGTTCCAGGCGGCGTGAGTTGTGAAACCATTCCACATTTTCTTAAGTGTGGACCAAATTCGTGACTTAAATATTCTCCTCCACGATCTGATCGTAAGAATTTTATCTTTCAGTCACGTTGATTCTCTACCTCATTCTGAAATTCCTTGAACTTTTTAAAGGTCTCAGACTTGTGTTTCATCAAATAGACATACCCATATCTACTTAAGTCATCAGTGAGAGTGAGAACATAACGATATCCTCCGCGAGCCTGAATGCTCATTGGACCGCATACATCGGTATGTATGATTTCCAATAAGTTGGTTGCTCGCTCCATTGTTCCGGAGAACGGAGTCTTGGTCATTTTTCCCATGAGGCATGGTTCGCATGTGTCAAATGATTCATAATCGAGAGACTCTAAAAGTCCATCAGCATGGAGCTTCTTCATGCGCTTGGCACCAATGTGACCAAGGCGGCAGTGCCACAAGTATGTGGGACTAACGTTATCAACTTTACATCTTTTGTATTCACACTATGAATATGTGTAACATCACGTTCGAGATTCATTAAGAATAAACCACTGACCATCGGAGCATGACCATAAAACATCTCTCATATAAATAGAACAACCATTATTCTCGGATTTAAATGAGTAGCCATCTCGTATTAAACGAGATCCTGATACAATGTTCATGCTCAAACTTGGCACTAAATAACAATTATTGAGGTTTAAAACTAATCCCGTAGGTAAATGTAGAGGTAGCGTGCCGACGGCAATCACATCGACCTTGGAACCATTCCCGACGCGCATCGTCACCTCGTCCTTCGCCAGTCTCCGTTTATTCCGCAGCTCCTGCTGTGAGTTACAAATATGAGCAACGGCACGGTTTCAAATACCGGGAGTTACTACGAGTCTGGTAAGGTACACATCAATTACATGTATATCAAATATACCTTTAGTGTTGCCGGCCTTCTTATGCGCTAAGTATTTGGGGCAGTTCCGCTTCGATGACCCTTCCTTTGCAATAAAAGCACTCGGTCTCGGGCTTGGGTCCATTCTTTGACTTCTTCCGAGCAACTGGCTTACCGGGCGCGGCAACATCCTTGCCGTCCTTCTTGAAGTTTTTCTTACCCTTGCCCTTCTTGAACTTAGTGGTTTTATTGACCATCAACACTTGATGTTCCTTCTTGATTTCTACCTCTGCTGACTTCAGCATTGAAAATACTTCAGGAATAGTTTTCACCATCCCCTGCATATTGTAGTTCATCACAAAGCTCTTGTAGCTCGGTGGGAGCGACTGAAGGATTCTGTCAATGACCGCCTCGTCCAGGAGGTTAATGTCCAGCTGGGACACGCGGTTGTGCAAGCCAGACATTTTGAGTATGTGCTCACTGACAGAACTATTTTCCTCCATCTTACAACTGTAGAATTTGTCGGAGACTTCATATCTCTCGACCCGGGCATGAGCTTGGAAAACCATTTTCAGCTCCTCGAACATCTCATATGCTCCGTGTTGCTCAAAACGCTTTTGGAGCCCCGGTTCTAAGCTGTAAAGCATGCCGCACTGAACGAGGGAGTAATCATCAGCACAATACTGCCAAGCGTTCATAACGTCTTGGTTCTCTGGGATGGGTGCTTCACCTAGCGGTGCTTCTAGGAAATATTGTTTCTTGGCTGCTATGAGGATGATCCTCAGGTTCCGGACCCAGTCCGAATAGTTGCTGCCATCATCTTTCAGCTTGATTTTCTCTAGGAACGCGTTGAAGTTCATGGTGACATGAGCGTTGGCCATTTGATCTACAAGACATTTTGCAAAGGTTTTAGACTAATGTTCATGACAATTTAGTTCATCTAATCAAATTATTTAATGAACTCCCACTTAGATTTGACATCCCTCTAGTCATCTAAGTGTTACATGATCCGAGTCGACTAGGCCGTGTCCGATCATCACGTGAGATGGACTAGTCATCGTCGGTGAACATCTCCATGTTGATCGTATCTTCCATCGACTCATGTTCGACCTTCGGTCTCTTGTGTTCGAGGCCATGTCTGTACATGCTAGGCTCGTCAAGTTAACCTAAGTGTTTTGCATGTGTAAAACTGTCTTACACCGTTGTATGTGAGCGTAGGAATCTATCACACCCGATCATCACATGGTGCTTCAAACGAGCGAACTTTAGCAACGGCGCACAAGATGGGAGAACACTTTCTTGAAATTATTATAAGGGATCATCTTATTTACTACCGTCGTTCTAAGTAAACAAGATGCATAAACATAATAAACATCACATGCAATTATATAGTAGTGACATGATATGGCCAATATCATATAGCTCCTTTGATCTCCATCTTCGGGGCTCCATGATCATCTTGTCACCGGCATGACACCATGATCTCCATCATCATGATCTCCATGATCGTGTCTCCATGAAGTTGCTCGCCAACTATTACTTCTACTACTATAGCTAATGGTTTAGCAATAAAGCAAAGTAATTACATGGCGTTGAATCAATGACACGCAGGTCATACAATAATTAAGACAACTCCTATGGCTCCTGCCGGTTTTCATACTCATCGACATGCAAGTCGTGATTCCTATTACAAGAACATGATCTCATACATCACAATATATCATTCATCATTCATCACAACTTTTGGCCATATCACATCACAAGGCAATTGCTGCAAAAACAAGTTAGACGTCCTCTAATTGTAGTTGCATCTTTTACGTGGCTGCAATAGGGTTCTAGCAAGAACGTTTTGTTACCTACGAAAAACCACAACGTGATTTGTCAACTTCTATTTACCCTTCATAAGGACCCTTTTCGTCGAATCTGCTCCAACTAAAGTGGGAGAGACAGACACCCGCTAGCCACCTTATGCAACTAGTGCATGTCAGTCGGTGGAACCTGTCTCACGTAAGCGTACGTGTAAGGTTGGTCCGGGCCGCTTCATCCCACAATACTGCTGAAGCAAAATAAGACTAGTAATGGCAAGAAAGTTGACAGCATTTACGCCCACAACAGATTTGTGTTCTACTCATGCAAAGAGAACTGCGCATAGACCTAGCTCATGATGTGTAACGCCCCCGATGCGGCTATATCTCCCACGTGTCGAGGCACGACTTAGAGGCATAACCGCATTGAAAGCAATGTCGCAAGTGAGGTAATCTTCACACAACCCATATAATAAATAAGGGAAAGAGATACATAGTTGGCTTACAGTCGCCACTTCACACAGTACATAAATAAACATCCATCATTCAGAGTACACTCAAGGTCCGACTACGGAACCAAAAATAAAAGAAGATACCCCAAATGCTACACAGATCCCCGAATCGTCCCAACTGGACACCACTACTGATCATCAGGAAAAGACACATAGTAACGACCACGTTCCTCGTCGAACTCCCACTTGAGCTCGGTTGAGTCACCTGCACTGGCATCGTCGGAACCTGCAACTGTGTTTGGAAGTATCTGTGAGTCACGGGGACTCAGCAATCTCACACCCGCGAGATCAAGACTATTTAAGCTTATAGGAAGGACAGAGTAGTAAAGTGGAGCTGCAGCAAGCGACTAGCATATATGGTGGCTACATCGCAAAAGAGAGCGAGAAGAGGAGCAAAGCACGGTCGTGAAGCTAGTAGCGATCAAGAAGTGATCCTGAACTACTTACGTCAGACATAACTCCAACACCGTGTTCACTTCCCGGACTCCGCCGAGAAGAGACCATCACGGTTACACACACGGTTGATGTGTATTTTATTTAAGGTCAACTTTGGGTTTTCTACAACGGACATTAACAAATTCCCATCTGCCTCATAACCATGAGCACGGCTTTGAAAGATATTACCTGCGGGGTGTCCCAACTTAGCCCATTATAAGCTCTCACGGTCAACGAAGGATATTCCTTCTACCGGAAGACCCGATCAATCTCGAATCCCGGACTACAAGACATTTCGACAGCAATAAAACAAGACCAGCAAAGCCGCCCGATTGTGCCGACAAATCCCGATAGGAGCTGCACATATCTCGTTCTCGTGGCACACCGGATAGGTCAGCCCACGAGTAAAACCAGCCTCGAGTTGCCCGTGGTGGCCCCATGATCTGCCGGTTCGGGCCAGCACTCGAAGGAGCACTGGTCCGGGGGTTAAAATAAAGATGACCCTCGGGCTCGCGAAAACCCGGGGGAAAAGGCTTAGGTGGCAAATGGTAAAACCAAAGTTGGGCCTTGCTGGACGAGTCTTATTCAAAGCAAACTGTCAAGGGGGTCCCATAAATCACCCAACCGTGTAAGGAACGCAAAATCAAGGAACATAACACCGGTATGACGAAAACTAGGGTGGCAAGAGTGGAACAAAACACCAGGCATAAGGCCGAGCCTTCCACCCTTTACCAAATATATAGATGTATTAAACATAGCTGATATATATATATATTGTGATATCCCCAACAAGTAAACATGTTCCAAAAAGGAACAAAATCTCCATTGTTCCAACAAGGAACAACCTTCAACTTCACCTGCAACTAGCAACGCTATAAGAGGGGCTGAGCAAAGCGGTAACATAGCCAATCAACGGTTTGCTAGGAAAAGGATGGTTAGGGGCTGACATGGCAATATGGGTGGCATGATATAGCAAGTGGTAGGCATCGCAGCATAGGCATAGCAAAAGAGCGAGCAACTAGCATAGCAAAAATAGAAGTGATTTCGAGGGTATGGTCATCTTGCCTGCAATGTTCTCAGAGTTGTCGAAAGCTTGATCCTCGTAAGCGTTCTCAACAGGTTCCTCGTTCACGTACTCGTCTCCCGGCTCTACCCAAAGCAACAACACAAACAAAGGAACCACAATAAATCACGGTGCAATGCACAATCAACATGATGCAAAACATGACATGATATGCGGGATGTGATATGCAATGCTTATGTGCGCTCCGGAAGGTAAATGATGAACCAGGCATCAACTTGGCAAACCAAGTATGCCACTGGAAAGATGAGATGATTTCGGTTGAAATCGATATAAAGATCACCGGAAACGGATGCACGGTTTGGAAATGACAAGCAAAACAAGAATGGCACAAATCTGCCATTAACAGCATGATGCCACTTAGCAAGCAACAAATAATTAAGCTACGGCACCCAAACGTATCAACAAAGCACATGGCAGTGATCTACACATGATGCTCGACAAAAGATGAGCACTGAGCTACGGCTAGTTCACATCATAACATGTTCAAACAAGCATGGCAAAAGTGCACAAAATATCAGGCTGGACATGGCAAAAACAGCATCAGGTTGCAATGTTCAGAGCAACAAAACTACATGATACAGGAACTTAAAATAGAAAAACAAGGCATGGCATGAATCTACTCAAAGCATAGAACAAAAGTCCCTTACTGACCATAAGCCAAAAAGGATTAGAAAATATAGTAACACCCATGTCAATATTGAAAGTTTCGTTAACAGATTCAGCAACATGACATGTCAAAAACTGATAACGAGTATGCATGTTTACAAGCTCAATGCACTCACTACAGAGCCTTATATGATAAACTAAACATACATACATCAAGAAGACATGACATAGAAGACATACATGGCAAGAACAATAAAATAGCATACATGGGTCAACCAAAACAACTTAGGCAAAATTGAATAACATGTAAACAATCTGCCAGGAAACATTTGATAGCAAAAGTAGAGCTCGATTGACTCAAGCTATGGCATCCCATAATTGCAAACAAAGGCATGGATGGATAGATCAAGACATGTTTTACAAAACACCCTTACTGAAGTATCTCAAAATATGCATAGATCTCTCGGTAGCATCAAGTTAACATGGCATCAAAATCAGCTAAAACAGGGCTGAAATCAGCAACATCAGGACACCTACTTTGCATTCTTGTGCTAGTCACCACATAGATCACAAAAATACATGACATATATCCCTGGAAAGATGGCATGGCATATTTCAAAACACATGTAGGACTCAAATTCATAGGTGCACACATTAATCATGGCAAAAATAACAAAAGTGCAACTTCTGTTACGAAACAGAAACTAACATCACATAGCACTCTTCCAACAGCATTTCGGGCATCAAGATGAGCTCAAATGAAAATGATGCAATGGAATGAAATGATCTACTCTTCGAGACGAACATTTTGACATATTATACGCGCAAAATGGAGCTACGATGACAAAGTTACAGCACGTTGAAAATGCAACAAAATAACAATAACATGCAAAAGACTTGGTGAAAACTAGAGGGGAGAGAGAGGTCAACGGGCTCGCGCGCGGAAACCGAGGCCGGATCGGGCCGGATCGGGCGACGGGCGGCAGCTGCGCGGGGTCGCCGGAGAAGGCGGCCGGCGAGGGGTGGCGCCCGGTGAGGCGAGGTGCGGCGCGGGCGGTGAGGCGGCCGGTGGCTGGCGGCGAAGAGGCCGGGCGCGTGAGGCGCTGCGGCGAGCCGGCGACCAGGGTGCTGGGCGGCCGGAGGTCGGCGAGGGCGGCGCCGCCGGTCGGCGGCGAGGCGCCCGGGCGGCGTGGAGGAGAGCGGCGGGCGGGAGGCGGGAGGCGGCGGGCGCTGGGCCTCGGCCGGCGGGCGGCGGAGCGCTGGCCCCTGACGGGCTCAGGCGGGCGCGACGGAGGTGGGTGGCGGCGGACGTGGCGGCTTCCGGTTGGCGGGCGGCGGCGGCGGACGCGTCCGCTCGCCGGACTTGTCGCGGGGCGGAGGAGGAAAATTAGGGTTTCGGGTGGAATTGATCCGGATTTTCGTGGGAGGTGTTTAAATAGGCATAGAGGGAGCTAGGAGAGTCCAAATGAGGTGTAGTTTTACCACACGATCGTGATCGAACGACGGAGAGCATGGAAGTGACTTAGATGGGTTATTGGGCTGTTTTGAAGGGTGTTGGGCTGCAACTTAAAAGAGGCCTTTTGAGAGTGCGGTTAACCGTTGGAGTACCAAACGAGCTCCAAATGACCGAAACTTGACCGGTGGTCTACGGGTGGTATACCAAGGCCACTAGACAAACCTCGGTCCACTTCGAGAAGGTTTAGTACCCGCACGGAAAAACGTAAAAGGACCGCCGGGGAGATAGGAGTGCGGATTGCAAAACGGACAACGGGAAAAATGCTCGGAATCATGAGACGAACACGTATGCAAATGCGATGCACATGATGACATAATAAAATGCATGACATGGAAAAAATGCAAAAAGAGGAAAAACCCAACCACGGAGGGAATATCATATATCAATGCCGAAAATGGCAAGAGTTGGAGTTACAAATATGGAAAGTTACTTCCGGGGTGTTACAACACTCCACCACTACAAGAGGATCTCGTCCCGAGATCTAGGACTGAAAGAACTCCGGATATTCGGAACGGAGGTGATCCTCGCGCTCCCAGGTAGCTTCTCGGTCGGAATGGTGTGACCACTTCACTCTCAGGAATTTGATTGACTTGTTGCGAGTCTTGCGCTCGGTTTCTTCAAGAATAGCAACGGGGTGCTCATGATAAGAGAGATCTTCTTGAAGGTCAATCTCTTCGAAGTTGATAGTGCGTTCAGGAGTCTTGAAGCACTTGCGAAGCTGTGACACGTGAAACACATCGTGCACGTTTGCAAAGTTGGATGGAAGCTCAAGTTGATAGGCGAGATCGCCTCTTTTCCCAATTATCTTGAAAGGACCCACGTATCTAGGGGCAAGCTTCCCTTTGATACCGGGCGGCGAGTGCCTTTCATTGAGAGACGCGAGGTAGACATGGTCTCCGATTTCAAAAGTCACATCATGGTGCTTATCATCATAATAGCTCTTCGGCGCGATTAGCGGCTTTGAGATTCTCATGAATGACTTGGCACATCTCTTACGCTACGTGATCAAGTCATTGCCAAGAAGTTGGCGTTCACTGTCTCGAGACCAATTGAGAGGAGTACGGCACTTTTCATCATAGAGAATTTCGAATGGGGCCTTGCCGAACTCGCTTGGAAGCTGTTGTTGTAAGAGAACTCGGCATATGGAAGACAATCTTCCCACTTCATACCGAAAGAAATGACACAAGCCCGAGCATATCTTCAAGGATTTGATTAACTCGCTCAACTTGGCCACTTGTTTGAGGATGGAAAGCTGTGCTGAAACGAATGTTGGTGCCCATGGCCTTCGAAAAGAATCCCGAACTTGGAGGTAAAGATGCTGCCACGGTGCGAAGAGATCAATTGTGGAATGCCGTGCAAGGAGACAATCACGAGGTGTATAGCTCGCCAACTTAGCTGCTGTGATGGATTCTTTGATAGGAAGAAAATGAGCCACTTTAGTAAGCTTGTCAATGACAACGAAGATAGCATCATTTCCACGCTTGGACTTAGGAAAGCCACCACGAAGTCCATTTCAATATGATCAAACTTCCATTCGGAATAGCAAGAGGTTGGAGGAGACCAGCTGGTCTTTGGTGTTCTCGCTTTCACTCTTCTGCAGACATCACACTCATTCACGAATTGAGCAATTTCTCGCTTCATTCGAGTCCACCAATATGACTGCTTGAGATCATGGTACATCTTCGTACTTCCAGGATGAATGGATAGAAGCGAATTGTGAGCCTCGTTCATAATGACTTTTCTCAGATCACCCTTAGGAACCACAATCCGGTCCTCAAAGAAAAGAGTATCTTTGTCATCAATGTGGAAGCACTTGTACTTGAAATGCCCTTGTCGATACCACGTTTCACCTTTTTCACCATGGTATCCGAAGTTGAGCCTCACGAATCTGATCTTCCAAAGTAGGAGATACTATGAGGTTGGCAAGAAGGCCTTGAGGAACAACTTGAAGATTCAGCTTGCGGAAAGCTTCACAGAGATCCGGCTGAAAGGGCTTGAGGATTAGGATTGCGAGAAGCTTTCCTGCTCAAAGCATCTGCAATGACATTGGCCTTGCCGGAGTATATTCAATACTTGGGTTGTACTCTTGAATCATTTCGACCCATCGAGTCTGCACTCGAGGTTGAGGTTGGGTTGAGTGAAGATGTACTTGAGACTCTTGTGATCGGTGAAAATGTCCACTTTCCTTCCCAACAAGAGATGTCTCCACGTTATCAATGCATGGACAAGCGCCGCTAACTCAAGATCGTGAGTGGGGTAGTTCTTCTCGTTGGGCTTCAAGCTGGCGAGAGGTATAAGCCACAACTCTCTTCTCTTGCATTAACACAGCACCAGACCTTGAAGAGAAGCATCACGAAAACTTCAAATGGCTTGGATTCATCGGGAGGAGTCAAGGCAGGGAGCTGTGACGAGTTTCTCTTTGAGAGTATTGAAAGCAACGTCACATTCGGGAGACCGGACATACTTCACATGCTTCGGAGGAGGTTGGAAAGAGGCTTTGCAATCTTGGAGAAGTTCTCAACGAATCTTGACAATAGCTTGCAAGACCGAGAAAATCTGGAGCTGCTTGACATTACGAGGAGGTTCCCAATTCACAATTGCGGACACCTTCTCGGGATTAACTGCGATGCCCTTGGCAGAGATGATATGACCAAGATAAAGCACTTCATCAAGCCGAATTCACATTTGGAGAACTTAGCATAGAATTGATACTCTCGAGCTTGTCTAGTACCAATCGCAAATGTTTGGCATGATCCTTCTTATTCTTGGAGAAGACCAAAATATCATCAAGATAGACCAAGGCGAATTCATTGGTGTAGGGGTTGAAAATAAAATTCATCATCCGAGAGAATGTTGGAGGAGCATTGACGAGGCGAAAGACATGACAGTATATTCATAAGAACCAAAGCTTGTTCGAATCTTTGTCTTGGGAATATCTTGTTCACGAATGCGAATCTGATGATACCCCATACGAAGGTCAAGCTTGGAGAACACTGTAGCACCTTTGAGTTGCTCGAAAAGCTCATTGACGTTGGGAAGTGGATACTTGTTCTTGATTGTCTTCTTATTCAATGGACGGTAATCGACGAAAGTCGGTCCGTGCCATCCTTCTTCTGGACAAAAGAACACCACAACCCCAAGGAGATGAACTCGGTCCGATCAAACCAGACGCTCTTGTTCATCGAGCTGCTTCTTCAATTCCTTCAGCTCATCAGGTCCAAGCTTGTATGGACGCTTGCAACGGGTTCGATGCGGGCTCAAGATCGATAACGAACTCAAGCTGGCGATGAGGAGGCATACCCGGAAGCTCTTCTAGAAAGACATCTTGGTACTCACAAACGACTGGAATCTGAGAGATCGCATTCAGTTCGCCCTTCTCATTGAGAGAAAACAACCGAATGGTTTCATCACGAGCGGCATAGATGATCACATCATTGGAAGAGTGAGTCAATTGAATTTCCCTAGCAGCACAATCAAGCTGAGCTTTGTGCTGATAAAGCCAGTCCATTCCGAGAATAAGATCAATATCCGAGTCACCAAGGACAACTGGTTTAGAAAGAAATCTATAATCGCCCATCTTGATACCGACATTCGGAACCACCAAGCTAGAACTCATATGCTTGCCCGGAGACACAATTGCTAGAGGTTTAACCAAGAATTCCGAAGTGAAATCATGCTTGGCAAAAAACGGTCTCGACATGAAACAATGCGATGCACCAGTATCAAATAAGACTTTAGCAGGAATATCATTAACTGAGAGATTACCCATTAACACATCAGAAGATTCCTCTGCTTGAGCTGCATTCATCATATTGACCTTTGCAAACTTTGGATTATGCTTGACCACTGCATTGCTGGAAGATTTCACAGGAGGAGGAGGCGGAAGGCGCCTCTGGTTGAAGCACTTGTTCGCATAGTGACCTTTCTGCTGACATTTGTTGCAAGTTACCTCCAGAGAGCGGACGGTGGTAAGGAGCACTTGACCTTGGAGCTTGAGAATTAGACTTGTTCTGATAGCTTGGGTTGGGTGGGTGGGAAGATCCACGGCCACCTGAGTTCTTCTGTTGGTAAGGCTGACGGAACGGAGGAGGAGGAAGGTAAAACTTCTGCTGCTTAGCTGCCACTTGAGAGGAAGAAGAGGACTGAACTGCATCCCTGATTCTCTTCTTAGAAGCCTCACATTTGAGCTGGGCAGCTTCTTGCTTGAGTGCCATGTTGTAGAAATCATCATACTTATCTGGCTCAAAAAGCACAAGAGGTAATTGCAGATCTTCTCTCAGACCACCTCTGAATTGATAGATCATACTCTTTTCATCAGGTACATCTTGCTTAGCAAAACGAGCAAGCTTCTGGAACTGGATATTGTATTGATAGACAGACATGTTGCCCTGCTTGAGATTGCGGAACTCCTCACGCTTGCTCTCAACAACACTTTTCGGAATGTGATGAGCTCTGAAATCACGGCGGAACTCATCCCAGGTAATGACACGACCTCCTCTGGAATCTTTGTATTGCTGGTACCACTCAGCAGCTTGATCCTTGAGTTGAAACGATGCAAACTTGACAAAGTCCTCAGTCCGACATTGCTACATATCAAAGTGCTTGCAGATGTCCACTAACCAATCGTCAGCGTCTGTGGCCTCGACATAGAAACCGAAAGACTTCGCTGATTAGCGAGGAACCGGCGAGAGTAGCAAAGTGTGGCTGATTGTTGCCTTGACCTTGATTTCCTTGATTGCCTTGCCCTCGATGCGTTCTTGCAAGAGCTGCAAAATCATCGAGCATTGGCATTGGTGGCTGCCATGATAGCTTGCCGGGCCTCCGGAGGCGGAGGTGGAGGTGGAGGTGGAGGGTTGGTGATCCCCATCATTGCGATCCGGATTCGACGCGTTGGCGGAGCCATCTGAAGAGGGTGACATCCGTTAGTCCTTTGATAGACAAATAGATAAGTAGAATCAACGGATAGAAATTGCAACATATAGTCTTCACAATAAACATTCGAACAAGAATGAACGAATGAATTCCAAAGTTAATCATCACACGTCCATTAAGGTGAGAAGCCACTTAGATAAAGATATGGAAACAACATCTGTCTTAGAAACAATTCGAATATCACAACTGAAAACAAAAGATTGACTGCTAGAATGAGCCGGAACAAACACATGATAGAGATTTCGCCCAAAGTGTTCGTGGTGGGGCCCACACGGACACGACGTATAGCGGACGTCACGAATGACAAACAAGACGTCCCGAATCAGCATAGCCAAGGATTCTTTAAGGCGTCTCGCGACCATCAGAATCGACCGTGAATGGGCGGACCACTAGACGTTGAACCCCAATCTCAAATCATACATCCGCCGGAAAGAATATCCCGTAAGCTACTAGAATTCCCACCTATAAACTCCCAAAACTTTATGGTTATCCAATCTGGTGTTGGGGATCAGGGACACAAAAATATCACCCAAACTAACAATACCTAGATCCAATTGTATCCATCCGTCAACACATAACCAAGAAATCCTCGAAATCGTGTACCTCGACCTTCAAAAACATCCGTTATGCAAGTCATGGCAATACTCCAAGACTTTTCACAAGATCGGGCTATCAGGTTATCTCACCAACAACTGCACAAAAGAGATTTCGATGTCGGCAAAACTCGGTATTCGAGAATCTGCAACGATAAAATTGTGACGACAACACCTCGGAGCTCAACTCCCCGGAAACTGCCACAACCCCTAAATGTCGAGGCACCTAGAACAATGTTCTCGTCACAAAACCATCGAACGATTCCAAGATACCCACGTGATCCTAAAAAATTTTAGTGAAATTTGAGGAGAGAAGAGTCAAAACTCTCGTCGGGATACCTCACCAGAGCGACGAAGGGACTGGAAGTAAAAAGAATCCTACTCTCCGATATATATAATCCTAAGACTCAAAACATTTTCCATTCTAGACTCAACAACGCCAACAAACAATCAAGTAGGGGCTCCTAAGTCGGGAAGGCTCGATTACCAACTTAGCGCCCGATGCGGCTATATCTCCCACGTGTCGAGGCACGACTTAGAGGCATAACCGCATTGAAAGCAATGTCGCAAGTGAGGTAATCTTCACACAACCCATATAATAAATAAGGAAAGAGATACATAGTTGGCTTACGATCGCCACTTCACACAGTACATAAATAAACATCCATCATTGAGTACACTCAAGGTCCGACTACGGAACCAAAAATAAAAGAAGATACCCCAAATGCTACACAGATCCCGAATCGTCCCAACTGGACACCACTACTCGATCATCGTGAAAAGACACATAGTAACGACCACGTTCCTCGTCGAACTCCCACTTGAGCTCGGTTGAGTCACCCTGACCGCATCGTCGGAACCTGCAACTGTGTTTGAAGTATCTGTGAGTCACGGGGACTCAGCAATCTCACACCCGAGATCAAGACTATTTAAGCTTATAGGAAGGACAGAGTAGTAAAGTGGAGCTGCAGCAAGCGACTAGCATATATGGTGGCTACATCGCAAAAGAGAGCGAGAAGAGGAGCAAAGCACGGTCGTGAAGCTAGTAGCGATCAAGAAGTGATCTGAACTACTTACGTCGGACATAACTCCAACACCGTGTTCACTTCCCGGACTCCACGAGAAGAGACCATCACGTTACACACACGGTTGATGTGTATTTTATTTAAGGTCAACTTTGGGTTTTCTACAACGGACATTAACAAATTCCCATCTGCCTCATAACATGGGCACGGCTTTGAAAGATATTACCCTGCAGGGTGTCCCAACTTAGCCCATTATAAGCTCTCACGGTCAACGAAGGATATTCCTTCTACGGGAAGACCCGATCAATCTCGAATCCGGACTACAAGACATTTCGACAGCAATAAAACAAGACCAGCAAAGCCGCCCGATTGTGCCGACAAATCCCGATAGGAGCTGCACATATCTCGTTCTCGTGGCACACCGGATAGGTCAGCCTACGAGTAAAACCAGCCCTCGAGTTGCTCCGTGGTGTCCCCATGATCTGCCGGTTCGGGCCAGCACTCAAGGAGCACCGTCCGGGGGTTAAAATAAAGATGACCCTCGGGCTCGCGAAAACCGGGGAAAAGGCATAGGTGGCAAATGGTAAAACCAAAGTTGGGCCTTCTTTGGACGAGTCTTATTCAAAGCGAACTGTCAAGGGGTCCCATAAATCACCCAACCGTAAGGAACGCAAAATCAAGGAACATAACACCGGTATGACGGAAACTAGGGTGGCAAGAGTGGAACAAAACACCAGGCATAAGGCCGAGCCTTCCACCCTTTACCAAATATATAGATGTATTAAACATAGCTGATATATATATATTGTGATAGCCCCAACAAGTAAACATGTTCCAAAAAGGAACAACATCTCCATTGTTCCAACAAGGAACAACCTTCAACTTCACCTGCAACTAGCAACGCTATAAGAGGGGCTGAGCAAAGCGGTAACATAGCCAATCAACGGTTTGCTAGGAAAAGGATGGTTAGGGGCTGACATGGCAATATGGGTGGCATGATATAGCAAGTGGTAGGCATCGCAGCATAGGCATAGCAAAAGAGCGAGCAACTAGCATAGCAAAATAGAAGTGATTTCGAGGGTATGGTCATCTTGCCGCAATGTTCTCGAGTTGTCGAAAGCTTGATCCTCGTAAGCGTTCTCAACAGGTTCCTCGTTCACGCACTCGTCTCCGGCTCTACCCAAAGCAACAACACAAACAAAGGAACCACAATAAATCACGGTGCAATGCACAATCAACATGATGCAAAACATGACATGATATGCGGGATGTGATATGCAATGCTTATGTGCGCTCCGGAAGGTAAATGATGAACCAGGCATCAACTTGGCAAACCAAGTATGCCACTGGAAAGATGAGATGATTTCGGTTGAAATCGATATAAAGATCACCGGAAACGGATGCACGGTTTGGAAATGACAAGCAAAACAAGAATGGCACAAATCTGCCATTAACAGCATGATGCCACTTAGCAAGCAACAAATAATTAAGCTACGGCACCCAAACGTATCAACAAAGCACATGGCAGTGATCTACACATGATGCTCGACAAAAGATGAGCACTGAGCTACGGCTAGTTCACATCATAACATGTTCAAACAAGCATGGCAAAAGTGCACAAAATATCAGGCTGGACATGGCAAAAACAGCATCAGGTTGCAATGTTCAGAGCAACAAAACTACATGATACAGGAACTTAAAATAGCAAAACAAGGCATGGCATGAATCTACTCAAAGCATAGAACAAAAGTCCCTTACTGACCATAAGCCAAAAAGGATTAGAAAATATAGTAACACCCATGTCAATATTGAAAGTTTCGTTAACAGATTCAGCAACATGACATGTCAAAAACTGATAACGAGTAGGCATGTTTACAAGCTCAATGCACTCACTACAGAGCCTTATATGATAAACTAAACATACATACATCAAGAAGACATGACATAGAAGACATACATGGCAAGAACAATAAAATAGCATACATGGGTCAACCAAAACAACTTAGGCAAAATTGAATAACATGTAAACAATCTACCAGGAAACATTTGATAGCAAAAGTAGAGCTCGATTGACTCAAGCTATGGCATCCCATAATTGCAAAAAAAGGCATGGATGGATAGATCAAGACATGTTTTACAAAACACCCTTACTGAAGTATCTCAAAATATGCATAGATCTCTCGGTAGCATCAAGTTAACATGGCATCAAAATCAGCTAAAACAGGGCTGAAATCAGCAACATCAGGACACCTACTTTGCATGCTTGTGCTAGTCACCACATAGATCAGAAAAATACATGACATATATCCCTGGAAAGATGGCATGGTATATTTCAAAACACATGTAGGACTCAAATTCATAGGGTGCACACATTAATCATGGCAAAAATAACAAAAGTGCAACTTCTGTTACGAAACAGAAACTAACATCACATAGCACTATTCCAACAGCATTTCGGGCATCAAGATGAGCTCAAATGAAAATGATGAAATGGAATGAAATGATCTACTCTTCGAGGCGAACATTTTGACATATTATACGCGCAAAATGGAGCTACGATGACAAAGTTAAAGCACGTTGAAAATGCAACCAAATAACAATAACATGCAAAAGACTTAGAGAAAACTGGAGGGGAGAGAGAGGTCAACGGGCTCGCGCGCGGAAACCGAGGCCGGATCGGGCCGGATCGGGCGACGGGCGGCAGCTGCGCGGGGTCGCCGGAGAAGGCGGCCAGCGAGGGGTGGCGTGGCGGGCGGCGAGGTGCTGCGGCGCGTGAGGCGGCCGGTGGGCGGCGAGGCGGCGCGTGAGGCGTGGCGAGCGGGCGACCGGGGCTGTGGGCGGCCGGAGGTCGGCGAGGCGGGCGGCCGGTCGGTGGCGAGGCGTGCGCGGGCGGCGGGCGGAGGAGGCGGTCGAGGCGGGAGGCGGCGGGCGCTGGGCGCTCGGCCGCCCATGGGCGGCGGGCTGGCTCATGACAGGCTCAGGGCGGGCTGGCGGAGGTGGGTGGCGGCGGACACGTGGCGGCTTCGGTTGGCTGGCGGCGGCGGCGGGCGCGTGTCGCTCGCCCGGACGTGTCCGGCGGCGGAGGAGGAAAATTAGGGTTTCGGGTGGAATTGATCCGGATTTTTGGGAGGTGTTTAAATAGGCATAGAGGGAGCTAGGAGAGTCCAAATGAGGTGTAGTTTTCGCCACACGATCGTGATCGAACGACGGAGAGCATGGAAGTGACTTAGATGGGTTATTGGGCTGTTTTGAAGGGTGTTGGGCTGCAACTTAAAAGAGGCCTTTGCGAGAGTGCGGTTAACGTTGGAGTACCAAACGAGCTCCAAATGACCGAAACTTTACCGGTGGTCTACGGTGGTATACCAAGGCCACTAGACAAACCTCGGTCCATTTCGAGAAGGTTTAGTACCCTCACACGGAAAAACGTAAAAGGGACCGCCGGGGAGATAGGAGTGCGGATTGCAAAAGCGGACAACGGAAAAATGCTCGGAATCATGAGGCGAACACGTATGCAAATGCGATGCACATGATGACATAATAAAATGCATGACATGGACAAAATGCAAAAAGAGGAAAAACCCAACCACGGAGGGAATATCATATATCAATGCCGAAAATGGCAAGAGTTGGAGTTACAAATATGGAAAGTTACTTCTGGGGTGTTACATGATGCCACTGTTGGATAACGTTGCAGAAAATAAAAAATTTCCTACGATTTCACCAAGATCCATCTATGAGTTCATCTAGCAACGAGTGATAGGAGTGCATCTACATACCTTTGTAGATCATGAGCGGAAGCGTTCAAGAGAACGGGGTTGAGGGAGTCGTACTCGTCGTGATCCAAATCACCGATGACCAAGTGCCGAACGGACAGCACCTCCGCGTTCAACACACGTACGGAGCGGATGACGTTTCCTGCACCTTGATCCAGCAAGGAGGAGGGAGAGGTTGAGGAAGAAGGCTCCAACAGCAGCACGACGGCGTGGTGGTGATGGAGTGGCAGTTCTTCGGCAGGGCTTCGCCAAGCACACGCGGAGGAGGAGAGGTGTTGGGGAGGGGAGGGGCTGCGCCTTGGATTGTGTATGCAGCCCTCCCCTTGCCCCTCTATTTATAGGGGAAGGGGGAAGGGGGCCGGCCCCCTCTAGATGAGATCTAGAGGGGGGCGGCGGCCAAGGGGAGGGGGGCTTGCCCCCAAGCAAGGGGGCGCCCCCTCTAGGGTTCCCCTCCCAAACCCTAGGCGCATGGACCCTAGGGGGTTGTGGCGCCCCAGCCCACTTGGGCTGGTTCCTTCTCCATACAGCCCATAAGGTCCTCCAAAGAGGTGGCCCCTCCGGTGGACCCCGGAACCCTCCGGTGGCCCGGTACAATACCGATATGCCCCAAACTTTCCGGTGACCGTATGACAACTTCCCATATATAAATCTTTACCTCCAGACCATTCGAAACTCCTCGTGACGTCCGGGATCTTATCCGGACTCCGAACAACATTCGGTAATCACATACAAGTCTTCCTAATAACCCTAGCGTCACCGAACCTTAAGTGTGTAGACCCTACGGGTTCGGGAATCATGCAGACATGACCGAGACAGCTCTCCGGCCAATAACCAACAGCGGGATCTGGATACCCATGTTGGCTCCCACATGCTCCTCGATGATCTCATCGGATGAACCACGATGTCGAGGATTCAAGCAACCCCGTATAAAATTCCCATTGTCAATCGGTATGTTACTTGCCCGAGATTCGATCGTCGGTATCCCAATACCTCATTCAATCTCGTTACTGGCAAGTCACTTTACTCGTACCGTAATGCATGATCCCATGACCAAACACTTGGTCACTTTGAGCTCATTATGATGATGCATTACCGAGTGGGCCCAGTGATACCTCTCCGTAATCGGAGTGGCAAATCGATCTCGATCCGTGACAACCCAAGACACATTCGGAGATACCTGTAGTGCACCTTTATAGTCACCCGCCACGTTGTGGACGTTTGGTACACCCAAAGCACTCCTACGGTATCCGGGAGTTATACGATCTCATGGTCTAAGGAAAAGATACTTTACATTGGAAAAGCTCTAGCAAAAGCGAACTACGATCTTGTGCTATGCTTAGGATTGGGTCTTGTCCATCACATCATTCTCCTAATGATGTGATCCCGTTATCAATGACATCCAATGTCCATAGTGCGAAACCATGACTATCGTTGATCAACAAGCTAGTCAACTAGAGGCTCACTAGGGACATATAGTAGTCTATGTATTCACACGTGTATTACGATTTCCGGATAATACAATTATAGCATGAATAAAAGACAATTATCACGAACAAGAAAATATAATAATAATCCTTTTATTATTGCCTCTAGGGCATATTTCCAACAGTGTAGGACAACCATCGACTGCATGTGGCCAAAACATGTATGTATGAAAGGGTTGTGTAATGTTTTAAATAACAATTTCACGACTCTGATGTGGCACCGGCCTGCCTAACAAAACCGCCAACCCACACGGTGGCTCACAACTCGTAGTGTACTGCGAGCCACCCACCACCCCGAGACACACACACCCACACACACACCGCGAATCCACCGCAACTATGATGTATGTTAAATTAATTATCCCGCGGTGAACATATATGTTACCAAAGGAGGGACGTTTTAATTTCAAAAAAATCACAGAGATCATTAAGACATTTTAGTACTTTGATTGATTGATTTTCTATGGGTATTGTGTGCAAAAATCAAATTTGAGCTACATGCACACGTGACCGTGCACCTAAATGGATTGCAAAAACACATGTGTCTCACTGGATGCATGTTTACTCCCCGTGCAACAAATTTCAAACATTGAGAATCTTGATTTTTAAATTCTAGTACATCCAAAACTTATTTGAAGTTCATGAAGCTTATCGTGTTGTCATATGGACACCAATACAAAGTGGCATTGTACTTTTTTTTGTCAAATTTGAGGCTAGTTTGATGTAATCTTTATCTAATTACAGACGGGAGATTATTAATAATTGGGAACCAATATCCCAAACGGATTACTTATTCGAAGCGTGAGCGTTAGACCAACAATGGATACGTGCCATGCTTCGGTTAAGCAATAAAGCAGCAGCATAAATCATCCAAATAGAAAAACAATATATGTGCGCTCTTGCTTTCCGTTTACCCGTGCGGCGAGCATGAGTTGACGGGACGCATGCGAGCAGTCCGCCCGCATAGGCGCATAGGAGGCGTGCGTGCAGGTGTGTGAATTGACGGAGGCGTGCTCGCTGCGCAGTGTCATCGGGAGGCGTGCGAGTAGCTGTGTGAAACTTTGGTAGGCATGCCAGCAGTCCGGTGCGCAGGCTCACCGGGAGGTCAGCCATCGGTTTGACCGCCGCCCGCCTCTCTCCCACAACTCCCACTACTCCATATTAATGGTGCGCCCGAGCGGCCGCACCCCCCATCCTCGCTACACACACACAATCATCTCTCTTCGCTTGCATCCTCGACGCCGCTCTCAGTCCTCAAAGCCGTCAGTGTATGAGGATGCCGCCGAAGTTCCCCATCAAAGGGAGTGGCGATGCCGGGGCTGCTAAAGCACCAGAGCACGACATGGAGATGGACACAGAGATTGCCGTCACCGCCGGTGAGTTATCGCTGCACCCTGACATCGTCGATAGAATCGAGCTTCCACAGCCGGAGGCGGAGTTCCACACCGACTACGATGACGACTCCGACTCCGACTCCGGCGACCACTCCAGCGACGACTCCGACGACGACGGACAGCTGGTTAGTCATCTATACCCATTTATGTGTAAAATAGATCATAGGGTTTCTCTGGTTACTCCTGCCTCCCCCTTTTTGGAATAGAAATCCTATGGTTATGTTCTCCCAATCCATGAAATCTGAGTAAGTTTAGTTAGATCCGTGTACTGTATTGATTGTTTGAATGGTACAGGTGATAAGTGATTAGTTGTTTCATTTGTGCAAATGATTTCTGCTAGTAATCCGACAAGGGTTAGTGTTCGTGCTAAAAATTCCTAGCCAGAGCTCGACAATTGATTTTGAATGACCTGCATATGTGTGTGCCATTATTTTCTTCAAGATTCGTCTGTACATAGACGACTGTGCTTAAAAATCAAACCATAATCTCTGGATATGAATAAATAAATAGCCATAAATTCCGAATCCTACTTCACGGCATGTAATCATTGACTTGATGCCAAATTTGTTTTACTATTGGTATAGGTGTTGTCTCATGATGTGGACAGCGAGGATGAAGATGGCCATAGGAGGCACAAGAGGCAAATCCTGAGGGAGCTTTGCGGGAATGCATAACAGCCGTATTAGGACCTGGAACGACGGCTATGGATGCCCATTTTGCAACCATAAGCTTCATGACACGTATCCATTTGCAATGGTGCATGCAAGAGGACAGGCCGTTGGCTCCTTCAAGCAAAAGTATTCTCGCAGGGTGGCGCACGACGCGTACGCCGAGTACCTGGAGAAGCTTTAGGATCGTGCCGGCATGTGAGATGAGATGTGGGATGGATCCAACTATGTACGCTTGAGTATGCTTAATGACGGTTGAACTATGTACTTACGGTTGAACTATGCTTATGTACGTGTACGCTTATTATCTATGTCTGAGTATGTTAAATATTTGGTCAAAATTTGGTAAAAATTACAAAGGGGGGCCAATAAACTAGGACGGAGGTAGTACGTTAATCACACATGGTTCCCAAAATTGGAACCGTGTGCAATGACTTTCATTTTGCCTGTTGCATCAATCACACACGGTTCTCTCTAGCAAACCGTTGCCCCCAAAATTCTTTGTGGGACAGAAAACCCTCACCAACCAATTCAAAAAATAAAAAAAACTCACCATCCCCACGTCACAAAAACTCTCACCCCACCCGCCACCCCCTCGGCCCCTCCGATACATTCCCCATTCACACCTGCACAAGCTCCTCCGCATCTATGCCATGGCACTGACTATCACGGCGATAAACACTTAGCTCGACGCCTGCCGCTGCCGCCAGGCTGGCGGCAAAGCCCACCGCATTTTGCCACTTCCGCTTGCCGCCGCCTATCGCCATCGACTTTCTCAACGCTGCTAACGGTCGACCCAGCTCCACTCGGCTGGGGAATCTATCACACTGAGGGTTTTTCTCATGGACGACAAGGTAACTAATTTAATGAGATATTATCTCATCTCTTATCCCAGTTCATCTGCCTCCTTTAATCACCTGGCAGAAATCGCCGTGAATTCATTTTTATTCGAGCTGATTTCAGGGTTTTCTTTCATTCATAGAATGTACAGTGTGCCGACACTTCAGGACTTTGCGACCTCTGGTACGTCCATTTTGCATCATGTTTTCTTACTGTTATTAATAATGTTTTATCCATAATAATGCTTTTTGGAGTAATTCTAATGCCTTTTCTCTCATAATTCGCAAGGTACACACCAAGAGGGAGAATTCCGGCAGCTGGAAATCTGGACTTGAAAAAGCTACATCAGGCCACCTATTCTGCACAACTCCAAATGGGCTGAAACTTCACGGAGATTTTTATGGAATATATAAGAAATATTGGAGCCAATAAGTACCAGAGGTGAGCCACTAGGTGGGCACAACCCACCTGGGCGTGCCAGGCCCCTCTGCGCGCCCTGGTGGGTTGTAGGCCACTCAGCCCACCTCCGGTGCCCATCTTCTGGTATATAAGTGGTTTTGACCTAGAAAAAATAAGAAGAATACTTTCTAGATGGAGCGCCGCCATCTCGAGGCGGAACTTGGGTAGGAGCACTTTTGCCCTCCGGTGGAGCGATTCTGCCGGGGGAACTTCCCTCCCGGAGGGGGAAATCATTGTCATCATCATCACCAACAACTCTCCCATCTTGGGGAGGGCAATCTCCATCAGCATCTTCACTAGCACCATCTCATCTCAAACCCTAGTTCATCTCTTGTATACAATCTTGTTACCGGAACTATAGATTGTTGCTCGGGGGTGACTAGTAGTGTTGATTACATCTCGTAGTTGATTACCATATGGTTTATTTGATGGAAGATTATATGTCCATATCCATTATTCATATTAATACCCCTCTGATCATGAGCATGTTTGTTGTTTGTGAGTTTTTACCTTTGTTCTTGAGGTCACGGGAGAAATCATATTGCAAGTAATCATGTGAACCTGATATGTGTTCGACATTTCGATAGTATGTATGTTGTGATTCCCTTAGTGGTGTCATGTGAACGTAGACTACATGACACTTCACCATATTAGGGCCTAAGGGAATGCGTTGTGGATTAGTAAATATATGGTGGGTTGCGAGAGTGACAGAAACTTAAACCCCAGTTTATGCGCTATTCCGTAAGGGACCGATTGGATCCTAGAGTTTAATGCTATAGTTAGAATTTATTCTTAATACTTTTCTCGTAGTTGCGGATGCTTGCGGGAGGGTTAATCATAAGTAGGAGGTTTGTTCAAGTAATAATAGCACCTAAGCACCAGTCCACCCAAATATCAAATTATCAAAGTAGCAAACACAAATCAAACCAACATGATGAAAGTGACTAGATGAAATTCCCGTGTACCCTCAAGAATGCTTTGCTTATTATAAGAGACCGTTTTGGCCTGTCCTTTGCCTCAAAAGGATTGGGCTACCTTATTGAATAATTGTTACAATTAGTGTTACTTGCTCGTTACAAATTATCTTGCTATCAAACAACTCTGCTACTTACAATTTCAGCACTTGCAGACATTACCTTACTGAAAACTACTTGTCATTTCCTTCTGCTCCTCGTTGGGTTCGACACTCTTACTTATCGAAAAGAGCTACAATTGACCCCCTATACTTGTGGGTCATCAAGGCTATTTTATAGCGCCATTGTCGGGGAGTGAAGCTCCTTTGGTAAGTGGAATTTGGTAAGGAAACATTTATATAGTGTGCTGAAATTTGTTGTCACTTGCTATTATGGAAAACAATCCTTTGAGGGGTTTGTTCGGGGTATCTTCACCTCATCCAGAACCACAATTAGTTACCGCTCAACCTACTGCACCTACTGAAAATATTGAATATGAAATTCCTTCGGGTATGATAGAACAACTGCTAGCTAATCCATATGCAGGAGATGGAACAGAACATCCTGATATGCACTTGATACATGTAGAACAAATTTGTGGATTGTTTAATCTTGCAGGTTTACCTAGGGATGAAGTTATGAAAAAGGTTTTCCCTTTATCTTTGAAGGGAAAAGCATTGTCATGGTATAGGCTATGCGATGATATTGGATCATGGAATTGGAATCGTTTAAAATTGGAGTTTCACCAAAAAAAATATCCTATGCATCTAGTTCATCGTGATCGGAATTATATATATAATTTTTGGCCTCGTGAAGGAGAAAGCATCGCTCTAGCTTGGGGGAGGCTTAAGTCAATGTTATATTCATGATCCAATCATGAGCTCTCAAGAGAAATTATTATTCAGAACTTTTATGCTCGGCTTTCTCGTAATGAGAAAACCATGCTGGATACTTCTTGTGATGGTTCTTTTGTGAAGAAAACTATTGAATTCCGGTGGGATCTTCTGGAAAGAATTAAACACAACTCTGAAGATTGGGAACTCGATGAAGGTAAAGAGTCAGGTATAATTCTTAAGTATGATTGTGTTAAATCTTTTATGGATACCGATGCTTTTCAAAAGTTTAGCACTAAATACGGACTTGACTCTGAGATAGTAGCTTCTTTTTGTGAATCATTTGCTACTCATGTTGAACTCCTTAAAGAGGAATGGCTTAAATATCACCCACCTATTAAAGAACCGTTACCAGTTAAACAAGAAACTATTCTCTCTAATGTTGATCCAGTTGTTCCTACTGCTGATATTGAAAACCCCCTTTTCCTATTAGGATAAAGGAACATGCTAAGGTTTCAACTATGGTTAACAAAATCTCTGTTAGAACACCTAAACCATATGAACAAATTAGAGTTGAACCTAATATTTCTATGGTTAAGATCTCTTAGAAGAAGATGTGGATGGGCATGTTATTTACCTCTGTGAAGATGCCGCTAGAATTGCTAAACCTGATAAAAGGGATAAAAATAGACCAGTTGTTGGTCTGCCTGTCATTTCAGTTAAAATAGGAGATCATCGTTATCATGGTTTATGTGACATGGGTGCTAGTGTGAGTGCTATTCCTCACAAGTTATATCAAGAAATTAGGGAAGAGATAGCACCTGTTGAGATAGAAGACATAGATGTTACTATTAAACTTGCAAATAGAGACACAATATCACCAGTTGGGATTGTTAGAGATGTTGAACTACTGTGTGGGAAGATAAAATATCCTACTGATTTTCTTGTTCTTGGCACCCCACAAGATGACTTCTATCCCATTATTTTTGGTAGACCTTTCTTGAACAGAGTAAATACCAGGATAGATTGTCAGAAACAAACTGTGGAGGTTAGCTTTGGTGATGAGTCTCATGAGTTTAATTTCTCCAAGTTTAGTAGGAACCATCACGAAAAAGAATTTCCTAGTAAGGATGAATTAATTGGTCTTGCTTCTATTATTGTGCCAAATACTGATCCTTTAGAACAATACTTGCTAGACCATGAAAATGATTTACATATGCATGAAAGAAATGAAATAGAAGCAATAGAAGTGCCACTTTATGGTCAATGAAGGCATTGTCTTGGGTCATAAAATTTCTTAAAAGGGTATTGAAGTGGATAAAGCTAAATTTGATGCCATTGGGAAAATGCCATGACCCAAGGACATCAAAGGTATTCGTAGTTTCTTAGGTCATGCTGGTTTCTATAGGAGATTTATCAAAGACTTTTCTAAAATTTCTAGGCCTCGTACTAATCTTTTGCAAAAGGATATTACTTTTGTCTTTGATGATGATTGTCTTGAAGCCTTTGAAACACTCAAGAAATCTTTAATCACTGCACCTATTGTTCAACCACCTGATTGGAACTTGCCTTTTGAAATTATGTGTGATGTTATTGATTATGCTGTTGGTGCTGTTCTAGGACAAAGAGTTGATAAGAAATTGAATGTTATTCATTATGCTAGTAAAACTCTAGACAGTGCTCATAGAAATTATGCTACTACTGAAAAAGAATTCTTAGCAGTGGTGTTTGCTTGTGATAAGTTTAGACCTTATATTGTTGATTCTAAAGTAACTGTTCACACAGACCATGCTGCTATTAAATATCTTATGGAAAAGAAAGATGCTAAACCTAGACTTATTCGTTGGGTTCTCTTGTTACAACAATTTGATTTGCATATTATTGATAGAAAAAGAGCCGAGAACCCCATAGCTGATAACTTGTCAAGGCTTCAAAATGTGCTTCATGACCCACTTCCTATTGATAATAGTTTTCCTGATGAGCAGTTAGCTGCAATGGGACTCCTTGGTATGCTGACTATGCTAATTATATTGTTGCTAAATATTTACCACCTAGCTTTACTTACCAACAAAAGAAAAAGTTCTTCTATGATTTAAGACATTACTTTTGGGATGACCCACATCTTTATAAAGAAGGGGTAGATGGTATTATTAGACGTCGTGTACCTGAGCATGAACAGGGACAAATCCTACGTAAATGTCACTCCGAAGCTTATGGAGGGCATCATGCTAGAGACAGAACTGCTCACAAGGTATTGCAGTCTGGATTTTATTGGCCTACTCTCTTCAAGGATGCTCGTAAGTTTGTCTCATCTTGTGATGAATGCCAAAGAATAGGTAATATTGGTAAGCGTCACGAAATGCCTATGAACTATTCTCTTGCTGTTGAACCATTTGATATTTGGGGATTTGATTACATGGGGCCTTTTCCTTCCTAAAATGGGTAGAAGCTATTCCAACCAGTAGTGCTGATCACAACACCTCTATTAAAATGCTTAAGGAAGTTATTTTCCCAAGGTTTGGAGTCCCTAGATATTTAATGACTGATGGTGGTTCACACTTTATTCATGGTGTTTTCCGTAAAATGCTTGCTAAGTATGATGTTAACCATAGAATTGCATCACCCTATCATCCTCAGTCTAGTGGTCAAGTTGAGCTAAGCAATAGAGAAATAAAATTAATTTTGCAAAAGACTATTAATAGGTCCAGGAAGAATTGGTCTAAGAAATTAGATGACGCACTTTGGGCTTATAGAACTACATATAAAATCCTATGGGTATGTCTCCTTATAAAATGGTTTATGGAAAAGCTTATCATTTACCTCTTGAGTTAGAACATAAAGCATATTGGGCAGTTAAAAACTCAACTATGACTTCAAACTTGCTGGTGAAAAAAGGTTATATGATATAAGCTCATTAGATGAATGGAGAACCCAAGCTTATGAAAATGCAAAGTTATTCAAAGAAAAAGTTAAAAGATGGTATGACAAAGGAATTCAAAAACGTGATTTTAAAGTTGGAGAATATGTTCTTTTGTACAACTCCCGTTTTAGATTCTTTGCAGGAAAATTCCTCTCGAAATGGGAAGGCCCATATGTCATCGAGGAGGTTTACCGGTCAGGTGCCATCAAAATAAACAATTTCGAAGGCACTAACCCGAAGGTTATCAACGGGCAATTAATAAAGAATTATATCTCAGGTACGCCTATTAATGTTGAAAGTAATATTATCCAAACTTTGACGCTGGAAGGACACATAAAAGAGTCCTGCCGAAACACTCCAGAATCGTCAAAATAAGGACGTACGTGATACGGTAAGTAAACAGACTCCGAAAAATCTGCAAAAATACTTTTTTATCAGTTTTGGAATATTTTAGAATTTTGGGAATAAATAAACTACCAGGAAGCGTTCCCTGGTGGGCACAATACACCAGGGCGCGCCTGGCGCGCCCAGTGGGTTGTGCCCACCTGGGACACCTCCCATACTCCGTTTTTCTTCCATATGCTTGTCCTGCAAAATAAAAAATCTATATATACTTCCTAAACCTGTTAACCACCGTATCATGGAGAAAATCCTCTATTCTCTTTGCTTGTTGTTTCTGGTTAGATTTATCAAGCTAAGCATCATGTCTTCCTGCTCCTCCAACCACATGGAAGAAGGTGCTTGGCTGATGAAGATCGAAACGAAGCTGAAGGAAGCAAAGGGAAAATTACCTTCTTCATCACCACCACCATCTTCTTCACCACCAAAGGAGAACTGAGTGTCGGGTATGGGCACTCCCCTTTGCTTCCGCCAAGCTTGGGGAGGTGCCCCTGTATCGTATCACCCCACTAGCTTTTGCTTTTACTTATCTCAATTCAATCTATTTCCTAGAAGATATAAAGTTTAGTTCAACCCTTTCCTTCTTTGAGAGTTTGCTTAGTGATCTATCATTATAATCATGTGCAAAGTTATATAATAAAGTTAGTTTGAGTTTTTACTTTCTTGTTGCAAATAAAGAAAAGAAATAAGAAAGAAAGAAAAAGAGAAAGGAAGCAAATAAAAGAAAGGAAGCATATGATGCAAGTTCTATGATAAAAGTCCTATGTTTAAATTTGTGGCTATTATAATAATCAACATGATGCTTCTATGTCCGTATTTTGTTTTTATTGACACCTCTCTCTCTCTAACCATGTGGACATGTTTTTTTATTTCGGTTTTCGCTTGAGGACAAGCGAGGCCTAAGCTTGGGGGAGTTGATACGTCCATTTTGCATCATGTTTTCTTACTATTATTTATAATGTTTTTATCCATAATGATGCTTTTTGGAGTAATTCTAATGCTTTTTCTCTCATAATTTGCAAGGTACACACCAAGAGGGAGAATTCCGCACCTGGAAATCTGGACCTGAAAAAGCTACATCAGGCCACCTATTCTGCACAACTCCAAATGGGCTGAAACTTCACGGAGATTTTTTATGGAATATATAAGAAATATTGGAGCCAATAAGTACCGGAGGGAGCCACCGGTGGGCACAACCCACAGGGCGCAAAACCACTCTAGCTATACGGTGGGTTGTAGCCCTCAGCCCACCTCCGGTGCCCATCTTCTGGTATATAAGTGGTTTTGACCTAGAAAAAATAAGAAGAATACGTTCAGGATGGAGCGCCGCCGTCTCGAGGCGGAACTTTGGCAGGAGCACTTTTGCCCTCCGGCGGAGCGATTCTGCCAGGGGAACTTCCCTCCCGGAGGGGGAAATCACCGTCATCATCATCACCAACAACTCTCCCATCTTGGGGAGGGCAATCTCCATCAACATATTCACCAGCACCATCTCATCTCAAACCCTAGTTCATCTCTTGTATTCAATCTTGTTAACGGAACTATAGATTGTTGCTCGGGGGCGACTAGTAGCTAGTGTTGATTGCATCTTGTAGTTGATTACTATATGGTTTATTTGGTGGAAGATTATACGTTATGATACATTATTCATATTAATACCCCTCTGATCATGAGCATGTTTGTTGTTTGTGAGTAGTTACATTTGTTCTTGAGGTCACGGGAGAAATCATGTTGCAAGTAATCATGTGAACTTGATATGTGTTCGATATTTTGATAGTATGTATGTTGTGATTCCCTTGGTGGTGTCCTGTGAACGTCGACTACATGACACTTCACCATATTTGGGCCTAAGGGAATGCATTGTTGATTAGTAAATAGATGGTGGGTTGCAAGAGTGACATAAACTTAAACCCCAGTTTGGGCCTAAGAGTTTAATGCTATGTTTAGAATTTATTCTTAATACTTTTCTCGTAGTTGCAGATGCTTGCGGGAGGGTTAATCATAAGTAGGAGGTTTGTTCAAGTAAGAACAACACCTAAGCACCATTCGACCCACATATCAAATTATCAAAGTAGCAAACACAAATCAAACCAACATGATGAAAGTGACTAGTTGAAATTCCCGTGTACCCTCAAGAACACTTTGCTTATTATAAGAGACCGTTTTGGCCCATCCTTTGCCTCAAAAGAATTGGGCTACCTTGTTGCATAATTGTTACAATTACCGTTACTTGCTCGTTACAAATTATCTTGCTATCAAACTACTCTGCTACTTACAATTTCAGCACTTGCAGACATTACCTTACTGAAAACTACTTGTCATTTCCTTCTCCTCCTCGTTGGGTTCGACACTCTTACTTATCGAAAAGAGCTACAATTGACCCCATATACTTGTGGGTCATCAACCTCCGCCAGAGATTCCATCTCATCGTGCCAAATAACTTGAGGACGCGCGCGGTATGTTCAATCTCACCCTAAATCGGTTGGCATGGCCTACTTTCCTTAATATATTCTAAATATTGCTACATTTGGATAAAAGTTGCCACATGCACCATATACGTCAAAGGGGATTTTCCCCCTCTTCTTTCTACATTAGGCAAATTAATGATGATTTATTTCTTTCGATTACTCTCATATTTCCATGACATCATGTTTACCCTATCTGTTTAATTATAGATTTTTGTCCTTCGATTTCAACTGATGTACATTTCTTTCAATTTGGGCCCAAATTTGCATGTTACCATATTTTGTTTAACAATCCTACCATTTTCTGTAGAACATCCCTTGCTATGCAACAGATTATGTAGTGCACGATTTTTCCCTTTACATGGATCAAGGCTCCACGGATGTCATACTGCTCACAAACCATGGATTTACAATCGTTGCTACTGTAAGATTTGATGAACGTGGTGACTCCTATTTTGGCACTGGCTTTTGGAAAGAAATTTCTAAGTTTTATGTACTAAAAGTTGGCACTAAAATTGCACTGCACATAAAAGGGCCTGGTCATGAGATATATGCTAACTTCCCCGACAAAATCATCCGTCCATACTTTGTTCGAAGTAAGTTTTCTTTTCAACTATCTGCATGTTGATTTACCCAGCAATGTCAAATGGATTGTGTAGTATTTAAGCAACCAATTGTTATTCCCTTTTCTTACTATATTGTGACGCCCGGATAATTAAGCTACAGTAATTCCCTGCTAATGATGCCATGTCACCACGGTTACTGTTGTTAACCTCACATTAGTTCAAAACGGATTCAAAATTCTAATTCAAAATATGGCAAACCACAAAAGTTTTCTAACATTAAAAATAAAATGTTCAAATTGGGACAAATAAATCCTAAGTAATAATGGTGGAGAAACCACACTTGTATAAAATGTGTAAATACTCAAAAATGAATAAAACAACAGCAAAAGAAATTAATTAAATGCCTTTTGTATTTTGTAAAATATTAAACAATTTAATTAGCTGTCCAAATTAACGTGGCAGTGGTACATTTAGGTGTTGTTCTCACATTCTATAAAATTGAAATAAATTAAAATTTTAATAAAACCGAAAAGAAGAATTAAAAGAAAAGACAAAACAGGAAAAAAAGGAAAAGGAACACCCCCATTTGGACCACCCTGCCCGGCCAATGACCTACCAGTCGGCCCCTGCCCAGCCGGCCGACCCACCTGCCTTATCCCCAAGAGGGGAAACCCTAACCCACTCGCTCCCCCTCCTCTCGCCCCCGCCCCCCCGATCCATCTCGCTCCCCACTCCCGATCCCCTCGGATCGGGCAACGATTCTCGGCGCCGCCGCCGCTTCTACCTCACCGGCGCCGCCTCCTCGTCCCGCTCCCCTCCGGAAACGCCCCGAGCCCGGAGCCACTCGACCCCGACGCCAGCACCTCCCCCGAACGACGCCGCCCCGTGCCGGGCTTCCTCCTCAGCCCCGCCGTCGCCGGCCATCGTCGCCGCCCGGAGCCCCACACCTCGCCGGGACCTCACCGCCGCCGGACTTCCCCTTCTACGCACGTCGTCCCCGTCGACCTCCCCGAACTTCCCCGCGCCCACTGCCACGTTCCCTACAACTGTGGTGAGGACCGCGACCGCCCCTCTCCACTGTTGAGCGCGCCGTCCGCCGCGCCGACGCCGTGCCCACCCGCTCGAGCCCGACTCGGCCTCCGCCATCGCAGCCCCCTGATCGGCACCTCGCTCATGATCGCCCACAACCAGCGCCACGGTGACCGCGCCCTCCTCCATGTCGGCCCGCCGCCCCCTCTCCCTGCGGTGGCCGCCGCCGTCTGCCGTTCCGCTACCCCCATGCGGCACCGCCGGGTCCATCCCGTCACATGTCGACCCATTGGCTGCCGCCACGCTGCCAAGCGCCGCTGCTCCCGGTGGCCTCGCCTTGCCTCGCCTTCCGGTCGGGCTCGGCCCACTGCAGTGCGCCTCAATCTGCACCGGTGGCGCCAAGACGCCAATAAAGGCCCTAGGCCATCAACCAACAGGCCCACCCTAAAACGAAAATTAAAAAAAGAAATGAAAATGTAATTAATAAAATCATTAATTAGTTAATTAATTAATTAGTAAAATAATTAAGTTAATTAATGATGTTTAAATTAATCTAATAAATTAGTTAATTTAATTAAACAGTATTTTGATTAACCTAAACCCTAATCAACCTAACAGAGTATGACAGGTGGGTCCCACTGGGCCCACACGTCAGTTTGACCCAGTCAACGCCCTATTGGCTGCTGACGTCATGATGACGTCAGCAAACACTATTCTGGATAATGGTGAATTAAATAAATTAAATAAATTATAAAAATGATTTAAAACTTTAGAAAATCATATAAAATAAACCGTAGCTCAGATGAAAATATTTGTACATGAAAGTTGCTCAGAACGACGAGACGAACCTGGATACGCACCCCGTTCGTCCACCACACACCCCTAACATATCAAACACGCAACTTTCCCCCTGCATTCATCTGTCAAAAGCGAAACACCGGAATACTTTCCGGATGTTTCCTTCACCGGTATCACCTCATACCGCGTTAGGGCACGCCTAGCATCACATATTGCTTTGTCATGCATCGATATGCATCTGTTTGCATGGTATTCATTGTTTCTTCCCCCTCTTCTCTCCGTTAGACTACGAAGCGGACGCTGCTGCTGCCCGTTCGACTACGGAGTTGGCGACCCTCTCTCTTGCGAGCAACCAGGCAAGCCCCCCTTGATCACCAGATATCGCCTATTCTACTCTATCTGCTTGCATTAGAGTAGTGTAGCATGTTCTCGCTTTCGTTATACCTATCGTGATGCATAGCCTGTCCTTGCTACTCTTGTTGTTACCTTTACCTGCAATCCTACATGCTTAGTATAGGATGCTAGTATTCCATCCATGGCCCTACATTCTTGTCCGTCTGCTGTGCTATACTATCGGGCCGTGATCACTCGGGAGGTGATCACGGGTATATACTATCTTATACATGATACATGTGGTGACTAAAGACGAATCGGCTCGTAGGAGGCGCCATGAGTGGATCTTTGTGGCGGAGCGACAGGGAAGGTTGAGACCGCCTAGAGAGAGGTGGGCCTGCCATCGTTCGGCGTTCGCGGATACTTAACACGCTTAACGAGATCTTGGTATTTGATCCGAGTCTGCTCTTGGCCTATACGCACTAACCAACTACGTGGGAAAGATATGGGCACTTTCGGCATCGTGGTATCGGCGGCACTTCGTGACGTCGGCGGCGCGAGCGGCGGCGCGGATTGGGCGTAGGCCTGCTCTTGTATTAAGGGGCTAGTTACGCTTCCGGCCGCCGCATAGCGTGCGAGTGTGCTTTCGAGGCGATGGGCCTGGACCCATGTGCGCTTAGGTTTAGACCGCGTCTTGACCTCTCTGTTGAGCCTAGGTGGGGCTGTGGCGTGTTGATCTTCCGCGGCGGGCATGACCCGTAAAAGTGTGTCCGGCCAAATGGGATCAAGCGTGTTGAGTTATGTGGTGCACCCTGCAGTGAAGTTAATCTATTGAATAGCCGTGATCTTGATAACAGGGCGACTTGGAGTTGTACCTTGACCTTATGACAACTAGAACCGGATACTTAATAAAACACACCTTCCAAGTGCGGATATAACCCGGTGGTCGCTCTCTCGGGGTTACAAGGAGGGATCGCCGGGTAGGATTATGCTATGTGATGCTACTTGGAGGACTTGATCTACTCTCTTCTACGTGTTGTAAGGCGGAGGCTGCGAGCGTAGTCTTCAACAGATTAGCTATCCCCTCTTATTACGGCATTCGCAGTCCGGTAATCGATATAGCCCTTTACACATATATCCATGCATATGTAGTGTAGCTCCTTGCTTGCGAGTACTTTGGATGAGTACTCACGTTGCCTTGTTCCCCCTTTTTCCCCTGTCTCTACTCGATTGCTGCGACCAGACGATGGAGCCCAGGAGCCAGATGCCACCGTCGATGACGACTACTACCCCAGAGGTGCCTACTACTACGTGCAGCCCGCTGACGACGACTTGGAGTAGTTTAGGAGGATCCCAAGGCAGGAGGCCTGCGCCTCTTTCGATCTGTATCCCAGTTTGTGCTAGCCTTCTTAAGGAAACCTTGTTGAACTTATGTCTCTACTCGGATATTGTTGCTTCCGCTGACTCGTCTATGATCGAGCACTTGTATTCGAGCCCTCGAGGCCCCTGGCTTGTATTATGATGCTTGTATGACTTATTTTATTTTTAGAGTTGTGTTGTGATATCTTCCCGTGAGTCCCTGATCTTGATCGTACACGTTTGCGTGTATGATTAGTGTATGATTGAATCGGGGGCGTCACAAGTTGGTATCAAAGCCGACTGCCTGTAGGAATCGCCCTTCCACACTCCTTGGCCGAAGTCGAGTCTAGACTTTACAAAACTTTTACTAACTTGGCTGTGTGGCCCATGGGCCCACGTCGCCATTGGGTGGTATTAGGATCTTTTACTCCTCGACCTTTACTCTGGGGCTCTGATCTCTCCTCTATTCGGGTTAAATGAATTTTGCTAAATCTAACAATAGGATCTCGTTATCACTTTCACCCAGAGAGCCCCTTATTATTGATGATCGTCTGCTGCACCAGAAGACCCTTAAGATACTCTCCGCTGTTAACCCGAGAACTTGGGTTCATCGCGTTGGCAATTCCCCTTCCACCATAAACCCTTATGGATAACTACTTGCAGTTGTTATTCTTACATTCATCCCCAGTTGGTCTTGTTATTACAAGATACCCTGAAAAACTCGTCGTTTTTTCGATAATCCTTTGAGCTTACTGCCTTGTTGTTCTTTGTCACCTGAATACCCCTACGGTTAATTCTCGCACTTATCGAGTATCCGCTCATCCCCCAGTTGATCATGTATTACACAAAAGTCTTCTAAATACCATACGGTCTTCCGAAAATCCTCAGCAACCTATTTCTCTGGAATTTCTTGTTTGCTTTCATTATGATTAATCCCATAAGTATAGTAATCATATTGGCATCCTTTGTCACCATCATTTTTGAGTCCATTGATGCAATACATTGTGAATGTTCACAATCATCAGTCGAGTCCTAGGATTATCTTTCCGGCTCAAACGTCATTTTGAACATGAGCTGGTTCTCGACCAAACTATCTGTCGTCGATTGTGCCTCTGGTATATTCCATTGATCCATCCTTGATCAGAACGTCCGCTTCTGATCCTTTGTTTTGGAAATCATAATTCCTTTGCATTTAAGCTTTGAATTATTCAGATGATTCCATAACCTGTTGCATTTGCATTCCTTCCTCTTCTGATTGAGAATCGATACTCACATCAGATCCTTTGTGGACCATCAAGTCCTTTGTTGGATTGATATCCGACAGTGTCCTTCGCATTTGATCACTTTATGAGTTCTTCCCCTGATACATAATGCCTTTGTTAAGTTGTATCCTCTGCTTGGCCAACCATACTCTGCCTTCGGGCTTGTGTTATTTACTCTTGAAACTTGTGGTATATGTTTCTAAGAAGCCCCTATGGGTTGAACATATGCCTTCTCTAAACCATGTGAACCCGAAAGTTTTCACGATTCATACTCTTCGGTGCTTCGCGGATAAAATTTCAACACTTGCAACTTCATCGAGCGAGAAGTGAATGAAAGGTTATGCATTGGAGAAGTGGAGTCAACCTTGAACTTTGTGTTCATGCCCATGGACACAATGTAGATCCTATCATGGAAGCTTCTTGTAACTATTTCCTGGATATAATATCCTTTGGTATCGGTGAATTGATCCTTTGCAATCATGGTTCCGACCATGTTCTCCTTTAAATACCATTTCCTGTGCAAGTTTAAGCACTTGTCTTCTATAGAGCAATACCCCAGTCCAACCTCTACTTTGATCTATCGTCGAGCATTACCCCCTGGTATCTCGAGATTATCTTGGAATTGCATAATTTCTTATGAGTTCTTCATCAAGTACTACATACTCACCGATTACAATTTTTATGGGCTCGGAGTTATTAAACACTCAAAGACACCGATAACTGAACCAAGTCCGCACTACGGTTCAAAAAAAACAAAAAAACAAAAAAAAACTCTTCAGTAAGCTTCTATAAGTACGAGTTTGTACCTGATCACGCCATTCCTAGCCTGTTTGGCTATATCATTGTCGTGATGATTCTAACTGTCCTACCTGGTCCTTATTCTCGGAGCACCAAATTGCGACGATAGCTAATCTTACAATCGATCTTCCTCGTCATACCGTTTGTCCTTGGACAGCAAGCTTGATTTCGAGTTTGTGTCGTACCCATGGTTCCAATGACTTTTGGCTTCATCATTTCCGTTGACTTGATGTCATCGCCGATAATTTACATCTTCTCGAAACCTCTCGACAAATGTGTCGTGGTCATCATCAACATTCTGGGGTCTTCCAAGATATCTATCGAATTCTTGATGAGAAATACCATCCTTGCCCCTCGATGGTTTGTATTATCATCGGCAACGTTAATGCCCTCCCTCCAACACAAACCTGCTCATATTTTGTGTATTACCTTGACTTCCTTCCTACCCCGCTTGTGTTATGTTCTACTTTGGAATATTGCCATCTTTTATGTCAAGGATGTCGTGGGAATTTCACCACCTCTTAAGAATTCTTGGTATGGTGATACTTCTCACCATCATCATTCTTCCTTGGTCCCCGTGTTGTTTTTAACCAGCATACCAATAGATGCTGTTTGAGTTCTGTACTTCTAGCAACCCTATTGCTTTGAAGTTAACGATCGACAGTTCGTTCTTAGACCGTTGATTATTGAATCGTCCCTCTAACATTGATCTTGCTGCCTAAGGTCATATTTCGGGCACACCTTTCAACTAATGATTGATGGTGTATGTTTCCCTAGAGCATACAACATTATATCATTTGAATTGACAAGTGTCATCTTCTTGTTCACATTATTGTGGAAATCCATCTTTAGAAAATCTCAATGAATTGTCGCTGAGTCGATCAGCCACCTCCTCACCTCTCCTTGGTTTAGTGATGAACTATTGTTTCAGGAACCCGCTCCCATAGTTCATTTCCCGAGAATCTTGCAATGCCATTTCAACGATTTGTGTTGCGCCTTTTCTTCTCGGACATCCTGAGTCTGAGGTATCATGACACCAATTGGATCTAAATCTTGGTCAGATATGATGGTTGGGACAACTTTCCAGGAGTTATGTTGTTGGTCCTTTGATGACCCGGTAATATGATGTCATACCTAGCACCCCCCCTGGCTGGAGGACCTATCATTATAATTTCTTTTGCAAGGATAACCATTCCTCCTGGAGGAAATTGTAGGACTTATTTTATAAGTTACTCCTCATGGATCATTGGTGTATCCGAAGTTTGGCCCTTGATTGAAACACCATATCATTGCTACCTGAAGCATGTCTGTGGTACTCCGTTCATCACCGAGAACATTTGAAGCATAATGCTAAATTCTCTTTATCAATTATCCAAACACCGTTGTATGGGTAATGTCATGAAATTTTCCTCCCCTTACCTAAATGGTTTTCTACCTTCTATCCTGTCATGGATATCATCTGCTTGTCCTTGGGAAGGATATACCCCTGGAATATGTGTTTAAACACAATTTTCCTTTCCATTGATCTGGTTAAATCTGATAATCATATCTTCCTTTCCATTGTTTGGTTTAACCTTTCTTGTGATCTATGAGATCTAAGCAGTAATATTGTCCTGCTTTTGTAAACACCTCGGTGTATAATTCTGTCAGAAAGACCCTGTTATTTTGGTGATGACATTCCGGTAACCACCGATGGACGAGAACTTTGCCTATTGGTCCGCCTCGTTCAACGAGCAGGAAAATGGTTCTCTTCGTCCCTCGCCCTTGGTATCGACGTTGTTGCCGACATAATCGACAGGCTACTCTCTGACATGCCTTGCTATCATGACCGGGCAAGATGTCCCTGCTCCTATATAAAAAACACCTGGTGGGCCCATAACCCTGAGTCCTTTGGATCGAAACCTGACTCTTCTTTACAACCCGGATTCTAATGTGTCATGTGCACGGCTTCGTATGTGATTCACGAGCTAAAATATATACCATTATTCATCCTGGAATCAAACAGCATGTTATTCTCGTTGTTCAAACCCCCCATTCCAGCTTCTGTCTAGTCAACGAATGATCGCCTACCAATTAGAAACTTTGGTACCATCGTATATTGCACTCAGAGAATTCACTGAAATACAACTCGTGGGGTACCTTGTGTATTTCCTATTGAGTTCACCGTCAGATGCCCAGCCTTGTGGAGATGCGTTCTTCCGGAGTTTTTCCCCTTGGTCGCGTTCGTAGGACGATGGAGATCCCGGAGAAAGGATGACGGGTTGATCAAGGTGATTTAAAGCAGAGAAATGAAGACAGCAATGAAAGGGATCAACCTCTTCGAAAGGACAACCAAGACCGAGAAGACTTGTTAGGTTTCTCGCTACCCACACCTCCCCCCCTACTCCCCTGCTTAAATCTCGGGACGAGATTTCTTGTAGTGGAGGAGAATTGTGACGCCCGGATAATTAAGCTACAGTAATTCCCTGCTAATGATGCCACGTCACCACGGTTACTGTTGTTAACCTCACGTTAGTTCAAAACGGATTCAAAATTCTAATTCAAAATATGGCAAACCACAAAAGTTTTCTAACATTAAAAATAAAATGTTCAAATTGGGACAAATAAATCCTAAGTAATAATGGTGGAGAAACCACACTTGTATAAAATGTGTAAATACTCAAAAATGAATAAAACAACAGCAAAAGAAATTAATTAAATGCCTTTTGTATTTTGTAAAATATTAAACTATTTTATTTAGCTGTCCAAACTAATGTGGCAGTGGTATATTTAACATACTACATTTAGATGTTGTTCTCACATTCTATAAAATTGAAATAAATTAAAATTTTAATAAAACCGAAAAGAAGAATTAAAAGAAAAGACAAAACAGGAAAAGAAAAGGAAAAGGAAACACTTCATTTGGACCACCCGGCCCAGCCTGTGCGGCCTACCAGCCGCCCGCCCTGCCTTATCCCCAAGAGGGGGAAACCCTAACCCACTCGCTCCCCACTCCTCTCGCCCCCACGCCCGATCCATCTCGCTCCCCACTCCCGATCCCCTCGGATCGGGCAACGACTCGCACCCGGCGCCTTTGCCGACCAGCTTCCCTTCTACCTCACCGCGCCGCCTCCTCGTCCTCCTCCCATTGAACGCCCACCGAGCCGCTCGACCGACGCCAAGACCTCCCAACGCACGCCGCCCCATGCAGGCTTCCTCCTCAGCCCTGCTGTCGCCGGCCATCGTCGCCGCCCGGAGCCCCACACCTCGCCGGGACCTCACCGCCGCCGGACTTCCCCTTCTACGCACGTCGTCCCCGTCGATCTCCCCGAACTTCCCCGCGCCCACTGCCACGTTCCCTACAACCGTGGTGAGGACCGCGACCGCCCCTCTCCCCCTGTTGAACGCCGTCTGCCGCGCCCGACGCCGTTCCCACCTGCTCCAGGCCGCACTCGGCCTCCGCCACTTCAGCCGGCACTGGCACCTCGCTCGCGGTCGCCCACAACCAGCGCCACGGTGACGCGCCCTCCTCCACGCCCGCGCGCCGCCGCCATTGCTCCCGTGGCAAGACGCTGCCTGCGGTGGCCGCCACCGTCCGCTGTTCGCGCCTCCATCCGCACCACCGGGTCCACCCCGTTATGCGTCGACCCGCTGGCTGCCGCCACTGCCAAGCGCGCCGCTCCCGGTGGCCTCGCCTTGCCTCGCCTTCTTGGTCGGGCTCGGCCCACTGCAGGTGCGCTGAACCGCACGGTGGCGCCCAAGACGCTCAAAAGGCCCTAGGCCATCAATCAACAGGCCCACCCTAAAACGAAAATTAAAAAAGAAATGAAAATGTAATTAATAAAATCATTAATTAGTTAATTAATTAATTAGTAAAATAATTAAGTTAATTATTCATGTTTAAATTAATCTAATCAATTAGTTAATTTAATTAAACAGTATTTTGATTAACCTAAACCCTAATCAACCTAACAGAGTATGACAGGTGGGTCCCACTGGGCCCACACGTCAGTTTGACCCAGTCAACGCCCTATTGGCTGCTGACGTCATGATGACGTCAGCAAACACTATTCTGGATAATGTTGAATTAAATAAATTAAATAAATTCTAAAAATGATTTAAAACTTTAGAAAATCATATAAAATAAACCGTAGCTCAGATGAAAATATTTTGTACATGAAAGTTGCTCAGAACGACGAGACGAACCCGGATACGCAGCCTGTTCGTCCACCACACACCCCTAACATAACAAACACGCAACTTTCCCCCTCCGGTTCATCTGTCCGAAAACGCGAAACACCGGGAATACTTTCCCGGATGTTTCCCCCCTTCACCGGTATCACCTCATACCGCGTTAGGGCACGCCTAGCATCACATATTGCTTTGTCATGCATCGATATGCACCTGTTTGCATGGTATTCATTGTTTCTTCCCCCCTCTTCTCTCCGGTAGACTACGAGACCGACGCTGCTGCTGCCCAGTTCAACTACGGAGTTGACGACCCCTCTCTCTTGCCAGAGCAACCAGGCAAGACCCCCCCTTGATCACCAGATATCGCCTATTCTACTCTATACTGCTTGCATTAGAGTAGTGTAGCATATTCTTGCTTTCCGTTATACCTATCCCGATGCATAGCCTGTCCTTGCTACTATTGTTGTTACCTTTACCGCAATCCTACATGCTTAGTATAGGATGCTAGTATTCCATCCGTGGCCCTACATTCTTGTCCGTCTGCTGTGCTATACTATCGGTCCGTGATCACTCGGGAGGTGATCACGGTATATCTTATACTTATACATGATACATGTGGTGACTAAAGACGGTCGGCTCGTAGGGCGCGCCATGAGTGGATCTTTGTGGCGGAGCGGCAGTGGCAGGTTGAGACCGCCTAGGAGAGAGGTGGGCCTGGCCTGTTCGGCGCTCGCGGATACTTAACACGCTTAACGAGATCTTGGTATTTGATCTGAGTCTGGCTACTGGCCTATACGCACTAACCAACTACGTGGGAAAGATATTGGCACTCGACGTCGTGGTATCAGCCGAAGCACTTCGCGACGTCAGCGACTGAGCGGCGCGCGCCGGATTGGAACGTAGGCCTGCTCTTGTATTAAGGGGGCTAGTTCTGCTTCCGGCCGCCCACGCAGCATGCAGGTGTGCTCAGGGCGATGGGCCCAGACCCCTGTGCGCTTAGGTTTAGACCGGCGTGCTGACCTCTCTGTTGAGCCTAGGTGGGGCTGCGACGTGTTGATCTTCCGCGTCCGGGCATTACCTAGAAAAGTGTGTCCGGCCAAATGGGATCAAGCGTGTTGGGTTATGTGGTGCACCACTGCGGGGAAGTTAATCTATTCGAATAGCCGTGATCTTCGGTAACAGGACGACTTGGAGTTGTACCTTGACCTTATGACAACTAGAACCGGATACTTAATAAAACACACCCTTCCAAGTGCCAGATATAACCCGGTGGTCGCTCTCTCCCAGGGTTACGAGGAGGGGATCGCCGGGTAGGATTATGCTATGTGATGCTACTTGGAGGACTTCAGTCTACTCTCTTCTACGTGTTGCAAGACGGAGGCTGCCAGAAGCGTAGTCATCGACAGGATTAGCTATCCCCCTCTTATTCTGGCATTCTGCGGTTCAGTCCACTGATATAGCCCTTTACACATATATCCATGCATATGTAGTGTAGCTCCTTGATTGCGAGTACTTTGGATGAGTACTCACGGTTGCCTTGTTCCCCCTTTTCCCCCTATCTCTACTCGATTGTTGCGACTGCAGACGATGGAGCCGAGGCGACGTCACCGTCGATGGCGACTACTACCCGGAGGTGCCTACTACTACGTGCAGCCCGGCGGCGGCGACCTAGAGTAGTTTAGGAGGATCCCGAGCAGGAGGCCTGCGCCTCTTCGTCTGTATCCCGGTTTGTGCTAGCCTTCTTAAGGCAACCTTGTTTAACTTATGTCTGTACTCAGATATTGTTGCTTCCGCTGACTCGTCTATGATCGAGCACTTGTATTCGAGCCCTCGAGGCCCCTGGCTTGTATTATGATGCTTGTATGACTTATTTTATTTTTAGAGTTGTGTTGTGATATCTTCCCGTGAGTCCCTGATCTTGATCGTACACGTTTGCGTGTATGATTAGTGTACGATTGAATCGGGGGCGTCACATATATTCATACCTAATAACTTCTAGTTACCAATACACTTTTCTATTGCCCTATTTTAACTAAATATTCCCTGTACTCCCATTTCTATCAGAAAGCGTTGCTGACAAGGAGACTCCGGAGGTGGAGAACGGGGCTGCCAACAAGCGGAGCCGGGGCGTGCTAGAACCGCAAGAGACTCTAGCAGGCCTAGACTTCATCAGCAACCTCCCTGATGATATGTTGAGAGTCATAATCTCCCTCCTCCAATCAAATATGGGGCACGGACAACTGTCCTTTCCCGGCGGTGGCGCCCCCTATGGAACTCCAGCCCTCCCGACCTCATCGACACAGACGAGCCTTAGAATGGGAAAGTTCCGTTCCAACGGCAAGGACCGAGCCAAGCTTGACGACTGGTTCCGATCCCCCACCCTAGATCAGCTCGAGGAGCTCACTTTTGATGATGGGCATATGCGGTCGCTGCTAACGTCCTCACTCCGCCTCGCGCCCACGCTGTGCGTCGCCAAGTTCAGAAACTGCCATCCCCCCTTAATGACGCACCCGCTCTTATTCTACCACGACTGAAGCACCTCGAGCTCATCGCCGTCTGCTTCTCAAATGGTGACATGGAGCGCCTGCTCCATGGCTGTACTGCACTCGAGTACCTTCGTCTTCAGGCGATCAATGTGTTGAGTACCTTCCACATCACCTCCATGAGTCTCCGGACTATTTATGTGTGTTGCTACTGCGGCAGGAAGACATCACAAGATGTGTACCACGGTATGGTCATTGAGGACACACCTGCACTTGAGAGATTACTTGTAGTTGATCAAGAAGGTCCAACAAGAATCAATGTCATTTATGCACCGAAATTGAGAGTGGTGGGCTACTCGTCTCACAAATACTCCGAACTTGTTATTGGATCCACACCCGTTCAGGTACAACAGCCGCCTTCTACCTCTCCTTCTACAAAGTAGTATTATTTCTAATTTTGAAGATGTTTGTTCGCCTGTCATTCAGAAAATGATTCTGAAAAGCTTGACCCCGAAACTGCGCACAGTGAAGGTCTTGGCACTAGAATCTATCGGCCCCAACCTGGAGCAAGTTGTCAGTTTCCTGAGATGCTTTCCATGCCTAGAGAAGCTATATATCGAGGTGATGTTCCTTTCCTCTTAAATGTTAACCATAATGGAGTTCAATTTGTGACACCTTTTTTCAAGTTTACAATGACAATGTACTATGATTTTCGAAGGTTCTTTTGGAGGATTTTAGTACATACATGTCCCCCCCCCCCATATTGGTTGCTTGATCCATATGGTTACAATCAATAAGCATTTCTCCTTTGGATTCATCTGTACTAGTTTTCTTAGGGAACTTTTCATCCACTCCAACCTCTTGTGAAGACGGCTACATTTTTCTAGAATGTAGTCAAATGCCCATGTTAATCATGTCAGATCGAAGATGGCATGTTAGTGCATTTTACAAATCCTGCAAACCAAATAGGCCTATAGTAATGTTCAAACCTGCATGTAGGCACTAACACGTTTTGTTCTATTGCAGATAAGATTAGGCCCAGTGGTGGATAATGTGATACAATATAACAATCACGTCGAATGCCTAGATCTGCATCTCTCATAAATTACTTTGAACTCCTACCGAGGGACCTTACCAGACATTATATTCGCCAGGTTCTTTGTTCTCAGAGCAAGGGTGCTGAAGGAAATGAGGTTTTCCCTACATTTATTTTGCAAAAATGAATGGTTTGTTGATCAGCGCCGGCGCCTGCGGCAGAATGGAGTAGGCTCCAAAAATGCTGAATTTCATTTTGGAACTTCAGATGATAGAGTAATCAGAAGTCATCATGTCAACCCCATACATGACTTCTCAGTTGCTGACCCCTTTGCAAAAATTGCGAGGTTTCGAAACCAGGCATAGAAGCGGTGATATTAGTTTGAACCTCTCTGATATCCATGTTCAGCGGATCAGCGCGAGCGTTTGTAGCTGATGAGCTGAATTTCATTTCTAATATCAGTTTGAACCTTGTAATCTTTGAATTTGAGCCATATAACTCTGGAATTTGAACCTTGTAACATTTTGAGCTTTTGTGGTACAATCATTGAAATGGCATCGTATGACACTCGTATATTGCTAGCACTATTTTGACCTTAATATGCAATGGTCTTAGATTTTCTTAACCATTCTCGAATTTGTTTATCTTGTCGATCTCACATCACAAGATCTGTATAGCTAACTCGACTACGATCTTCGACATTATTGCACATAGTTGGTTTCTTCCACCGTGTGCACTGTAGATCGCAGAATTAATTATCGCATTCGAGTGTCCATCATCACCTTTCTGTGTAACTTTGACCTCATCACCCACGGGTAAACTTATGATCGAAGTCATTCCACACACTTCATTTTTACAAAGCTTTTTGCCAATAAACGCCCATGATTTGTCCCTCTTCTAGCCGACGCGTGGCCAAACTAGCCGGGAGGGAAGCTTGCACGGTAAACAGCGTGGTAGCGCAGGAACAGGCTCATCGACGATACATTTGGGGCCTCTTAGAGCCGACGCGTGCGGTGCGGTGTTGTTAAGCGTGCATTGGAATACTCCTCTATGAACGTCGTGACAAGACGTGACGATTACAGGCCGGACGGCCCCCATTTATTACAGCGGCCATTTAACCCTTGTGTCTCTTCAACCTTTCGATCGCGCCCCACCATTGCTAAAGGAAATATTCCCTAGAGGCAATAATAAAGTTCTTATTTATATTTCCTTATATCATGATAAATTTTTATTATTCATGCTAGAATTGTATTAACCGGAAACTTAGTACATGTGTGAATACATAGACCAACCGAGTGTCACTAGTATGCCTCTACTTGACTAGCTCGTTGAATCAAAGATGGTTAAGTTTCCTAGCCATAGACATGAGTTGTCATTTGATTAACGGGATCACATCATTAGAGAATGACGTGATTGACTTGACCCATTCCGTTAGCTTAGCACTTGATCGTTTAGTATATTGTTATTGCTTTCTTTATGACTTATACATGTTCCTATAACTATGAGATTATGCAACTCCCGAATACCGGAGGAACACTTTGTGTGCTGCCAAATGTCACAACGTAACTGGGTGATTATAAAGGTGCTCTACAGGTGTCTCCGATGGCACTTGTTGAGTTGGCATAGATCAAGATTAGGATTTGTCACTCCGATTGTCGGAGAGGTATCTCTGGGCCCTCTCGGTAATGCACATCACTATAAACTTGCAAGCAATGTGAATAATGAGTTAGTTACGGGATGATGCATTACGGAATGATTAAAGAGACTTGCCGGTAACGAGATTGAACTAGGTATTGAGATACCGACGATCGAATCTCAGGCAAGTAACATACCGATGACAAAGGGAACACCGTATATCGTTATGCGGTTTGACCGATCGTAGAATATGTGGGAGCCAATATGAACATACAGGTTCCGCTATTGGTTATTGACCGGAGACGTGCCTCGGTCATGTCTACATAGTTTTCGAACCCGTAGGTCCGCACGCTTAACGTTCGGTGACGATCGGTATTATGAGTTTACGTGTTTTGATGTACCGAAGATAGTTCAGAGTCCCAGATGTGATCAGGACATGACGAGGAGTCTCGAAATGGTCGAGACATAAAGATTGATATATTGGACGGCTATATTCGGACACCGGAAGTGTTTCGGGTGATTTCGGAGAAAACCGGAGCGCCGGAGGGTTACCGGAACGACCCCCCCCCCCCAGGGAACTAATGGGCCACATGGGCCTTAGTGGAGAGAGAGAGAGAGAGAGGGCCAGCCATGGAAGGCCGCGTGCCCCTCCCCCTCTGGTTTGAATTGGACTAGGGAAGGGGGGGCGGCGCCCCCCTTTCCTTCTCCCTCTCCTCCTTCCTTTCCCCCTTCTAGTAGGACTAGGAAAGGGGAGTCCTACTCCTACTAGGAGGAGGACTCCTCCTCTCCTAGCGTGCCCCAAGGGCCGGCCTGTCTCCCCCCTTTCTCCTTTATATACGGGGGTAGGGGGCACCCTAGAACACACAAGTTGATCATTGATCTCTTAGTCATGTGTGGTGCCCCCCTCCACCATAATCCACCTCGGTCATATCATCGTAGTGCTTAGGCGAAGCCCTGCGACGGTAGCTTCATCATCACCGTCATCACGCCGTCATGCTGATGAAGCTCTCCCTCGACACTTTGCTGGATCATGAGTTCGTGGGACGTCACCGAGCTGAACGTGTGCAGATCGCGGAGGTGCTGTACTTTCGGTACTAGGATCGGTCGATCGTGAAGACGTACGACTACATCAACCGCGTTGTCATAATGCTTCCACTTTCGGTCTACGAGGGTACGTGGACAACACTCTCCCCTCTCGTTGCTATGCATCACCATGATCTTGCGTGTGCGTAGGAATTTTTTTAAATTACTATGTTCCCCGACAGTGGCATCTGAGCCAGGTTTATGCGTAGATGTTATATGCATGAGTAGAACACAAGTGAGTTGTGGGCAATAATAGTCATACTGCTTACCAGCATGTCATACTTTGATTCAGCGGTATTGTTGGATGAAGCGGCCCGGACCGACATTACGCGTACGCTTACACGAGACTGGTTCTACCGACGTGCTTCGCACACAGGTGGCTGCCGGGTGTCAGTTTCTCCAACTTTAGTTGAATCGAGTGTGGCTACGCCCGGTCCTTGTTGAAGGTTAAAACAGCACATACTTGACGATAAATCGTTGTGGTTTTGATGCGTAGGTAAGAACGGTTCTTGCTCACCCTGTAGCAGCCACGTAAAACTTGCAACAACAAAGTAGAGGACGTCTAACTTGTTTTTGCAGGGCATGTTGATGTGATATGGTCAAGACATGAGGCTAAATTTTATTGTATGAGATGATCATGTTTTGTAACAGAGTTATCGGCAACTGGTAGGAGCCATATGGTTGTCGCTTTATTGTATGAAATGCAATCGCCATGTAATTGCTTTACTTTATCACTAAGCGGTAGCGATAGTCGTAGAAGCAATGGTTGGCGAGACGACAATGATGCTACGATGGAGATCAAGGTGTCGCGCCGGTGACAATGGTGATCATGACGGTGCTTTGGAGATGGAGATCAAAGGCACAAGATGATGACGGCCATATCATATCACTTATATTGATTGCCTGTGATGTTTATCCTTTATGCATCTTATTTTGCTTAGTTCGACGGTAGCATTATAAGATGATCTCTCACTAAATTTCAAGGTACAAGTGTTCTCCCTCAGTATGCACCATTGCGAAAGTTCGTTGTGCCGAGACACCACGTGATGATCGGGTGTGATAAGCTCTACGTTCACATACAACGGGTGCAAGCCAGTTTTGCACACGCAGAATACTTGGGTTAAATTTGAAGAGCCTAGCATATGCAGATATGGCCTCGGAACACTGAGACCGAAAGGTCGAGTGTGAATCATATAGTAGATATGATCAACATAGTGACGTTCACCATTGAAAACTACTCCATCTCACACGATGATCGGACATGGTTTAGTTGATATGGATCACGTGATCACTTAGATGATTAGAGGGATGTCTATCTAAGTGGGAGTTATTTAGTAATATGATTAATTGAACTTTAATTTATCATGAACTTAGTACCTGATAGTATTTTGCATGTCTATGTTTTTGTAGATAGATGGCCCGTGTTGTTGTTCCATTGAATTTTAATGCGTTCCTAGAGAAAGCTAAGTTGAAAGATGATGGTAGCAACTACACGGACTGGGTCCATAACTTGAGGATTATCCTCATTGCTGCACAGAAGAATTACGTCCTGGAAGCACCGCTAGGTGTCAAACCCGCTGCAGGAGCAACGCCAGATGTTATGAACGTCTGGCAGAGCTAAGCTGATGACTACTCGATAGTTCAGTGTGCCATGCTTTATGGCTTAGAACCGGGACTTCAACGACATTTTGAACGTCATGGAGCATATGAGATGTTCCAGGAGTTGAAGTTAATATTTCAAGCAAATGCCTGGATTGAGAGATATGAAGTCTCCAATAAGTTCTACAGCTGCAAGATGGAGGAGAATAGTTCTTTCAGTGAGCATATACTCAAAATGTCTGGGTATAACAATCACTTGATTCAACTGGGAGTTAATCTTCCTGATGATATTGTCATTGACAGAACTCTTCAATCACTGCCACCAAGCTACAAGAACTTTGTGATGAACTATAACATGCAAGGGATGGATAAGACAATTCCGAGCTCTTCGCAATGCTAAAGGCTGCGGAGGTAGAAATCAAGAAGGAGCATCAAGTGTTGATGGTCAACAAGGCCACCAGTTTCAAGAAATAGGGTAAAGGGAATAAGGGGAACTTCAAGAAGAACAGCAAGCAAGTTGCTTCTCAAGTGAAGAAGCCCAAGTATAAACCTAAGCGTGAGACTGAATGCTTCTACTGCAAAGGGACTGGTCACTGGAAGTGGAACTGCCACAAGTATTTGGCGGATAAGAAGGATGGCAAGGTGAACAAAGGTATATGTGATATACATGTTATTGATGTGTACCTTGCTAATGCTCGCAATAGCACCTGGGTATTTGATACTGGTTCTGTTGCTAATATTTGCAACTTGAAACAGGGACTATGGGTTAAGCGAAGATTGGCTAAGGATGAGGTGATCGCGGTCGGCACGCTACCTCTACATCTACCTTCGGGATTGGTTTTAGACCTGAATAATTGTTATTTGGTGCCAGCGTTAAGCATGAACATTATATCTGGATCTTGTTTGATGCGAGACGGTTATTCATTTAAATCAGAGAATAATGGTTGTTCTATTTATATGAGTAATATCTTTTATGGTCATGCACCCTTGAAGAGTGGTCTATTTTTATTGAATCTTGATAGTAGTGATACATATATTCATAATACTGAAGCCAAAAGATGCAGAGTTGATAATGATAGTGCAACTTATTTGTGGCACTTCCGTTTGGGTCATATTGGTGTAAAATGCATGAAGAAACTCCATTGTGATGGACTTTTGGAATCACTTCATTATGAATCACTTGGTACTTGCGAACCATGCCTCATGGGCAAGATGACTAAAACTCCGTTCTCCGGAACAATGGAGCGAGCAACAGATTTGTTGGAAATCATACATACTGATGTATGTGGTCCGATGAATGTTGAGGCTCGCGGAGGGTATCGTTATTTTCTCACCTTCACAGATGATTTGAGCAGATATGGGTATATCTACTTGATGAAACATAAGTATGAAACATTTGAAAAGTTCAAAGAATTTCGGAGTGAAGTGGAAAATCATCATAACAAGAAAATGAAGTTTCTACGATCTGGTCGTGGAGGAGAATAGTTGACTTACGAGTTTGGTCTTCATTTGAAACAATGCGGCATAGTTTCACAACTCACGCCACCCAGAACACCACAGCGTAATGGTGTGTCCGAACATCGTAATTGTACTTTACTAGATATAGTGCGATCTATGATGTCGCTTGCTGATTTACTGCTATCGTTTTGGGGTTGTGCTTTAGAGACGGCCGCATTCACATTAAATAGGGCACCATCTAAATCCGTTGAGACGACACCTTATGAACTATGGTTTGGCAAGAAACCAAAGTTGTCGTTTCTCAAAGTTTGGGGCTGCGATGCTTATGTGAAAAAGCTTCAACCTGATAAGCTCGAACCCAAATCTGAGAAATGTGTCTTCATAGGATACCCAAAGGAGACTGTTGGGTACACCTTCTATCACAGATCCGAAGACAAGACATTCGTTGCTAAGAATGGATCCTTTCTAGACAAGGAGTTTCTCTTGAAAGAAGTGAGTGGGAGGAAAGTATAACTTGATGAGGTAACTGTACCTGCTCCCTTATTGGAAAGTAGTTCATCACAGAAATCTGTTCATGTCACTCCTACACCAATTAGTGAGGAAGCTAATGATGATGATCATGTAACTTCAGATCAAGTTACTACCGAACCTCGTAGGTCAACCAGAATAAGATCTGCACCAGAGTGGTACGGTAATCCTGTTCTGGAGGTCATGTTACTTGACCATGACGAACCTACGAACTATGAGGAAGCAATGATGAGCCCAGATTCCGCGAAATGGCTTAATGCCATGACATCTGAGATGGGATCCCTGTATGAGAACAAAGTGTGGACTTTGTTTGACTTGCCCAAGGATCGGCAAGCCATCGAGAATAAATGGATCTTCAAGAAGAAGACTGACGCTGACGGTAATGTTACTGTCTACAAAGCTCGACTTGTTGCGAAAGGTTTTCAACAAGTTCAAGGAGTTGACTACGATGAGACCTTCTCACCCATAGCGATGCTTAAGTCCGTCCGAATCATCTTAGCAATTGCTGCATTTTATGATTATGAAATTTGGCAAATGGATGTAAAGACTGCATTCCTGAATGGATTTCTGGAATAAGAGTTGTATATGATGCAACCTGAAGGTTTTATCGATCCAAAGGATGCTAACAAAGTGTGCAAGCTCCAGCAATCCATTTATGGACTGGTGCAAGCATCTCGGAGTTGGAATAAACGTTTTGATAGTGTGATCAAAGCATATGGTTTTATACAGACTTTTGGAGAAGCCTGTACTTACAAGAAAGTGAGTGGGAGCTCTGTAGCATTTGTAATATTATATGTGGATGACACATTGTTGATTGGAAATGATATAGAATTTTTGGATAGCATAAAAGGATACTTGAACAAGAGTTTTTCAATGAAAGACCTCGGTGAAGCTGCTTATATATTGGGCATCAAGATCTATAGACAGATCAAGATGCTTAATTGGACTTTCACAAAGCACATACCTTGATAAAGTTTTGAAAAAGTTCAAAATGGATCAAGTAAAGAAAGGGTTCTTGCATGTGTTACAAGGTATGAAGTTGAGTCAGACTCAATGCCCGACCACTGCAGAAGATAGAGAGAAAATGAAAGGTGTTCCCTATGCTTCAGCCATAGGCTCTATCATGTATGCAATGCTATGTACCAGACCTGATGTGTGCCTTGCTATCAGTTTAGCAGGGAGGTACCAAAGTAATCCAGGAGTGGATCACTAGATAGCGGTCAAGAACATCCTGAAATACCTGAAAATGACTAAGGATATGTTTCTCGTTTATGGAGGTGACAAAGAGCTCGTCGTAAATGGTTACGTCGATGCAAGCTTTGACACTGATCCGGATGACTCTAAGTCACAAACCGGATACATATTTATTTTGAACGGTGGAGCTGTCAGTTGGTGCAGTTCTAAGCAAAGTGTCGTGGCGGGATCTACATGTGAAGAGGAGTACATAGCTGCTTCGGAAGCAGCAAATGAAGGAGTCTGGATGTAGGAGTTCATATCCGATCTAGGTGTCATACCTAGTGCATCGGGTCCAATGAAAATATTTTGTGACAATACTGGTGCAATTGCCTTGGCAAAGGAATCCAAAATTCACAAGAGAACCAAGGACATCAAGAGATGCTTCAATTCCATCCGCGATCAAGTCAAGGAGGGAGACATAGAGATTTGCAAGATACATACGAATCTGAATGTTGCAGACCCATTGACTAAGCCTCTCTCACGAGCAAAACATGATCAGCACCAAGACTCCATGGGTGTTAGAATCATTACTGTGTAATCTAGATTATTGACTCTAGTGCAAGTGGGAGACTGAAGGAAATATGCCCTAGAGGCAATAATGAAGTTGTTATTTATATTTCCTTATATCATGATAAATGTTTATTATTCATGCTAGAATTGTATTAACCGGAAACTTAGTACATGTATGAATACATAGACAAACAGAGTGTCACTAGTATGCCTCTACTTGACTACCTCGTTGAATCAAAGATGGTTAAGTTTCCTGGCCATAGACTTGAGTTGTCATTTGGTTAACGGGATCACATCATTAGAGAATGATGTGATTGACTTGACCCATTTCGTTAGCTTAGCACTTGATCGTTTAGTATATTGCTATTGCTTTCTTCATGACTTATACACGTTCCTATAACTATGAGATTATACAACTCCCGAATACCGGAGGAACACTTTGTGTGCTACCAAACGCCACAATGTAACTGGGTGATTATAAAGGTTCTCTACAGGTGTCTCCGATGGTACTTGTTGAGTTGGCATAGATCAAGATTAGGATTTGTCACTCCAATTGTCGGAGAGGTATCTCTGGGCCCTCTCGGTAATGCACATCACTACAAGCCTTGCAAGCAATGTGACTAATGAGTTAGTTGTGGGATGATGCATTACGGAACAAGTAAAGAGACTTGTCGGTAACAAGATCGAACTAGGTATTGAGATACCGACAATCGAATCTCGGGCAAGTAACATACCGATGACCAAGGGAACAACGTATATCGTTATGCGGTTTGACCGATAAAGATCTTCGTAGAATCCGTGGGATCCAATATGAACATCCAGGTTCCGCTATTGATTATTGACCAGAGACGTGTCTCGGTCATGTCTACATAGTTCTCGAACCCGTAGAGTCTGCACGCTTAATGTTCGGTGACGATCGGTATTATGAGTTTATGTGTTTTGTTGTACCGAAGATAGTTTGGAGCCCCGGATGTGATCACGGACATGACGAGGAGTCTCGAAATGGTCGAGACATAAATATTCATATATTGGACGGCTATATTCGGACACCAGAAGTGTTCCGGGTGATTTCGGAGAAAACCGGAGTGCCGGAGGGTTACTGGAACCCCCCTGGGGAACTAATGGGCCGCATGGGCCTTAGTGGAGAGACAGAGGGCCGGCCAGGGCAGGCCGCGTGCCCCCTCCCCCTCTGGTCCGAATTGGACTAGGGAAGGGGGGCGGCGCCCCCCTTTCCTTCTCCCTCTCCTCCTTCCTTGCCCCCTTCTAGTAGGACTAGGAAAGGGGAGTCCTACTCCTACTAGGAGGAGGACTCCTACTAGGAGGAGGACTCCTCCTCTCCTGGCGCGCCCCATGGGCCGGCCGGCCTCCCCCTTGCTCCTTTATATATGGGGGCAGGCGGGAACCCTAGAACACACAAGTTGATCATTGATCTCTTAGCCGTGTGCGGTGCCCCCCTCCACCATAATCCACCTCGGTCATCTCGTCGTAGTGCTTAGGCGAAGCCCTACACCGGTAGCTTCATCATCACCGTCATCACGCCGTCGTGCTGACGAAGCTCTCCCTCGACACTCTGCTGGATCGCGAGTTCGTGGGACGTCACCGAGCTGAACATGTGCAGATCGCGAAGGTGTCGTACTTTCGGTACTAGGATCGGTCGATCGTGAAGACGTACGACTACATCAACCGCATTGTCATAACGCTTCCGCTTTCGGTCTACGAGGGTACGTGGACAACACTCTCCCCTCTCGTTGCTATGCATCACCATGATCTTGCGTGTGCGTAGGAAATTTTTGAAATTACTATGTTCCCCAACAATTGCAAGAAGCACACCCACCATGATAAATTCTTCGAGGGTATCCTGCGCAGCTCCAATGGCGCTCTGAGCGATTGCCGACGACGAGCAGCAGTTCACCATGCGTGCCGTGGTGGACACCCATAGAAGGTTCATGGACCTCTCAGTGGTTTACACCAATGACCCAGTCTGGGTGGAGCACTCCGTCCACATCATGGAGCTGTTGCTTGCCACGGAGAAGTACAAGGTGGTCGGGTTCAACCTCGAGTACACCCACGCTCGTGCCGGGTCTCGTCCCAAGGTCGCCATCGCCCAGATGTGCGTGCACCACCACGTCCTCATCTACCACTACTGCCTGGCCACAAGGCCTTTTGAGCGTTTCACCAGGTTTGTCAACAGCCCCCACTACATGTTCGCTATGGTGGACATCACCAACGATGTAAAGGCGCTCAAGAATTTGGGCTTCGCCTGCCAGAATCTTGTCAACATCTAGGGCCAATACAAGATCCGGGGCAGCAAGGATCATGAGAAGGACTCGCTGGTTCAGCTCGCCGATGCCATCATCGGCCCCTATTACAGAGACATGAAGGATTCGTGTAACAAGGACAAGCGTGCCTGGCACTCAGCCTGGATGGAGAAACTCGACAAAGCTCACGTCATGTACGTGGCCAAGGAGGCTTACACGAGCTACGACATGTACAGGCGGATCGTTAACATGAGGAAGTGCCTCCTTCCCCAAAACAGCTAGGGATCCAGCCGGAAGCAGGGCAATGGCAAGCGCCGTCGCAACAATAAGTAGATGATTAGATCCTCATTTCTCCTACTTTAGTATGCATGTAATTGCTTACTTTGGTGTGTGGAAATGTTATGTGTGTAGTCATTCCGTTTGGACTCCGTTTGATATTCCTTTCTTTCGAAACACTGAAATAGACAAAAAACAACAATCTAGGCTGGGCCTCCGGTTAATAGGTTAGTCCCAAAATAATATAAAAGTGTATAATAAAGCCCATAAACATCCAAAACATAATATAATATAGCATGGAGCAATCAAAAATTATAGATACGTTGGAGACGTATCAAGCATCCCCAAGATTAATTCATGCTCATCCTCGAGTAGGTAAATGATAAAAACAGAATTTTTGATGTGGAATGCTACTTGGCACAATTTTTTAATGTAACCTTCTTAATTGTGGTATGAATATTCAGATCCGAAAGATTCAAGATAAAAGTTTAATATTGACATAAAAGTAATAATACTTCAAGCATACTAATTAAGCAATTATGTCTTCTCAAAATAACATGGCCAAAGAAAGTTCATCCCTACAAAATCATATAGTTTGGTCATGCTCCATTTCCGTCACACAAGAATGCTCTCATCATGCACAACTCCGATGACAAGCCAAGCAATTGTTTCATACTTTAGTAATCTCAAACTATTTCAACCTTCACACAATACATGAGTGTGAGCCATGGATATAGCACTATGAGTGGAATAGAATATAATGATGGGGGTTATGTGGAGAAGACAAAAAAGGAGGAAGTCTCACATCAACGCGGCGAATCAACGGGCTATGGAGATGCCCATCGATTGATGTTAATGCAAGGAGTAGGGATTGCCATGCAACAGATGCACTAGAGCTATAAATGCATGAAAGCTCAACAAAAGAAACTAAGTGGGTGTGCATCCAACTTGCTTGCTCACGAAGACCTAGGGCATTTGAGGAAGCCCATTGTTGGAATATACAAGCCAAGTTCTATAATGAAAAATTCCCACTAGTATATGAAAGTGACAAAACAAGAGACTCTCTATCATGAAGATCATGGTGCTACTTTGAAGCACAAGTGTGGAAAAGGGATAGTAGCATTGCCCTTTCTTATTTTCTCTCTCTTTTTTTGGGCCTCCTTTTTTTTTATTTGGCCTTTCTCTTTTTTTATTGGGGCAATGCTCTATGAATGATGATCATCACACTTCTATTTATTTAGAACTCAGCGATTACAACTCGATACTAGAACAAAGTATAACTCTATATGAATGTCTCCAGCGGTGTACCGGGATGGGCAATGAATCAAGAGTGACATGTATGAAAAATTATGAACGGTGGCTTTGCCACAAATACGATGTCAACTACATGATCATGCAAAGGAATATGACAATGATGAACGTGTCATGATAAACGAAACGGTGGAAAGTTGCATGGCAATATATCTCGGAATGGCTATGGAAATGCCATAATAGGTAGGTATAGTGGCTGTTTTGAGAAAGATATAAGGAGGTTTATGTGTGATAGAGCGTATCATATCACGGGGTTTGGATGCACCGACGAAGTTTGCACCAACTCTCAAGGTGAGAAAGGGCAATGCACGGTACCGAAGAGGCTAGCAATGATGGAAAGGTAAGAGTGTGTATAATCCATGGACTCAACATTAGTCATAAAGAACTCACATACTTATTGCAAAAATCTAAAAGTCATCAGAAACCAAGAACTATACGCATGCTCCTAGGGGGATAGATTGGTAGTAAAAGACCATCGCTCGTCCCCGACCGCCACTCATAAGGAAGACAATCAAAGAACACCTCATGTTTCAAATTTGTTACATAATGTTTACCATACGTGCATGCTACGGGACTTGCAAACTTCAACACAAGTATTTCTCAAATTCACAACTACTCAACTAGCACAACTTTAATATCACTACCTCCATATCTCAAAACAATCATCAAGCATCAAACTTCTCTTAGTATTCAACACACTCCTAAGAAAGTTTTTACTAGTCTTGAATACCAAGCATATTAGGACTAATTTCCCAATTTAAGGAAATTACCATGCTGTTTAAGACTCAAAATAATATAAGTGAAGCATGAGAGAATAATAGTTTCTATAAAACAAAACCACCGCCGTGCTCTAAAAGATATAAGTGAAGCACTAGAGCAAAAACTATATAGCTCAAAAGATATACGCGAAGCGCATAGAGTATTCTAATAAATTCTGAATCATGTATGTCTCTCTCAAAAGGTGTGTACAGCAAACATGATTGTGGTAAACTAAAAAGAACAAACTCAAATCATACAAGACGCTCCAAGAAAAACACATATCATGTGGTGAATAAAAATATAGCTCCAAGTAAAGTTACCGATGGAAGTAGACGAAACAGGGGATGCCTTCCGGGGCATCCCCAAGCTTAGGCTCTTGGTTGTCCTTGAATATTACCTTGGGGTGCCTTGGGAATCCCCAAGCTTAGGATCTTGGTTGTCCTTGAATATTACCTAGGGGTGCCTTGGGAATCCCCAAGCTTAGGCTCTTGCCACTCGTTATTCCATAGTCCATCGAATCTTTACCCAAAACTAGAAAACTTCACAACACAAAACTCAACAGAAAACTCGTAAGCTCCGTTAGTATAAGAAAATAAATCACCACTTTTGTTACTGTTGTGAACTCATTCTAAATTCATATTGGTGTAATATCTACTATATTCCAACTTATCTATGGTGCATACCCTCCGATACTACTCATGGATTCATCAAAATAAGCAAACAACACATAGAAAACATAATATGTCAAAAACAGAACAGTCTGTAGTAATCTGTATCAAACGTATACTTCTGTAACTCCAAAAATTCTGAAATAAATTGGTGGACCTAAGGAATTTGTCTAGCAATAATATTCAAAAAGAATCAACTAAATAGCACTCTCCAGTAAAAAGTTTTAGCTAATCTCGTGAGCGCTAAAGTTTCTGTTTTTTACAGCAAGATCATAAAGACTTCACCCAAGTCTTCCCAAAGATTCTACTTGGCACAAACACTAATTAAAACATAAAACCACATATAACCAGAGGCTATATAAATTATTTATTCCTAAACATAACCAAAAAGAAAGAAACTAAAATAAAATTGGGTTGCCTCCCAACAAGCGCTATCGTTTAACGCCCCTAGCTAGGCATGATGATTTCAATGATGCTCACATAAGACATAAGAATTGAAACATAAAGAGAGCATCATGAAGAATATGACTAGCACATTTAATTCTAACCCACTTCGTATGCATAGGTATTTTGTGAGCAAACAACTTATGGGAACAATAATCAACTAGCATAGGAAGGCAAAACAAGCATAACTTCAAAACTTTAAGCACATAGAGAGGAAACTTGATATTATTGCAATTTCTACAAGCATATGTTCCTCTCTCATAATAATTTTCAGTAGCATCATGAATGAATTCAACCATATAACCAGCACATAAAGCATTCTTTTCATGATCTACTTGCTAGAAATTTTACTACTTTCCACATAAGCAAAATTCTTCTCATTCGGGATAGTGGGAGTATCATAAGAGACTTGAATACTATAAATTGTTTCCACATTAAAAGATTTATGTTCAGAAAAAGGGGAATCATAATCATGACAAGTTTTATAAATATAGTCATCACTACTTTTTATAGCATAAGTTTCATCACAATAATCATCATAAGTAGCAACTCTGTTCTCATCATAATCGATTGAAACCTCTTCCAAGATAGTGGAATCATCACTAAATAAAATCATGAACTCTCCAACTCCACTTTCATATTCATCACAATAAGATTCAACATCCTCCAAAATAATGGGATCATTACTTCCTAAAGTTGACACTCTTCCAAACCCACTTTCATCAATATAATCATCATAAGTAGGAGGCATGCTACCCTCATAATAAATTTTCTCATCAAAACTTGGGAGGCTAAAAATATCATCTTCATTAAACGTAGAATCCCCAAGCTTGGGACAAACATTAATTTCAGCAAATATATCCTCAAACATATCATTCTCATCAAACATAGCATCCCCAAGCTTGGGCCTTTTCATATCATAAGCATAACCACTCTCATCATTAATAGTATGGATAGCACCAATAATATAGCAAACATTATTATCATATTATTCCAATCAAGTGCCAAAAAGATTTTCAAGATCATAAGAAGTATCATTATCTTCCCAATCATAATCATCACAACAAGCAATAGGCATAACAAGATCATCATCAAGTGCATGGTCTTCCACAACTATTTTTGATTCATTTTCATGAGGCACAACAATAATAGGAGCAACATTATTTGGGAGAGATATCTTTTTACCTCTCTTCCTTTTTATTTTCTTATTCTTCACCACATCATGTGTGGGTTAAATCCTCTTTTTGGAGCTCCTTATTAATGAGATTGGTTGAATAGGAGGCTCCTCCTCGTTACCTGATTCATCATAAGAAATAATAGGAGGATATTGGGAAGTCTCTTCCCTTTCATTAGTATTCTCTTCATCTTATATTTGTTTTCTTGTATTTATGTAATTGGCAATATAAGGATTTTCAATGCAATTCACCGCACAATACATATAAATTTTCTCTAGATCAAAATCAAGAAGTTTATAACCGGCAAATTCTGGAAGATGCTTAGTTATACGTTTCATTTATTTGTAACCCATAAGCAAACTAAGTTCATTATAATGTGCAAGCGAAATCAAGTCATCACAATTTTTGGACACGATTAGATCATGAAACAATTTGCATCGGATAGTTAAATGACCCCGTTCATTGCAAAGTTCACAAGTACGGCTAAGAAAATTTAAATTTTCAGAACAAACATCTAGCCTTTCTTGCAACAATTTAGTTTCTAAATGCTTATGCCTCTTGCAATATCTATCTTCCCTATTTGGTGTGTACTTGCAAATCCAATGCACTCCACAAAAATTGACATGTTTATAGGAGACATTTTCATCATAACAAGTGCAATCATCATTAGTACTATGGATATTCAAAGAGTTCATACTAACAACATTGCAATCATGCTCATCGTTCAAAGATTTAGTGCCAAACATTTTATAGACTTCTTCTCCTAGCACTTGAGCACAATTTTCCTTTCCATCATTCTCACGAAAGATATTAAAAAGATGAAGCATATGCGACAAACTCAATTCCACTTTTTTTTAGTTTTCTTTTATAAATTAAACTAGTGATAAAACAAGAAACTAAAAGATTCGATTGCAAGATCTAAAGATATACCTTCAAGCACTCACCTCCCCGGCGACGGCGCTAGTAAAGAGCTTGATGTCTACTACACAACCTTCTTCTTGTAGACATTGTTGGGCCTCCAAGTGCAGAGGTTTGTAGGACAGTAGCAAATTTCCCTCAAGTGGATGACCTAAGGTTTATCAATCCATGGGAGGCGTAGGATGAAGATGGTCTCTCTCAAGCAACCCTGCAACCAAATAACAAAGAGTCTCTTGTTGTAGCGACCTGACCCAAAATCGGTCAAATCTCTGTGTCTGTACCATCCCAAGATCATGCTGGTACTCACAGTACATCGATGAAATAATCAAAGTTCAATCACACCTGAATTTTATTACACGATTCTCATATAGAGTCTTTATTACAAGAGAATAAATTCGGCTTAAGGCCAACTCATGAGAAATAAACTACTAATGCTGCGGAAGCGTAGAAGATAAAGCGAGTCCATCCGACTCCAAAGGGCAATCGCCAAGCGGAGCGTAGCCTCACTCCCGATCGAATATACCTCGCAACATAAGACGTTGCAGCCATGTAGGTCAGCTTTTTGAATAAGCTGGCAAGTCATGAAGAGAATAACAATAATAAAATTACTAACACTATATGCATTTTGGCTGTGGAGCTCTAAGTTTCATCATTTTGCGAAAAGCCAATTTTCTCCTACTACAGTGGACTTGCTTGCAAATTACTACAATTGTTGGTAGTTATTGAGATGGTTCCGCCAACCAATATCTCATTCCCAAATTACTAAGTCATAAACCCCTCAAATTAATTCATTAGTTTTAGTGTTGAGATTTCGAATACTTCCAAGTTCCAGAGGCTCAATTTGTCCGTAATCGGGACACGGCTAATCGATTAGATCTTTAACTCTGCAGAGGTTTGCGACTTTTCCGCAAGAATCATTCCTCCTTTTAAGTCTTCGCACTTCATGGTGTTTGAAGACGGACGAATGAAACAGGGTCTTCCAAAGAGTTCTTCGGCTACTACCGTACCCATCCAATCCTACCGTTCTTCTACATCTCGTAGTACCGCCCAGCCAGCGTCACTACTAGGGTTAACCCAGCCGAGCCCATAATGGCTTGCGGCTGCATGTAAGCTTCCGGTCATGGGGCATCCATCCGTCTCTTCGTGGCTGGGTGAAGCTTTCGCAATATGTCATGGCACTTCTCCATGCATCCCGCCAACCACTGGGTTCTCCAGGTGCCCGTCAACCAAATCCTCCACCCAAGAGTGAATTTCAAGTCCATCTTGATCATTGTAGTTCATGGGGTTGTCATCATCATTGACTCTCACATCTTTCTTATGAATTTCACTCAACCAAAACCCGTCTACGAGCATAGCAAAGTAAACTACTTCGTCCCGGGGTCATGGTAACAAGGGGATTGGTTCATCCTACCACATGATACTACTCAAGATTAATAACTTCAAAGTTTCAACTACTGCATGCATGGTGGGGTGGTGATAATTTCTAATGCACAAAAACATAGGTATAGAAAATAACATGATCAAAACTTGCCTTGCTGATGATCCTCGTAAGCTAAAGATTTGTAGTAGCAAGCTTCGCACTCCGGAAACTCTACCGAGACAAACAATAATCACAATAAGCATATAGTATAAGACTACATAACACAATAGCATAACAAAGTAACACACCAAAACCAACAAAGCAAAACCCAAAGGGAAAACTCAAAGAAAACCAACTCAAAGTTTTCCTACTTCAAACAACAACTAAAAGTAGTTTTATATAACAAAAATTTTCTCAACATAACCTAATCATGGTTTTGTGTTAACTTAACAGAAAAGATTTCATTAAGCAACTAGGAGCAAAAAGAATTAATTTAAAATCTATTATGAAACTCCTATTAGGCCTAATTCAATTTCCATTAAGAAAATAAAATAAAACTTTTAGTTATTATAAATAAAAGTTCATCCATTAAAGTGACAGAAACTATCCTAGGATAATTAATCACATGTGAAAAATAAATTTATTTACTAATTAAAATAATATGAAAACAGTAGCTAGTTAATTAATTAGGATTAACAAGATTCTGTTTAAAACTATTTTTTATTAACCCTAAAATACCCAAATTAATTCCTATGGTTTGACAATGTCAAAATAAAGTTGGGACAAAAGAATCATCCAAAATAATTTTTCTAACTCATGTTATAACAGATTTACTATTCTGACTAAAACTAAAATAAAGCAATTTTACTTAATTTTAACATAGCTAATTATATTTTCTACAGAAACTACAGAAAATTTGCAAACCAACAAAAAAAGAATCACCTAAAAATATTAAACAGAATAAAAGATATGAATTTTTCAAAACAGGAACTATTCTGTTAAAACAGAAAACAAAATAAATGAAAAAGGGCCTAATGGGCCTAAACTACGCACTGAGCGTAATATAAACTAAACGGGCCTAGGGTTAAACGAGTCGGCCGGCTAAATAAAATAAACCCTAACTAAAACAAATCGTAAACTAAACCGGTCGAACCGGTTTTATTTAAAGACATACCCCTTCTGGGTGCTCTAATCCACGTAGTAGATTTGAGATCCGATGCGGGTGGAGTTCGTGACTCACCGGAGCTAGACGGCAGCGGCGGCGGTGGCGAGTCGTTGGCCTCTCCGGTCGTCGGGAGGTCGGCGGAGAGCTCCCGCGGGTCTTGAGCGCGACGGGGGCTCTTGGTGGAGTCAGGCGAGCTCGGGAGGGCTAGGCGGCGACGGCGACGCAAAATGGCGGCGGTGGGTTCGGCTCCGGCGACGGCGAGAGAGAGAGGGGTTCCGCGAGGGGCGAGGGGAGAATGGGGTGCGGGGAGGGTTTAACTAGGGGGGCCTCGGCCTTGGCAAGGGGGCGATCGGGAGATCGGCATCCGGATCTCACGGGATCCGCGATCGCGGCGGCGCGAGAAGCGTGGGGCGGGGTTTGAAGAAGGGGTGGGGTCCTTTGGCCGTGGGGGAGAGGGGGCGGGCGGGCGGTCGACCGAGCCAAGCAGGTTCGAGCGAGGGGAGGTGAGGCCGGCTCGGTTGGCTCATTGGGCTGGCCTGGGGCGCTGGTGGGCGGTCTTGGTGGCTGGTGGGCCAGGGCTTCTGGTGGCGCCTAGGGGGGTTTCCTTTTTAAATTTATTTTTTAAATAAAACAAAACAGAGATATCTTTTAAAATATAAATATTTTATATAGGACATATATATACCAAAATGATCAGGGGAATATTCCCTATCATTTGAACATTTTTCCAAAGGCAAAATCCAAACTTTATAAAATTTCATTTTTTCCAATATTCAAATAAATCTCAAGTTTGAATTCAAAACTTTTGGCAAGGTTTTCCTCTGATATTTTTGGAGTGTCATGTTTACTCCTCTCATACTTTTGATCAAGTATTTATCAGGCATAGTTTTTGAAATGATTCCCACTTGCCATAGTTTGAATTCAAATTTGAAACTCAAAACTCTCCTGAAACTTCAAATGGCATTCAAATTCAAACAGGATGCATAGATGCTTAGCTAATAATTGTAAAACATTCCAAATAGGAAATTTGGGATGTTACAAACCTACACACCTTAAGATGAATCTCGCCCTCGAGATTCGGGTTGGCTAGCAAATAGGTGCGGGTGGTCTCAAGAAGGTCTTCTTGGCGCCCTGTGTGGCTTCTTCCTCGGTGTGGTGACTCCACAAGACCTTGCAAAATTTGATGACCTTCTTTGCGGGTGACTCTGGTCGCAGTCTCGAGAATTCGGACGGGTTTCTCCTTGTAGGTCAGATCACCGTCAAGCTGTATGGCCTCTAGGGGCTTTGTGTCTCTCAACGGAACATCGGCCATGTCGGCATGACACTTCTTGGTGAGAAACATGGAAGACATCATGAACTCCGGACAATCCTTCCGCAATTCCAACTTGTAAGCAACTTCTCCACGACGCTCGAGGATTTTGTAGGGGCCAATGAATCGGGTGCTAACTTTCCTTTGACACCAAACCTCTTGATTCCACGAGTGGAGACACATGAAGATATGCTCGGTCTCCGCTTCGTAAGTTACTTCCTTGCGCCATCGTCGGCATAACTCTTCCGTCTCGATTGTGCTATCTTGAGTCTGTCTCGAATCAGCTTGACTTTCTCTTCGAATCCTCGATAAGGTCGGAACCGAAAAGTGATCGATCTCCAACACTATCCCACAGCAATGGTGTTCGCACCTCCTTCCGTATAGAGCTTCGAAGGGGCCATCTTGATGGATTGATAACTGTTGTTGTATGAGAACTCTGCGAACGGCAAATTATCATCCCAGCTAGACCCATAGTCTAGCACACAAGCTCTCAACATGTCCTCCGAATCTGGTTGACTCTCTCGGTCTATCCATCGCTCATGGATGAAAAGCTGTATCAATTCCAGCCTTGTACCCAAAGTTTCATGCAACTGCTTCCAAAACTTTGAGGTAAACTGTGTTCCTCTATCTGACACGATTTTCCTCGGAACTCCATGTAGACATACGATCCTGGTCATGTATATCTTGGCCAACTTAGCACTGGTATAGGTAGTCTTCACGGGAATGAAGTGAGCTACCTTGGTCAAACGATCAACCACTACCCAGATAGAATCATAACCTGAACGGGTCCTCGGTAATCCTGTGATGAAATCCATTCCAAGTTTCTCCCATTTCCAATCGGGAATCGGCAAAGGTTGAAGTAACCCTGCTGGCTTCTGATGTTCTGCCTTTACTCGTTGACAAACATCGCATATCGCTACGTACTCGGCAATATCCTTCTTCATACCGCCCACCGAAACTTTCCTTCAAATCCGGTACATCTTGGTGTTGCCGGGTGAATCGAGTACGGTGAATCATGAGCCTCTGAAGAATTAGCTTCTGAGTTCGGGATCATTGGGCACATAAATACGATCCTCGAACCATATAGTCCCGTGTTCATCCTTACGGAATCCTTTAGCTTTTCCTTCATTCATCTTTTGCTTTATCTCATCAATTTCCTTGTCCGACTTCGGGCTTCACGAATCCTTTCGCCAAAGTGGACTGAACTTCCGAGTTGCAACATATCCTCTCGGAACTATCTCCGATCGGAGATCTACGAGGTCATCGACTAACTCTGGGTAATCCTCCCTTTGTAAGAGTATTCACATAACTCTTACGGCTCAAAGCATCTGCTACAACATTTGCTTTCCCGGGTGGTAATGCAATCTCATGTCATAGTCCTTTATCAACTCTAGCCATCTCCTCTGCCGAGGTTCAACTCCTTCTGCGTGAAAATATACTTCAAGCTCTTGTGATCTGTAAACATCACAACGGTTTCCGGCGAGGAAATGTCTCTGTGTCTTGAGTGCATGCACTACGGTGCTAACTCCAAATCATGTGTGGCATAGTTCATCTCATGAGGCCGTAGCTGTCTGGAGGCATAAGCTACAACTTTTCCTTCCTGCATTAGTACTCCTCCGAGTCCTTGACGAGAAGCGTCACAATAAACCTGGTATTCATTGTGTATGTCCGGCAAAATCAACACTGGGGCTGTAACCAACCGTTTCTTCAATTCCTGAAAACTGGCTTCACATTCCTCGGTCCAAACATACTTGGCTTCCTTCTTCAACAGCTCAGTCATGGGCTTGGCAATCTTCGAGAAGTTCTCAATAAACCTCCAATAATATCCTGCGAGTCCGAGAAAACTGCGGATCTCCTTGACTGAGGTGGGTGACTGCCAATTGGTGACTGATTCAACCTTGGCGGGATCAACTGCTATTCCTTCTCCTGAAATAACATGTCCGAGGAATCCAACTTCCTTCAGCCAAAATTCACATTTGCTGAACTTGGCATATAACTGATGTTCTCGAAGTTTCTCAAGAACTAGACGCAAATGTTCCTTATGCTCTTCCTCGCTCTTGGAGAAAATCAATATATCATCGATGAACACCACGACAAACTTGTCCAGATATTCCATAAACACCTTGTTCATCAAATTCATGAAGTATGCAGGAGCATTAGTCAATCCAAATGACATGACGGTATACTCATATAAACCATACCTGGTAGTGAATGCTGTTTTGGGTATATCCTTTTCACGGATCTTCAACTGATGATACCCTGATCGAAGATCGATCTTAGAGAATACCTTGGCTCCAACTAGCTGATCAAACAGATCATTAATCATTGGCAAAGGGTACTTGTTCTTGATGGTCACCTCGTTCAATGCACGATAATCCACGACCATCCTCAAGCTTCCATCCTTCTTCTCTACCAAAAGAACTGGGGCTCCCCAAGGTGATGAGCTTGGCCGAATATATCCTTTCTCCAATAACTCATTTATTTGATCCTTGATCTCTTTCAACTCATTCGGTGGCATCCGATAGGGTCTCTTGGATATTGGGGCTGTGCCGAGCAATAACTCGATCAGAAATTCAATGTCCTCGTCCGGTGGCATTCTGGTAATTCCTCCGAAACACATCGGGAAAGTCTTGCACCTCGGCACTTCCTCTGAACAACTCCCGTGAGGGAATTCACTGATTCTTCATCCGGCTGTGCTGGCTACATACTTGATCCTCTTCTACTCCGGGTGGTGAGCGAGAATAGACTTGCGGGCACAGTCCATGTTCCCTTCAAACTTCGTCAACCAATCCATGCCTAGGATTACATCCAAGCTCTGGGTTTCCAACACTATGAGGTCTGCGGGAAATTTGTGGTTCCCGATGTTGAGGGTTGCATGACAGCCTAAGCCTCGCCATCATTTCTCCTCTCCTGAACCGACGCGAAGGGGCTTCTAAGGGTTTTAGTGGGCAACCGCACTTTTCCACAACCACCCTTGATATGAATGAATGCGTTGCACCGTAATCAAAGAGTACCAAAACTGAACGTGAATTCAATAAAACTTACCAACCACGATGTCGGCTGATCATAGACGCCCTCCACGCCAATGTTGTTCACCGAGCACGAGGGAACGGATTGGGCTTCTTCACGAGCCTCCATTGCCGTTTCCATTCCTCCGCTTGGCCTCCGGGCAGTCGGTGGCATAGTGCCTGTCTTCCGGCACTTGAAGCGGTGATGTGGCTCAGATCCTTCGGAGCCGGGCAGAACGATGCTGATTGCCATTACCGCTTCCATTGCCATTGCCATGGCCCGACTTGTTGTCCTGGCTGCGGTTGTTCCCATTTCCTCCATGGTTATGACCTCCATGGTTATGATGGGTGTGCCCTCCCGAGTATGGTGCATAACGGGCTTCGCTGAGCTCTGAGTTGTGCTTCCCCGGCTGTACTTCCGCTATGCTTTCAATCTGCTGCTGCTTGCCTTCAAGTATGGTGGCCTTGTCTACCAGCTCCTGGTAGTTGTTGAAGGTAGCCACAATAAGCTGCATACTCAGCTCGTCGTTGAGTCCCTCGAGAAATTTCTCCTGCTTTGCGGCATCTGTGGCCACATCATCAGGGGCATAGAGGGCTAGCTTGCTGAATTCATCCACGTACTGTGCCACAGTACGGTTCCCCTGGCGTAAGTTGCGGAACTCACGCTTCTTCAGGCTCATGGCTCCAGCTGAAACATGAGCGGTGCGGAAGGCCTGCTGGAACTGATCCCATGTGATGGCACCAATGGGATAAGTGGCGGTGTAGTTCTCCCACCAAGAATCTACAGGTCCATCAAGTTGATGCGCGGCAAAGCGCACCTTCTCTGCATCAGTGCATCCAACAGTGATTAGCTCTCTTCCGACTTTGCGGAGCCAATCATCACCACAATCGGCTCGGTGCTACTAGAGAACACTGGCGGATTCAGCCTCAGGAATCGAGTCAAGTTGTCCACAGGGGTGGTGGCGGTGGATTGTTGGTGTTGTTGTTCGATTCGGATGAGTAGCTGCATGAGGGCATTCTGCTGCTGGAGCAGTGGGTGAGCTCCGCGGAAAACCAAATGTCACGTCTCGGAGGCATCCTGGTGTTTTGGAGTGGATGAGAAAATTAGAATAGAACAATGGTCTATGAGAAATAACACTACCCATATGAATGCACAATCATAAACACACCAATCATTTATTCATTCCACTCAAACATGGTTCAATCTCGATTACAAAAGCTCATGACTAATCGAAAATAACGACCTAACTGATCGACGAAAAAGGTAAAAATAACATGGTGGTCGACTAAAAAGTCTTCATCAATAATCCTTGCGTCCTCTGGTGTGATGTCCTCCGGTGCGGCGCCTCCTCTTGTGGCTTTCTTCAGTGGAGCTCCCTTCAAAATCCTGGTCATTGCTCACGAGGGGTCCATTATCTCCACTCGGAAAAAGGTCTTCTCCCAAGTCCATCTTTTCCTCTATTGCGGCGAGCTTCATCTTCAGGTCGTCGACTGTCTCCATGAAGTCCGCGATTTCTTCCTCATGGCCAAGGAAGTCTGCGTGTGCCTTCTCCTCCAGTTCCAGTTCGCGGAACAACAGCCTCCTGTGTACCTTCGAGCTACGGCGAGTCTGAATCTCCCGTTTCCTGAGGAGACACTCCAAGTCCTGGAGATAAGAGAGAATGGAGTCGTCCTCTACGGTACGGATGATATCTCCATTCCGTGCTCTGCGAGAAACCATGGCGAGGTCTGAGGGATCGAGCTCGGCCCTGTACTCCTCTCGGAGATGTCCAAGTGCATGATAGATCGCCATGTCCCTTCCGATGATCCAGTTGAAGTCGGTGAACTCAAATTCAATAGGCTCCGTGTGTCCTCCGAAGGTTCTCCCGGAATATGCACCTCAATCTCAGAGCGGTATCCGTCGGAAGTGCATTGGTTGGCTTCCCGTGATCGAGGGCGAGCTATCTTCAGCTTCTTCACCATCTGGACCAGCTTCCGCCAAGGGCATCGTCTCATCGGGCTGGCAAAACTCCGTAGCAAACTGGGGTGAACTCGACGGCCATCTAGAATGTTGAAAATAGGAGAAGAGTCAGAATTGAACAGGGAGAATTACGGAATGATAAGGATATAAAGTAAATGGTCTCTTCCTATGGTTTTCCGATCCTAGGGGTTACGATCCTACGGTCGGTGTGTGCTCGATACCATCTCTCAGAGCGACCTGACCCAAAATCGGTCAAATCTACGTATGCATACCATCCCAAGATCATCTTTGGTACTCACAAGACATCGATGAAATAATCAAAGTTCAATCACACCTGAATTTTATTACACGATTCTCATATAGAGTCTTTATTACAAGAGAATAAATTTGGCTCAAGGCCAACTCATGAGAAATAAACTACTAATGCTGCGAAGCGTAGAAGATAAAGCGAGTCCATCCGACTCCAAAGGGCAATCGCAAGCGGAGCGTAGCCTCACTCTGATCGAATATACCTATGCAACATAAGACGTTGCAGCCATGTAGGTCAGCTTTTGAATAAGTGGCAAGTCATGAAGAGAATAACAATAATAAAATTACTAACACTATATGCATTTTGGCTGTGGAGCTCTAAGTTTCATCATTTTGCGAAAAGCCAATTTTCTCCTACTACGTGGACTTGCTTGCAAATTACTACAATTGTTGGTAGTTATTGAGATGGTTCCGCCAACCAATATCTCATTCCCAAATTACTAAGTCATAAACCCTCAAATTAATTCATTAGTTTTAGTGTTGAGATTTCGAATACTTCCAAGTTCCAGAGGCTCAATTTGTCCGTAATCGGGACACGGCTAATCGATTAGATCTTTAACTCTGCAGAGGTTTGCGCATTTTCCGCAAGAATCATTCCCTCCTTTTAAGTCTTCGCACTTCACGGTGTTTGAAGGCGGACCAGATAAACAGGGTCTTCCAAAGAGTTCTTCGGCTACTGCGGTACCCATCCAATCCTACCGTTCTTCTACATCTCGTAGTACCGCCCAGCCAGCGTCACTACTAGGGTTAACCCAGCCGAGCCCATAATGGCTTGCGGCTGCCTGTAAGCTTCGGTCATGGGGCATCCATCCGTCTCTTCGTGGCTGGGTGAAGCTTTCCGCAAGATGTCATGGCACTTCTCCATGCATCCCGGCCAACCACTGGGTTCTCCAGGTGCGTCAACCGCCCTCCACCCGAAGAGCGAATTTCAAGTCCATCTTGATCATTGTAGTTCATGGGGTTGTCATCATCATTGACTCTCACATCTTTCTTATGAATTTCACTCAACCAAAACCGTCTCTGAGCATAGCAAAGTAAACTACTTCGTCCCGGGTCATGGTAACAAGGGATTGGTTCATCCTACCACATGATACTACTCAAGATTAATAACTTCAAAGTTTCAACTCTGCATGCATGGTGGGGTGGTGATAATTTCTAATGCACAAAAACATAGGTATAGAAAATAACATGATCAAAACTTGCCTTCTCGATGATCCTCGTAAGCTAAAGATTCAGAGTAGCAAGCTTCGCACTCGGGAAACTCTACCGAGACAAACAATAATCACAATAAGCATATAGTATAAGACTACATAACACAATAGCATAACAAAGTAACACACCCAAACCAACAAAGCAAAACCCAAAGGGAAAACTCAAAGAAAACCAACTCAAAGTTTTCCTACTTCAAACAACAACTAAAAGTAGTTTTATATAACAAAAATTTTCTCAACATAACCTAATCATGGTTTTGTGTTAACTTAACAGAAAAGATTTCATTAAGCAACTAGGAGCAAAAAGAATTAATTTATAATCTATTATGAAACTCCTATTAGGCCTAATTCAATTTCCATTAAGAAAAATAAAATAAAACTTTTATTTATCATAAATAAAAGTTCATCCATTAAAGTGATAGAAACTATCCTAGGATAATTAATCACATGTGAAAAATAAATTTATTTACTAATTAAAATAATAGGAAAACAGTAGCTAGTTAGTTAATTAGGATTAACAAGATTCTGTTTAAAACTATTTTTATTAACCCTAAAATACCCAAATTAATTCCTATGGTTTGACAATGTCAAAATAAAGTTGGGACAAAAGAATCATCCAAAATAATTTTCTAACTCATGTTATAACAGATTTACTATTCTGACTTAAACTAAAATAAAGCAACTTTAATTAATTTTAACATAGCTAATTATATTTTCTACAGAAACTACAGAAAATTTGCAAACCAAGAAAAAAAGAATCACCTAAAAATATTAAACAGAATAAAAGATATGAATTTTTCAAAACAGGAACTATTCTGTTAAAACAGAAAACAAAAATAAATGAAAAAGGGCCTAATGGGCCTAAACTACTTACTGAGCGTAATATAAACTAAACAGGCCTAGGGTTAAACGAGTCGGGCCGGCTAAATAAAAATAAACCCTAACTAAAATAAACCGTAAACTAAACCGGTCAAACCGGGTTTTATTTAAAAGACATACCCCTTTCGGGTGCTCTAATCTCACGTAGATTTGAGATCCGGCAATGAGGTGGAGTTCGTGACTCACGGAGCTAGAGGCGGCGGCGGCGGCGGTGGCGAAGTCGTTGGCCTCTCCGGTCGTCGGGAGGTCGGCGGAGAGCTCCGCGGGTCTTGAGCGGCGAGGGGGCTCTTGGTGGAGTCAGGCGAGCTCGGGGAGGCTAGAGGCGGCGACGGCGACGCAAATGGCGGCGGTGGGTTCGGCTCGGCGACGGCGTGAGAGAGAGGGGTTCCGCGAGGGGCGAGGGGAGAATGGAGTGCGGGGAGGTTTAAATAGGGGGCTCGGCCTTGGCAAGGGGCGATCGGGGAGATCGGCATCCGGATCTCACGGATCCGCGATCGGCGGCGCGCGAGAAGCGTGGTGGGGTTTGAAGAAGGGGTGGGGTCCGCTGGCGGTGGGGGAGAGGGGGCGGGCGGGCGGTCGACCGAGCCAAGCAGGTTGAGGCGGGGAGGTGAGGCCGGCTCGGTTGGCTCATGAGGCTGGCCTCTGGGCCGCTGGTGGGCAGTCTTGGTTTGGGCTGGGGAGGGGGCTGGTGGCGCCTGGGGGTTCCTTTTTAAATTTATTTTTTAAATAAAACAAAACAGAGATATCTTTTAAAATATAAATATTTTATATAGGACATATATATACCAAAATGATCGGGGAATATTCCTATCATTTGAACATTTTCAAAGGCAAAATCCAAACTTTATAAAATTTCATTTTTCCAATATTCAAATAAATCTCAAGTTTGAATTCAAAACTTTTGGCAAGGTTTTCCTCTGATATTTTTGGAGTGTCATGTTTACTCCTCTCATACTTTTGATCAAGTATTTATCAGGCATAGTTTTTGAAATGATTCCCACTTGCCATAGTTTGAATTCAAATTTGAAACTCAAAACTCTCCTGAAACTTCAAATGGCATTCAAATTCAAACAGGATGCATAGATGCTTAGCTAATAATTGTAAAACATTCCAAATAGGAAATTTGGGATGTTACACTTGTGTCCCCAACACACCCAATACAATGGTAAATTGTATAGGTGCACTAGTTCAGCGAAGAGATGATGATACAAGTGCAATATGGATGGTAGATATAGGTTTTTGTAATCTGAAAATATAAAAACAGCAAGGTAACTAATGATAAAAGTGAGCACAAATGGTATTGCAATGCGTTGAAACAAGGCCTAGGGTTCATACTTTCACTAGTGCAAGTTCTCTCAACAATAATAACATAATTGGATCATATAACTATCCCTCAACATGCAACAAAGTGTCACTCCAAAGTCACTAATAGCGGAGAATAAACGAAGAGATTATGGTAGGGTACGAAACCACCTCAAAGTTATTCTTTCTGATTGATCTATTCAAGAGTCCGTAGTAAAATAACACGAAGCCATTCTTTCTGTTCGATCTATCATAGAGTTCGTACTAGAATAACACCTTAAGACACAAATCAACCAAAACACTAATGTCACCTAAATACTCCAATGTCACCTCAAGTACCCATGGGTATGATTATACGATATGCATCACACAATCTCAGATCATCAATTCAAACCAACACAAAGTACTTCAAAGAGTGCCCAAAAGTTTCTACCAGAGATTCAAGACGAAAAAGTGTGCCAACCCCTATGCATAAGTTCATTGAACCCGCAAGTTGATCACCAAAACATACATCAAGTAAATCACGTGAATATCCCATTGTCACCACAGATAAGCACGACAAGACATACATCAAGTGTTCTCAAATCCTTGAAGACTCAATTCGATAAGATAACTTCAAAGGGAAAACTCAATCCATTACAAGAGAGTAGAGGGGGAGAAACATCATAAGATCCAACTATAACAGCAAAGCTCGCGGTACATCAAGATCGTACCATCTCAAGAACACGAGAGAGAGATCAAACACATAGCTACTGGTACATACCCTCAGCCCTGAGGGTGAACTACTCCTCCTCATTATGGAGAGCGCGGGATGATGAAGGCGGCCACGGTGAGGGTCCCCCCTCCGACAGGTGCTTGGAGCAGGTCCCGATTGGTTTTTGGTGGCTACAGAGGCTTGCGGCGGCGGAACTGCCGATCTATTCTGCTCCCCGATGGTTTTAGGGTATATGGAGATATATAGGCAAAAGAAGTCGGCCAGGGGAGCCATAAGGGGCCCACGAGGGTGGGGGCGCGCCCAGGGGGGTAGGCGCGCCTCCCTATGTTGTGGCCACCTCGTTGCTTCCCTAACGTACACTCCAAGTCTCCTGGATTGCTTCTGTTCCAAAAATAACTCTCCCGAAGGTTTCATTCAGTTTGGACTCCGTTTGATATTCCTTTCTTTCAAAACACTGAAATAGGCAAAAAAACAGCAATCTGGGCTGGGCCTCCGGTTAATAGGTTAGTCCCAAAAATAATATAAAAGTGTATAATAAAGCCCATAAACATCCAAAACATAATATAATATAGCATGGAGCAATCAAAAATTATAGATACGTTTGAGACGTATCAAGTCACTTGTGTAATTGTATGCTTAATTTGGTTATGCAATGTTGTCTTTTTAAGTATATATGTTGATGCTCTGTAGACAGAGCGTAGATGTTGTGCGGACAAAGAAAATCACATCGCACACAGACTAAACAATGGAACCCTTCGGTGATGTTTTCATCAATCACTCACAATTGTATACCAGCAATCGTTTGCTCACAACACACACGGCTTGTTAGCAGTAATCATTTGTGTTGTTATCAGTCTTCGCACATGTTTCCGATTACAGACCTGTTTGCCTCGTATCACACACATCTTGTTCATTTGAACCGTTTATGTTCTCATGTCTCAATGCAAACAGTTCATCTGAGTGAATCGCATGTCGTATAACGCACACACCTTTGATCTGGCTGACCGTTTCTTTTGTGTTGCCTAATCACAAACAAATCATCCGAGTGAACCGTATGTTGTACATCACACACACCTTAATCTGGCTGCCTGTTTCTTTTGCTCCTCCTAATCGCAAACGGTCAACTGAGCTGAACTGTATGCCCTGCATCGCACACACAACTAAAATCTGAACCGTGTTTGATGCATCCTCCATTGCAAATGTTTTGCACCTTTTTTGACGGGTTTTTTACACCACCATTTGCGATTATGGCATCGCACACAGTTTCGTCGAATGGTCTCTGATCATAGTGTCGCGTTAGCAGCATCCTGCAGTAGTGTATACTCACGTTTATATTCGATTGCTAAAGGATGCGTTATCTGGAGATCAAAATACTAACTATGTGGATCAATTATGTCGAATAATAACATAGACATGCTCAAATTCTATAGAACATAGATGTTTGATGGATCAATGACCGTTCCTTACGCGAGTTGAAAATATCATGATCCTATCCTAATATTTGGATACAATTTATATTTTAATCAATGTGTACATCAGTCTTTCACGTGTAGTTTCACTCTCCATCGGTGGTCTCTCACACATGCTCACACACACTCTCTCGAGGTGTCTTTCTCACAGACATGCTCTAGATATAACCCTCCCTCCCTCTCGTAACCATTTACGACTGTTTGCACTAACCTTTGTCACAAGCACTCTTCCTCTCACAAGCATACAGACGCACAATCACCATCGACCCTTTCTATAAACATAGACATGCCTACGTGTCTCCCGTACGCACATTATCTTTAGGCCTGTCTCTCAGGCATTGTGTCCACCTCTCTTCCTAATCGACGAGTATGATTCTAGCCGAGCATTCTATAGGATGCGCCTTAAAGTTAGGTTGGATGAATAGTAATATTAGAGATAAGGGGTTACCTTAGTACGAGGACCTAGGGTTACAAATCCTAGCCGGCTTTGTCACTGGACACAGAGTCCTTCACGACTCTGCTATCTTTGTCTTGTACGACTAGTCCTCCATGGGTCTCCCTAAATGCATCACGGGCCGACCAATGTGGCGCAAGACGAAACCGAACCAAGGGCCTCACCTCGGTCCACCGGACCTCACGCGGTGACACACCCTCTGCCCCCAGGTCTCGTTATCTTCTCACACCCACACATACCAACACAGACACCACACAAAAAAATTCTCCTTGTGCCTCTGTCCCCTCCCCCCTTGCATATACACACTCAAGGGCATCTCTCGCTGTGACATCATATTCATCTCTCTCTCTCTCTAGACCTCTCTCATTTCTCGTGCTATCTCTCCCACGTCCCCCCACCGGCCCCTCTATCCATGCCTCTCTCGAATACGTAATACACACACATACCACTCTAGGCCCTGCCAAATACATCAACTACACATTCACACATGTTACATCACGTACCCCATTGATCTAAAAAGCCCTCTCTTCACGTTTATTTTGCATACAACATTCCTTTTGAATAAAGTGTGGCCAAAAAATTATTTTAGAATTTCTACATATATACGACATTACAAAGTTATATGGAGGAGTATGAACCTTAATTTGCATTGCATGGTGCCCACAATGATATTTATTCTGCACTGTAAATTTTTATTTTTTATACTATATACAAAGTTAGTCATAATAAAGATAAATGAAGAGCATCTCTCTCTCCATCGCATGCACCCCCTCTACGCCCCTTTCATGTACGCACACAAACTATCTCCAGGTCCTCTAAAAGTATGCCCCCAGCACATTCACGCATGTTTCATCTTTCTCTCACGATATATACAGCGACGATCATTGTATTTGAAGCGAAAGCATGATACGTACATTGTACTTCACAATCCACTCATTACGGTCACCATTTACGTTTTGTGGTTATTATACATTCACTCGCTCGTCGTACAGCTCTGTATTTGCTCAAGACACGACTAGTTGACCAGTTAAACGCTCCACGTGGCACCTCTAGTGTTGCATCACATTATCTCACTACCATTGGGCCCACCTGTCGGCATGTATCTACTCTACACTCTTATAAAAACAGAGTTGGTGATGATGGTGTGTCTGCCATCCTGCAATATAGGCCGTCCGATTTATATCTAACGGATAGGAAGGAAACTATGGCAATTTTGCAAAAAGGTACCCACACACCTCTCCACATTTGCAAATAAGGCCTTCCCTCGTTCATCCATTTCTCTCACAAGATAAACTACTCATACAAATGCATCTTGATGTTACGTGCAACGCACGGGCATCTTGCTAGTAAGAATGAAAACAAGCAATAAAAAATATTGGACGGTGGTTCGAAGTCATGGCCGCGGGCACATCGGACAAGGTGGCCTTATATTGGTATGCTGAGCCGTCTATTTTAACACACAGGAGCTGGTGTGGTGATTATACACACAGGCACGCATGCACACGAACTGCATGCATGCAGCACTCACACGAACACACGCAGCCACGCATGCACACAACACTCACACGTACACACGCAGCCACGCACGCACGCAACACTCACATGCACACACGCAACCACGCACACACGCACGCATGCATGCACACACCACACGACCAACACACACTCTCACGCTCAAGTGCTCAACCCCCACATGCATGCGCACACATCAGGCCCTAACAGACACATACCCAACCAGGTGGTTCCCACGTACGGGTTGGAGTCTTGTTGCGCCTACGTAAATTTGTGTTTATCTAAACTTTTTCCTATGCGAACTGACAGGTGGGACCCACAAGGGACGTGGTCAATTTAACTAGTCAACATAGTTCCACGCAGACTATTTGGCCAGTCAACAGAGTGCAATCCGATGCTGAACGATGAGCAAGTGACCGTATAATCACCCCAAAACGTATATAGTGACCGTAATGAGCGTATTTTGAAGTCCGGTGACCGTATTACGCTTTTCTCCCTGTAGGCCCTCCAAAACTACATCTCTACATGTTCTCGCATGTTACATCTAACAACTATGCAATACAGCACTACTACTACTACACTCTAACACAATAAATCATATGTGTTTTTAGTTTTACTAGATCTCATATTGTTACTTAATTATTCAGTTTGCATACATTAAAATTGCCTTTGAAATGTATGGCCATTATCATCTACCACGCGGGAAAAATCCCGCACTTTCCTGTTTAATCGGGTTCGTATCGATGGATCGTGCGAAACAGCAAAACTATAGTAGTACTACAGTACAAGTAACAGTTCACTGGGCCGCCGTGTCGTGTACTCCTCCGTCATAAGAGTGGGGCGCTCGCTTTCATAAATGTTCTAGTCCCTTTCGCTGACATGTGGGACATCAAGGTACCGGGTCCACGTACCATACCAAAATACAGTGCAGAGCAGCAGGGTGAAGCACCCTAGTCATGGCGCCGGCGTAGTAATGAGCAATGAGGCGTCAAATCACAAAGCTGCACCTTTCCCGCGGTTAAGTTGGAGGGATGAAGTAATAATGCTAAAAAATAAGTTGGAGGGACGAAGCAACCATCATTTCACTCGTTGCTGAATCCGCTTCTCCCTCATCTTCTTCAAGTTAACCACGTGTTGCTTCTGCCGTTGTTCTGCCTCGTGTGGGACGTGGATCGGCTTGGTAAAGCACTGACACATGGGACCGCATGTTAGCAAACCGCCAGGCCAACGTCCTCTAAAAATAAGAAACCTCCCGCGCCATCCGCGCGGCAAAATCACCTCCTTTTTACTAATCTTCATACTATATTTTTTTAGATCAATATAATTGAGATTTGTATAGATAGCACATAGGAGCAAAACCAATTGGTACGGTTAAGGGCATCCACAATGTGTAGTCAAATGTCAAAATAGCTTTTGGCATCGATGGGAACCATTGTGGACGGTGCTGCCAAAGCCAAAAAGATGGAACCGAAGCTCCCTAATTGATTGATTGAAGGGATAGAAAAATGCAACGTCTCTCCTCTTTCTCCCGTGCTTGGACGCATGTACAGTATAGAGCACATAGTCTACTCCCCTATCCCTTCTATCACAAATCACAAAGCAGTGAGGCGTCAAATCACAAAGCACGGATGAAGCAACCATCATTTCACTCTTCGCTGACTCCGCTTCTCCATCGTCTTCTTCAAGAAACCACCTCACCACACTAAGCTGGACGGACGACACTATTGTGTAGTACTAGTACATTTACGCGTCCTTTGGTTCAACGGACTTCCTGGATGCAAATAAGGCGGTTGTCTTGGCTTGCAGGCGGCACTTGAGAATAACTTACCGTGGTCTCCCTCAATGGTGTTCTCCGTCGAACACACTTCGCCAAACCACAATGTTCGAGATACCGTCGACGTCACCGCAATGGGGAAGGAAGTCAAATAGTTACTACCTCCAATTTTTTTTGTACACAAGGCCAGTATATCAAAATTACAATTTGTAGAAGGCCACTAACACAGATCGAGGCAAAATTGATGGGGTTTGCCTCGTAGTAGCAACCAAGGACATTAATATACCCTTGCATGCATGCGGAAGTGAGAAGGTTGGTTTGCATGGTGCTGCATTAATCAAGTGATGAGGAGTGAGATGGTTAGCTCTTTGGGCGTTGGAGAAAAAAATACGCATTAATTGACACATCAAACGAGGATTTGTATTGATCAATCTCACGAAGGAAAACCCCGCCTTTCTTTTTTAACGCAAGTAGTACTCCTACGTACGTACTTGTATCCTGCTTGGGTCTAGGCCCTGCATTGCCCTACTTCGCCACACATTTTTCCAAGCTTGAGCCTGCTGAATAAGCTTGACTGCAACAATAGAATCCATCTCGATCATAATCGGAAAGAACGCATCTCTGAATGGCCAAAGATAATCCCTCCATGCAAGCACACAACTCCGCTTCAAGTGCATCTCGACATGTTAAAAGAGACCGACAAGATGAGAAAATAATGGTACCCTCCGCATCTCTAAGCACCATACCTGCACCTGCTGAATTCTCCTTAGCAAACGATCCGTCAGTATTTAATTTCATCCACCCAGGACTTGGAGGAAGCCATTTAGCCGAAGATACTCTTGGCATTAACACATGCGGATGTACTACAGTATTATCATATGTGACTATTTGCTTCCCCTTGCTTGAATCAGTTGCAAGATCTAGTTTGAGACCAATCAACGATTCAATATAGCTCATAAGAAATCTCTTAGAAGCTTCCATTAGTAGCGGGGGCTTGTGGTGAACCACCTCATTAAGAAATCAGGTGAGTATTGCTTAATGTTTATTATCACAACTAATTGCTGTCATAAATGTAACTCATGTCAGCCCAACCCCCTTTCTCAACACAACTGAACTCAAAAGCAAGCATGTACTTGCACCTGCTGCAAACACCCACCCAGCAACTTGCACTCTACATGTAGCTTTGGTCCACCACCAGTCCACCACCACCACCAACAGATCCCCTTCTTCTTCCTCATCTTTCATCTTCAATTTCATGCACCACCAGATCCCTTCTCTCCTCTATCCAATAGCACCAACAGATCCCCTTCTCATCTTCAGCTAGCAGCAACCATGGTGTCCTGGGATGATCTTCCCAGTTCTTCTGAAGATGACACTATGACCAGCAAGGTTAGTCTGCTCTCTCAATTGAACACCCAGTCTAGGGTTTCTCAGCTAGGGTTTCTCTCTCAATTGATTCCAAATGTCTTTCTTTTGTTTAGCCACCTGCCACAATATCCTGTGAGGAATGGAGTGGCTTGGCTACAGATCTGCCTAGCTTTAGATGTGGGCATGGATCTTTGTGTGAGAAGCATGTGCCATTTGAATCCGTTGATAGTGGCAGAAGGTTTCTGGCTTGTGCACAGAAGGTTAGTAAATTTTTTTGCATTTGGCACTGTTAAACAGGAAGTGATTTGTCGTATGTTTTAAGTTCCATCATCATGCACAGAACTGAATACTGGCAGTTAACTGAATCTCTTTTTTGTATGTTCTAAATTGTTAGGAGGTACCCAAATGCAGATATGTTGAGTGGGTTGACCCTGAGTGGCCTGATGCTCTGAAGGTGAGGCTAGATAGTATATGGACCATGTATGAAGAGGAGAAAAAACAGAGGCTTAGACAGAATATTTTGAGTGCTGAAGAAAACTTGAAGGTTCTTGAAGAGAAGAAGATTGAGAATGAGTTGAGGCATTTCAAGCTTGATTTTGCTAAGATGGTGGCTGAGAAGGAGCAGGCAACGAGCCAATAAGGCAGCACACAACTTGCTCTGGCTGATCTGAAGGAAGAACTTGAGAAGAAGAAGATGACAGACAAGTCAGTTACCAACATTCATCAGGTATTCAGGGCTAAAGCAGAGAAAGAGAGGGACCAAGTGATTCAAGAGAGGGATGACTTGAAGCATGGAAAAGGAAGCTTGAGTACATGATTGGTGACCTATTCAAACACAAAGAGGCGACCAAGGAGAAGATAAGGAAGCTGAAGGGCATGTTGAATGAATTTGATTGAATTTGTGTCATTGTAAAAAATGACTTTGTATCTTTCCTCCTGGATTTGTATCATTTGTTCTTTCTGTCAAATGTTAACTAAATTGGGTTCAGATAAGAAATTGAAGTGGGTTCAGATAAGAAATTGAAGTTAACTGTCTCTGTCTTATATGACTGAATTTGCCTGAATTTGCTGTTTTATATGACTGAATTTGTGTTGCTTCTTTTGGAAAGATTTGCTATTTTATATGACTGAATTTGTATGCATGTACCAAATTTTTATTAAAGAAAAAAATTACAAAAAAAAGTTTTGCCTGGGTCTCGAACCCAGGACCTGTGGTATTGAACATTGGTGGCAATGCTAGTAGGGTAAGTAGTAGTGCTTTGATCAAGGGCAGGTACTAACCTAACTATTTAGTAGTTGCTAGTGGCCCAATGGCTCACGCCTCTTCCGTTTCCTTCTCTGCTATTTAAGCCCACACACCCACCGCTCTACTCTCCACTCACCTTCAGTCCACCGCGTCGCCTCGGTTACCCCGCACCAAACCCCCACTCAGCCGTCAAGAAAACCCTCGCCGCCGACCACCACGCCGCCGCCGCGGACATGGAGACCAGCCCCGCCTGGAAGAGGGTCATCGATGACCTCGCAGGCGACAACAAGGCGATGCACGCGGACCTGACGGAGATCAGGAAGTGGTTCCCTAGCATTGGGATGCTGCAACGCCGCGCGCGTGGCCTCCTCAAGGTCATGACTGACGATGAGCTGGACCGCGCCTGCGACGACCCCCAAGGTACCCCTCCTGCACTCGTCCTCCGCTTCCCGATGCAGGAGACGCACTCTGATGACCCAGGGCAGCGAGCCCGGTGGTGGATGTACCGGCCCGCCACCGCGCCATGGCAGCCGGATCCGTTGCGCATTGCCTCACGAACGGAGCGCGTCCACAATGTCGACCTGGCCGTCCCCGCGCCTGTCAACACGGCGTACTGGGACCACTACCAGCCCGACCTCCTCGGGCGCGACGATGTCTCCAAGTACATATCATCCGACTCGGAGTACGACTCGGCTCGGCAGCGACTACAGCTCACGCCCCGACTCGTCCTGGTCGACTGGCTGGGAGGAGCCGTAGGTGATGGTCCTCTCTGACGACGAGCCGGAGGTCAAGGTGGCGGCGCCCGTCGTCCCCGAGCTGGAGGTCCAGATGGTGGCACCCGTCGCTTGCAAGGGTGACAAGCACCGCCCATTGATGTCGAGCTTCTTCCAGATGTTCCTGACATCGTCAAGCAGGAGGTGGAGGTGGTCTTGGCCCTACAAGCACATGTGGACGTCGCAGCGCAGCCAGAGAGGAAGAAAAAGAGGAAGGTGGCAGATGACATGGAGGTTTGCCGCTCAGAGCGCCTCCAGAAGATGAAGAACTGAAGATTAAGAAGATGCGATAGAAGGCATGAAGAAGATGCGATTCTGATAGTTAGGTATGCTGAAATATACAGATTTTCAGCATACAAGTTATAAAATAGTAGTTTGTTAGGTGTGCTTGTATATTAAGCACATAAGTTATTTGTAATTTCTGGCTGTTGAACTAGCTGTTGATGCTATATAAGTGTTGAACTGGTTGTGATGCTATATATGTGCTTAACTGTGTAGATGCTATATAAGTGTTGAACTGGCTATGATGCTATATATGTGCTTACTGTGTTGATGCTATATAAGTGGCAGTAATCCAAAAGGGTCTTGTTGGTATATAATGTTGTTGATGCAGTCTTGTTGCTATATAAGGCAACAATCCAAAAGTGTCTTGTTGCTATATAAGGCAATAATTCCAAAATAAGTAGCTGCTAAGGTTTTGAATCTTAACTGAATTTTTGTCTGAATCTTTGTCTTAACTGAATTTTGTCTTAACTAAACTTTGTCTTAACTGAATTTTGTCTGAATCTTTCTCAGATAACTAAATTCAGACAACTTTAAAATTCAATTAACTGTAAAAAACAGTTAACTTTTCAAACTAAATTCAGACAACTGTAAAAATTCATTTAACTGTAAAAATTCAGTTAACTTTGAATTCAGTGAAGTGTAAAAAATTAGTTAACCTTTCAAACTAAATTCAGACAACTGTTAAAATTCACACTAGGAGGGGAGTGGAAGCATAATAAGTAGGTTGCCAAGTAACACTTGAGCAAGGCACTGTTCCTATCACACTGGCATTGCACGCAGTTTATCACACCACAGGTCTTGGGTTCGGCACCCAGGCCACCCTTTTTTTGTTTTTATTTTATATTATTTTATTTTATGCAGTTTAGTATCTAAACTCCAAAAAGTGAATAAAGCAACTGATTCATTGCAGTTTTCAAAATGAATTAACTGAATAAAGCCACTGAACTCTCTCAGTTTTCATTTTGAATTCAGTGAATGAAGCCACTGAATGAGTACAAGTGCAACTGCACTGAATCATCTAAACTCCAGCAGTTCAAAGAGTCTCATTGTAGTTTTTGCCAAAAAATTACAAGTGCAAAAGCATTGAATCATCCCAACTCCAACAGTTTCAAAGAGTCTCATTGTAGTTTTTGCCAAAAAAATTACAAGTGCAAAAGCATTGAATCATCTAAACTCATCAAACATGTTCACTCTCTTCAGCTTCTTGGTTACATGTCCACTTGGTCCTGCCTGCTTCCTCTGCTCAGCTCTTAATCTCTTGGCCTCTTCTTGTTGTTTCTTCCTTGCTTCTTGATCTTCTTTTCTCCTCAGTGCTGCCATAGCTCTCATTGCTTATTGATCTTCCTTGCTTCTTGATCTTCCTTGCTTTATTTGTCATTGCTTCAATGGCTCTAGCCTCCTTCTCTTTTTGCAATGCAGCTTTTCTTGTTGTTGCAGCTTCCTGCCTTGCTGCAGATTCTAGAGCTTTATTCTCTTGTGCTTCTCTTCTTCTTCTTTGTGAAGACTCTGCTTTCCTCCTTGCAATTTCTTGCCTTTTTGCTTCTGCCTCCTCTGCTTTCTTCTCTGCCATCTCACTCATGGCCTCAAGTGCTGCATCTCTCCTGGCTGCCATCTATCTTTCTTTCTCTCTCTTCATCTTCAGCAACTTCATGGTCTGGTTGCCTTCATTTGTAGTTGTTGTTGTCTGTTCTGCAGTGTGAGAACTGGCTGCCAGTGAGATGAATGAAGAATTTGGCAAAATGGTTTCAGTTTCTTCTCTAGGAACAGGTCTGGATTGTTGTCCTATGAAGCATTGTAAATCCAAAGTCCTGCACCTGTACAAAACAAACATCACATGCTTACATCAGTACAACAAAAAGGATTGGACAAAAGAGGTCAAAATGAAGGGACAAAAGTGGAGAATTTGCCTGAAAAACAACTGGTGTATCTGCTCCATCATCTTGTGTGACAATGACCTCATCATCTTGTGTGACAATGACCTCCTCATGTGTATTGTGGCCATCAACATGGGCCTCCTCATGTGTAACTTGGCCATCAACATGGACCTCCTCCTATGTAAGTTGACCATCCTCTTGTGTGACATGAACCTCCTCCTGTGTACATTGTGCATCATCTTGTTGTGCCAAAACAATTTCATCATCTGACACATCACCAGGAATGGCCCTTGGACCCCTTCTTGTTGTTCTCTCTGCTAGATTTGGCAAAATGCCAGCCTTTCTGAGATTACATCCTTTGATGTTGTGTCCTGTTTCATGGCAGTATGAACATGTTATTGTGATTCCATGTATGCTCATCACCTTGGTTCCATCTTTCTTTTCAATCTCATAAGGCTGCTTTCTCCTACTCTTGTTTGAAGGCCTCCCTACTTTTTTTCAAAGACAGGTGGCTTGATTTCACAACCATTCATCTTCTGCCACTCACTCCTATCTTTGCAAGGCTTGATAATGGGTTTCTATGCTAGCTTGAATGCTTCTATACTGTAACAAGAGTGCACCAAACTCTCAGGATCAATCCTCTCATGTCTGCAGCATGCAATTGCATGGTGACATGGAACTCCACTAAGATCCCACCTTTTGCATGTACAACGTTCTTCCTTCAGGTCAACAATGTATGTCCTGCTCCTGTTGTCAACCTGAAAGATGCCATCACCAGCACCTGAAACCATGCATGTAGCTGACAGCTCTATATTCTTCTCAATTATTTTCCTAATGTTTGGGCATATTGAGCCAGGCCAGGTCTCTGCCTCCTTTCTTTTGTTGTAGAACCTGACCATGAGTTGTGTTTTGATCTTGTCAATCATTGGTCTGAGATGCATCTCCCTAACCTCAAGAATATATTTGTTGAAAACCTCACAGTTGTTGTACAGAAGGATATCACACTTGACCAATTCTCTTTGGAAGCCCCTAACCCAAGTGTTGGGTGGTAGCTGCTCAAGCCACTTGTATGATTCAAGGCTGATGACCTTCATTTCCTCCATGCTTGCAGCCCACAGTTCTGGTGTTGTGCTCCTTGCACACTTCCATAACTGGTTTTTAAGAACATCTCCTTTGTGTTGTTTGCTGAAAATTCTGCCATATATGCCTAACATAGTGCCTGTGCTCTCCATCAGGAAAGTGCTGCCTCACTCCCTTGATCAGGCCCTTTTGCTTGTTTGACATTATAGTCCATGGCTCTGTGTTTAGAATTCCCAAGTCACTCTTCAGATTTGACAGAAACAATTTCCTTGTGTCAGTGTTCTCTACCTCAACCACTGCAAAAGCTATAGGGTAAATGCAGTCATTAGGATGCATGCCAATAGCACATAGCATAACACCTCCATACTTTGTCTTCAGGTGGCATCCATCCAAACAAATGACAGGCCTACAAGCTTGCATGAAACCCCTTTTGCAGGCATCCAGAGAGAAATAACAACTTGCAAAAATGCCATCACTGACACCCACATAGAAAGAACTCCCTGGGTTTGATCTTCTGAATTCTTGTGCATAATCCCACATGTTGATGTACTGCTCCAACTCATCTCCTTCAGTCACTTTCTTCACTAGCCTCTTAGCCCTTCTGACCTTGCTCCTTGTTGCTGTCATATTCCAATCTTTCTGAACCACCCTTGCAAAAAAATTCATAATCATGTTTTCATCTACTCTGAAAGAATCAACATATTTTCCAGCCATAAAAGGAGCAGTGAATGACTTAACACACCATTTCTTTATGCATGTATGCTTTGGGTTGTATTTCTTGATCATGAAGCAGTTGATTCTCCCATCAAATGATGCAGACAAGGTCCAAGGGCACCCATCTTCACAAATGGCATTGATCGTTTCCTATCATTTCGGGGCATTTAATGTCAACTCTCTCGACAATTTGTACTCTTTGATTGCTTTCCTCAGAAACTCAACAGATCCAAAGGTCTGGCCAACTTGAAACTGTGCTTTAGTCAGGTCTTCCTCTCTAAAACTTTTGAAATTTAGCTTCACCTTATCTTCATCAGAAGATGGCAGACACATATCCACATCTTCAGTAGGATCATCAGCTTCTTCTTGGACTGCTTTACCTTTGCCTTTCTCACAATCAAAATTTTTGTCAAACAAGTCATCATCATCCTGCAGATCAATGTCTAAATCAACAATTTGTGGAATGTAATCTTGATCTGAATCCTGCGCTACTGAACAACCAATTGTGTCTGCTGCATCCATGTTCAAAAACCTCATGATTTCCTGGCCCTAAACCCAAACTGAGATGAAAGGTAAGTAGTTCCAGGCTGGGGTGGACTTGGTATGAAATCATCTTCTTCTGACTCTGCTACACTTTCTGACTCTGCTTCATCTTGCTCATGCTCTTGATCATGCTGAGGCAGCTTATGTTCCACTTGAGGGAGCTCAGCCTGCTCCTCTTGCTGCTGTTGTGCCTTCTCCTTCTTTGGCCTAATGCCACTGAACCTGACAATTGGAGGATCCTCATCATCAGAGAGAACTTGTACAACAGAAATATATGATCTCATGCTCTCATCATGATCAAGGAAAATCGGTTGGAAGTGGTTGCCATTCAGAACACAATCCTTCATGTTTTCTTTCATAGTGTTGTCCCCTAACTTGATCTCTCTTAATTCATTCTTATACACTGTCAATCCAGGAACACACCAATAAGCCCTGATCCTGCCCTCAAACTCATATCCAATTTCCTCCACTAAACTGGCAACAACATTGGGTGTCCAATTATCTAGGTCACAATTATCATACCAAATGGAGTGACCTTTGTGATAATCCTTATGCTTGCCAGCACACAGAAAGTAGCCACCATGTATGACCTCAACAGAGAAGTGGTTGCTTAAGGGTCCTGCAAAACAATCAAGTTGAAAAAGTTCAGACATTTCAGACTACAGAGAGGTTCAGACAGTTCAGACATTCAGACTTTTTTACCTTTTCAGAAAGAAAAACAGAGATTCATGGCTCCAATTAACAAATGTATGATCTTACAGGTCGTAAAGCAACCATTTTTGGTAAATCTGACCCAATGTAATTGCAAATTAGAACAATTTTGTCCAATTAACACTCTGACACTAAAAGCAAACTTTACTGCTTAAACCCTAGACCCCTCGACCCATGACAAATTGGGGGGAGATCTCAATTGGGGGAGAAAGAACCCTAACCACACCAGATCTCTGCAAACATGGCCATTAATTGCAAACCCCCCATGACGCAACCCTATTTTTGGCCTGCCACTAAGTTCATCAAGAAACTGCTAAAACCCTACCACCCACACCCAATCTGTCAGAGAGTTGAATGAACGCCCAAACCCTAGCTCGTACATGCAATTGATGCGGCCAAGAACTCTTTACGGGAGCTAAATTCGACAGATCGAGCAATGGAGCTGCTGGCGACGGTGACGTACCGTACAGGGGCGGTGAGGCATCATCACGGTGACGCGAAGGAGCAAGAGGGACATCGCAAAGGAACCTCCCGAACGGCACAGACGGCGGTGGCTCGGGGTCCAACGACGTGCTCATGGAGCCGTCGTCGACGCCGACGAGCTCAAGGGACTACCTCGGCGGCGACGACGAGCAGAGAGGGTGCGGGAGGAGACAGGTGCGAGCGGGTGCGGTCCGACCAGGTGCGCGAGCATTTAATGGTCTTGGCGATTTTGCAACCCCCCCGGATGTAGTAGTATTAACCCACGCTCGACCAGGTGGCGGTCAAAGCCTAGCTGGCGCCCGCTGACTCAGCCAAGTCAGCGAATATGTACACGAAAACGTAGATACGGACCAAAGTGAACCCTTTGCGCAAGTACATGGACTGTAGTTCAGGTATTTTGAATTAGTGGTACTAAAGTGTCAGCCAGCTCAAGTTTTGTAACCTATGATGAATTTTTATCTTTTCAAAATGAAAATGAGGTACACTTACGCTCGGCTGTCGCGGTCCAACCGCACCCTCACACAGTCGCTCATGCACGCCGCGGTCGCACTGCACCCTTACACAGTCGCTCCTGCACGCCGCAAACCCAACCAAGGGAATGCACCCTCCCTGACACATGCTACCGCATGTGATCAAACCAAACTCAACCATCCTACCGCTCACACATAATTTGTTGGGTTCTACAGTAGGGCGCGTCAACTGCAAATTTAAATTTTCCTATGCGCAGAACATCCAGGAACATGCTACGGGAGATGGATCACAGTTCGTTACCACTAGACGCGCGGTGCCGTGCAGCGGAAGAAGAGTTAGGGCAGCGTGTCCGCGTGGATCGTCTCCTCCTCGTTCGATCTCCCTCGAACAGCCGGTCGTCCGATCCCATGTACGAGTTCGCCGAAGCGGCACAAGTGCACCGCCTCTAACGGTATCTGCGCGTGCAGGAGGAACACCGTGCGGCGGACTACTAGGTCTGATCACACAGTCGGCGGCGAGTGGAGGTGTCTATTCGCAACACATGCAAACCCTAGTCGCAGCGCCGAAGCGATCAACCGCATGAGTGTGCCGCACCTCCACTTTATATAGGCGTCCGTCGCAGGCTCAACACTTGGGCCTTGCACGGACCCTAAAGCCCAAAGTCTACTCAGCCATGTTCCTAGTCCAGTTCGGATCACATCCGACCAGTGTCCTACGAACCGACCTCGTAGGTTCCTTCCCTTAAGCGTGCGACCCCTTAGGTTCAAGTCGGCTTGGTCATAGTTCGGATCACCTCCGACCTGCATAGTTGGTAGCGGCATCTAGCAAGGCGTGCCGACCACCAAGCAGACTATGAAGCTGGTTAGCGAACTGCACAACATGTCACACTTCATTCCCTTTGCAAGACGATATATGTTGTCGGGCTCAAGGCGAGACTGTCATCCTTGTGCTAGCCCGACCTCTTTCTCGTTCTAGTGATACCGACCACTATCCGGATTATCTCATAATCCTTATCGCATGGCCATGCTTACTCAGGTCGGATCACACGAGGGGCCCAGAGTATATCTCTCCTGATCGGAGGGGCAAATCCCATCTTGCTCGACCACGTCTCGCAGCATGGGTCTGGAAAAGCCCGAAACCTACCTTTGTAACTATCCAGTCATGGAGTAGCGTTTGGTCGGCCCAAAGCAAGTCTGTCACCATCCTGAGTACATGCGTCAGCTCAGGTCTTAGGACATGGAACGTATGTTGTACTAGAGACTCACAGATGACATATCGCTGCGTCTCATAGTTGGGTCTGTCCGACTCGGACCTTATCTCGACTCGAATCCGACAAGACCTTTCCAAGTTCATAATATCCGGTTAGCATCCAATGCTCCATGGCTAGTGAGACCAAGCCATCGACCGTGTCATATGCCAGTCTAGCCGGTTGCGTGTCCACACAGCCCTTCCGACTAGGGACCTTTTAGGACAGTCATCATACAATGCATAGTCCCACAAACAAGTCACGTACTTGCTGATACACATCATTGATAATGTCCAAGGACTATCTTTATTCATAAACACATAGGAAATATCATCATACATGATTGCCTCTAGGGCATATCTCCAACATAATTTTCGTTCATACAGTTTATCCAACCGCGTGTTGGGGAAGATCTATACGACCCATGCGGTGGTCTGTTGGGTAAGAAGAAGAGGTGAGGAAGAAGGGTTAGGAGACGTAGGATCTTCATCCAACCGCTTGAAATGGTTGACTGGCCCAAATGATGAAAGCCAGGTGACTTGCATAAATACTTGTTTATACACAGCAAAAGATCCCTAAAAACAACAACATAAAGAAAAACTATCACTGCTCGCCGAACAAGACGGTCTCGTCGTCTTTGGCTGCCGGCGCGAACCAGCCGTAGCTGCCGACGTGTGTCTCTGCACCGTGGTTGTCCTCAGCCTCCAGCTACTCGTTCACGCGGAGCGTGCGGGTGATCTGCACAGACGAGAGCACCACCCGGTTCAAGTCCAGGATGACCGGTTCCGCCTGTAGGAGGGCCTCGATGGTAGTGGCATCCACGCGCTCTGTGTCGAGTTGAGCCTCCGCCGCCCAGTTCAAGTCCAGGACGTCCGGTTTCGCCTGTAGGAGGGCCTTGATGGCAGCTGCATTCACGCGCTCCACGTCGAGTTGAGCCTCGGCCGCCTGGTTCAAGTCCAGGACGTCCGTTTCTGCCTGCAGGAGGGCCTCGATGGCAGTGGCATCTGCGTGCTCCGCATCAAGTTGAGCCTCCGCCTCCCGGTTCACATCCACGACATCCGGTTCCGCCAGCAAGAGAGCCTCGATGGCAGCGGCATGCGCGCGCTCCGTGTCGAGTTGAGCCTCCGCCTCCCAGTCCTCCTTTAGTATCGCCAGGTTGAACCGCTGGTCCGCCTGCACCATGGGGGACCCGGACGCCGGCACGAAGTCGACGTCCATCGTCTCATATGCATCTGGGGCCTTCTGCGCTGCGACCTCCACCATGAATATTGGATCATCTTCCTCCTCCTCGGAGCTTGGCTCCAGAGAACTCGGGGATTGACCCGCTGCAAAGCGAGCCTGGGAACGGAGGTCTGTGGCGCCAACCGCCGCCGCGATTTCTGCGTGGCGCTCCAGCGTCAGCATCTTGTAGTACGTGATCTTGCGGCGCACCATGGCTTTCCGGCGAACTAGGGGACGCTTGATGGGTCTAGGGGATCGAAAGGTGGGGGAATGGGCTGGAGAGGAGGTGTGGTTTTGGGGCAGTGGCTGGCGTAGGCCGAGCAACGAAGGTTCTGGTGTGAATAGTGGTTCTGGTGACGACCGGTCAATCGGTTTTGACTGTACATCGCTCTTGTCATGTTCGCGTTGCACCCCGGCACGCTGGACCCTCCACGTCACTCACTGAATGGAACGTGCTTCGTCTTGCATTTTCACTCGATTATGGGACCGCAGTTGAGAGCAAACCACGTCCCTCCCCCTCCCCCGCCCGCGTCATTTATACTACTACTCCCTCCGTTTTATGTGTAGTAAACAAAAATAGAGGGAGTATACTACGGATGAGGATCCCCTGACGTGGCCGAACCCGTTGAGTAACTAACATGCGGGGCCTAGCAAGTATGGGGCCTTCCAGTCAGTGACTGAAAGGCAGTGTAAGGCAGGGATACCTACGTTAGAGGATCCACTTCCACTACTACTCCCTCCTTCCATCTATACAGGGCCTAATGCATTTTTCGAGGCTAACTTTGACCAAATGTTAGAGTAATAATATATGGCATGCAACTTAGACAAAGCATACGTTCAAATTCGTATGTGAAAGGAGCTTCCAATGATATAATTTTCACATTATACATCTCATGTACTATTAATCTTGTTAATAGTCAAAGGTGGTTTTGAAAACATGGTTAATAATGTAGCTGGTTGTTGGCTATAAAGAGATGCCACCTTACTTAGAGCCATCTTAAAAAATAGTCATATAAGTCCTGCTGACTAGGCCTTATTAGACTTGTTCTTAGGCCCTATATAAATGGAAGGAGGGAGTAGTATGAGCAGTGCATACTCTACTACAGATGTTGTCAGTACTCCACTAGTACTATTGGACAGGGAGCTTAAAAAATTTACTATTGGACTGGCTATACGTGGCGAATCCTAGTAGGAAGAGCATGCGCGAGAACAAGCACATTCATGTGTTTGAAACAAATAGGAAACCATCTCTGTTTGAATACAAATCTAGGAGTACGCACGAATCTAACAATATTGATTGGGCGTTGTTGAATGTTGATACTTTTTCTGTAAGTTTGATCAAAGTAGAGATACGTTGACTACACATAAAACTTATATGTAAACTAGAAAGGATCAGAGGGAGTATATTGTACGTTCAAAAGCGAAACGAACATTATATATGATTTGCAGATGCTATGATCACCGGTTCAAAATTTTGAATCCGCCTTAGGTATCATACATGCACCCACTCGTTCTCTCTTGGTTTCATCTCGGGGTGGGTACAATACGTTCATTTCGCTTATGAACATACAATATACTCCCTCTGATCCCCACAGACCCCCCCCCCCCGCGGGTCATTTCTATCATAGAAATAGACCAAACCTTTATCTCCTTGCACAAAACGCAATTGATCTCTCAACATCAATCGATATCATCAAGATGTGTCGGGGCATGAACCGAATGGGATGTCAAAACTAAGACGGGAAGCGACACGTAGTGGAGGCAAAGTGAAACTTTAAACGAACCGTTTGTTTGTATGCATGTCGGACAAATTACAACATTGGAAATACAAGCATGGTCTAGGCCCACATGCGAATGATACTTGACGGGATGTTCAAATGAGGCATGCGGGAGGATGGACTCGACCGGAGGGCGGCATGATCGATGGAGAAGAGGGTTGGAGAGGAATGAGAAATAAGAAATGCCACATGATTATACTTGAACGGCTCAAATAAAAAAAAAGTTGTCTCGTTTTCCCTTCCGCTTGGTCACGGAGTAAGATAATCCCTCCGTTTTTGTTTACTCTGCATATTAGGTTTGACTGAAGTCAAACTTCATAAAATTTGACCAAATTTATAGAAAAAATATGAACATTTACAATAGCAAATCTATATGATGTGAAAGTATATTCAATAAAGAATCTAATGGTTTTGATATTTTATTGTATATGTTATTATTTCTGTCTATAAACTTTGTCAAAGTTTACAAAGTTTGACTTTGAGCAAAGCTAAAATGCGGAGTAAATAAAAATAGAGGGAGTACGCAGGGACTAGTATAGTTACTACTGCTGGAACATGGTAAGTTGGACCCCTAAACGCGGAGCACTGACGCTCAAATTTTGCCAGGAAAACATGGAAACCAACATGTGGGGCACACCTGTCGGGACGACGTGGTGCGGACTAGTCCAGTGGAGGAGATGCCCGACGACCTTCTCGCCACTGGCAACCGTTCATTTGGGTCGTGGGAGCCAGCAATGTGGCGCAGCTCCCGCACCGCCTCTGGACACGGCGACCGCGGTGAGCGACACGCTCATCGTTGTTGGACACGGTCGGCTACAGTGTGCCGAGGGTGGTGTTAGCGTTGTGGCACGACTAGCAGATCAACACCCGGCTCATCGAGGATGCACGGGGCGCCAAAGTGCGGGTGTGCCGCGACGCGTCCACGGAGTGGTGTAGCGCGGCCAACTGCATCCCTAGGACCTGAGACCATGCCGGGTCGTCTTGCTTTTTCAATGACATGTGGGGATCGCATGTGAGCAAAGGGCATCTCCAATGTTGCCACAACCACAACTGACTATCCTTGCACACCAAAAACCCTCATCCCTCGGGCCGTCACGCCGTGTGTTCCCAGCTGGCGCCAGCTGCCCGCATTCATGTCGTCCATCTGTATGCCCACATTAAGAGGCTCGGTGCCCGAGGAACCAACTCCGGCGACTTAATGACACACTCGAACGCTTGGCCTCACCGGAATGCTCTACTTAAAGTGGCAATGCCCACCTAAACTCCACACCATAGCACATCGTCCTGCTACCTGGCACCACATCCGCCATGACCGCGAGAGCGAATACTCAGCAGGAGATCCTGTCTTTGGGGATGAAGCTCGAGGTCGCCGCCCTCGCTCAAGTCGCCGCTCGCGACGCAATAGCGGTGTAGCCGTACACGGACGCAACCGCACAAGCGTTGGCCACGCTGACGGCCGACGACGGGAGCACCGTCAGCCATGCATCCTACTTGTCGTCGTCTAATGTCTGGCACCGCCGAGGTTGAGGACTCCTCCGAGGATGAGTAGGGCATGGGAGGCGGCAGGGCATGGTGTGCCAACTGGCCGGTCTGTCTCCCGTGTTCTACTCTTCCTCGTCGTAGACCGCACCTTCACTTCACGGGGTCTTGAACCCCGCCCCCGTACATGGAGATCGTAGATGGAGGACATCGGTCGCCACCGTAGAATAGGTTTAGGGTCGGGTTTCTTTTATTTTTCTGTCCTATAAAAGTTCGAAATGTAATGAAAATATGCCGTGTTTACATTAATCTCGTCCGGTGTATATGAACTTTCATATAATAGTAAGATATATTGTAGGAGTATATGGAATGATGATTCGTTTTTGTGTGTATAAACTTAGAAGGTTTGACCCGAGACAAAGCTAACATGCGAAGTAAATAAACACATAGGGTCTACATACACAATTTATCTTAGGCACTCCAATAGTACTTCCACTACACATTCACGCATTTCACATCTTTCTGCATCTACGGGAACCTACGAAAGGGTTAACGTATATTGCCTCTCTCTCCCCCCTAATTTTCATGGTGGTGGGCCCCTCCCTCCCCCAATCTACAATCAACAGCTCACACGTTTCACATTATGTTAATTATGTAACTGGGATTATGTAGGTGTTGCATTACTCGTCCTAAAAAAACAACTAAGCCAACCTCCCCGCATGTCGCGCGGGAAAAGACCCGACCACGTCGTTTTAGCCGGGATTACCGGATTACTAGTAGTAGTATCGATGGATTGCGCGAAGCACTAAGTTTTTTTTAGGGGGAGAAGCACCAAGTTTAAAAGGAAAAAAGTTGGTACACTCACAGAACCCCTGTCGCGGTCGCATGGCACCCCACACACGGTCGGTCCTGCACACGGCTCAGGCAAATGGAAAGCGCTTCGTATTGCCTCTTCACTGACACATGGGACTGCACTTGGAGAAACCGACCATGCGCCAAACTCCCCGCCCACGCGCGAAAAATCCCCAAAATTCCCCCCAAATCCCAAATTCAAGCGCCCTTCGGCCAACTACCCAATAATATTTCCCAAACCCCCCTCCCCCCGATCCTCTCCACTCGATTCGCTCCTCCAAAGCCACCCTCCCCGCCGCGCTGATATGTTGGCGCCGCATTTCGTCGAGGGGACGCATGGTGATCCTCTCGCTCGCACAATACGCTCTCGCAGACTGCCATCCTATAGCCGCGCCACCACCGCTGGCGACGTTCTTGTGGACACGCACGGCGGTCAGCGCCGCCACCGCTGGCGACGTTCGTGTGGAGATGCACTGCGGTCAGCTTCTCCCACGGTATGCGCATTCTAGACTGAGGCACCGTGCATGTCGGTGTAGCGCTGAATGTTAGCTGATAGACGCTGTTAATCTCACTATTTGCCGAAGTAGTTTACAATCAATATGCTCTGCTTAATAAGCTTCCTTGCCCTGTTCTGCACTCAATCTGCTTAGCTGAGATGGCATGCCAAGCCCGATTAGTTGCTAAAATATCCTGCCATATATTTATTGTGACATAGATTGCCATGGTCTAGTGGCCAATCTATTAGGTGAAATATCTCTACACGTTTTATACTCGATCTTTGTTGCTGAGATGGACTTCGATAGTTTGATGGTTGTGTGCTCGGCCTCATTAACTGCTGAAACAACCTGCCATAGTTTAGCACTCAAATCTGTTTGCTGAATTAGCTTTACATATATTTTGTTACTTAGATCTTCTTGTCCAAATATCTTGCCATAGCTTTAGACATCGACCTAGGTATTTTTTTTCTGGACTTCATAAAAAAACATATATGTTTTTCCTGTAATATCTAGTAGAAGAACTAATTTGTATGTCTAACAGATGGACAGGACTTGGATAACTTCTGCTCGAAGATTCTCCGCTGCATATGTCGAGGGGGTTGAAAACTTCATGAAGTTTATCAGAGCTGAGTACAGTGGTCCGAAATCAGATGTGCTCTGCCCGTGTAGCAGTTGTATGAATTCAGTTACAAGACCCCAGTCAACTGTGCAAAATCATCTACACTTGTATGGGATGTCTGTCACATATACTAGGTGGGTTCATCATGGTGAAGCTGTGAATGTCAATGTTACTAACTATGTGGAAGTAGCAGATCGCCATCTTGATCTGCCTGATGCTCAGGTGGAGGAGGAGGAGGTGGTGGTGGTGGCGGAGTCAGTGAATTTGATCAACATTGAAACAATGCTACGAAATGCTCGTGCATTTCATGCCTTTCACCTGCAGAAGAAAAACGGTGGGCCCGCATGTTGGAACAATGCAACGTGGCTGTCACCCTAGGAAATAAGCTGTCAGTATTCTCAGCTATGGTCACCTTTCTTCAGGTTAAGACATATGAGCGGATGACCAACAAATCATTCGATGCGATGTTGGCTGCTTTCCGCAAATCTTTCCCATATGCGTCTGAGCTGCCACACACCTACGTAAAATGAAGAATTTCCTTCGTGCCATCAGAATTGGATATGATATGATCCATGTTTGTAAGAATAATTGTGTTCTATTCCGGAAGGATTATGCCAACTTGATTGAATGCCCAAAATGCAAATCATCAAGATGGAAAGATGGTGATGATGTGAAGAGGATTCCTCATAATGTTCTGAGACATTTTCCAATTATACCAAGATTGCAGAGGTTGTTTCACGATGCTGAAACAAGAGAGTATGTACTATGGCATTCTAGGAACCAAGAGTACAGAGATCAGAATGTAATGAGCCATCCATCTCATGGTAGTGACTAGAAAAGCTTCAATTAGAAACACAAAAAGTTTGTTGCTGACCCGAGAAACATTAGACTTGGCTTAGCTTTAGATGGATTTAACCCATTTGGCCACCAGAGCACCACATATAGCATGTGGCCAGTGCTTGTTATCCCTTACAACATGCCTCCAAATGTCTGCACCAAAGAATCAAACTACATGATGGCCTTGCTCATCCCAGGTCCAAAAAGTCCTCGAAATGATTTTGATTTATTCATGGAGCCTCTTGTGGAGGAACTTCAACAGCTATGGAGGGGTGTCCTCACTCGAGACCTATATAGCAGCCCACCAGCTGATTTCTTTCTGTGTGTTGTCATAATTTGGTGCATCCATGATTATCCGGCTTGGGGCACTATGTCAGGGCGAGTGACACAAGGTTACAATGCATGTGTTCGCTGTGACAGGAATCCGCTGTCATATGTAATACTTAGCAAGATCTGTTACATTGGACACATCCATTTCCTTGCCAAGGACAAGCTGCGTCCTACAAAATACCGAAGACATGTGTTCAATGCAAAGCATGAAAGCCGTGATGCGCCAAATAGGCTCATTGTCGATGAGTTGCAAGTGGAATTAGAGAAGGTCAGGCATATTACATGAGGAAACCATCTTGATAATGGTAGCGGGAAAAGGAATTGTGGCAAGGTAGAAGAGAGATTATTGTTTACCCGCAGGTCCACTTTGTGGGATTTGGAGTATTGGAAAGATTTGGATCTGCGGCATAATCTTGATGTGATGCACATCAAGAAAAATATATGTGACAGTATTATCGGCACACTTCTTAATATTGAAGGCAAGACAAAAGATACCTTAAAATCTAGGATTGATTTGACACACCTGGGTATCAGAAAGGATTTGTAGGTGCAAGATGAAGGTAAACCACGGGATATAGCACTAGCTGTGTGCGTCTTGGACAAGGTAAAAAGAAAAGAATTCTACGAGGTCCTGTCACGTGTGAGATTCCCACATGGATTTGCTTCCAACCCTGAAAGGAGAGTCAGTGCAGATGGAAACAAGGCACAAGGGTTGAAAACTCATGACTGCCACGTCCTACTTCAAAGGGTTATCATTAGAGGATTGGGCCTCCCTGACTTATACAGAGCAGTTGCAGAGTTGGGACAATTCTTCAGGGAACTCTGTAGTTGAAATATCAGGATAGATGCTTTGGAGCATCTTAGAGACAAGATACCAACTATCCTACGCGACCTTGAGAAGATATATCCTCCAACCTTCTTTGATGTGATGGTGCATTTGGTTGTTCATCTACCTGATGAGGTACTACTTAGAGGTCCAGTACAGTATCGATGGATGTACCCTATTGAAAGGCAGCTAGGCACTTTCAAGGGCTATGTTAGGAATAGAGCTAGACCCGAGGGTTCCATTGCAGAGGCCTACATTACTACAGAAGCATTGACATTCTGCTCAAAATACATTGAAAGAGCTGATCAACTTAGCAAAGAGGTGGGTGAAGACAATCCCAGGCTCCATGTTTTCGATTGTTCTGTTCGAGTTACAGGGAAGAGTCGACAAGACGACAAACCTAAGGATTTGGACAAAATGGTTTGGTATGAGTTGAATAACTATCCTGAGATATTACCTTACATCAAGTAAGTGCTAAGTACTACAGCTTATACATCGTAATCTACTAAACTTTCAGCACATTCTTATATATTTAGATGTTTGACGCGATCACTATGTTGTGCAGCATCTACAAAAAGGAGTTACTGCCGCCAAATCCAAGAAACATTGACAAACTGGTTATGGTAGGATTTGAGAAATGGTTCAAGAGCCATGTAAGCTTTTGAATTGCACTATCAATTTTTTTAATATATTGAGTACATAAGATGATCAGCTTGTCTACTTTCTAACCATAGGTTAAGAAGATGCGGGAGGATGGGTGTCGGTGTCAAAACCGGCGGATCTCGGGTAGGGGGTCCCGAACTGTGCATCTAAGGCGGATGGTAACAGGAGACAGGGGACACGATGTTTACCCAGGTTCGGGCCCTCTCTATGGACGTAATATCCTACTTCCTGCTTGATTGATCTTGATGATATGAGTATTACAAGAGTTGATCTACCACGAGATCATAGAGGCTAAACCCTAGAAGCTAGCCTATGGTATGATTGTTGTATATCTCTATCGACTAGCCTGGCCTCGGTTTATATAATGCACCAGGGGCCTAGGATAACAAGAGTCATAGCCGAATACGCCGGTGGGGGAGGAGTCCTTGTCTTGATCGCCAAGTCTTGTGGAATCTTGTATGCGGCAGCTGTCCGGACTGGCCCATGAGTATCTGACCATGGGCATCCTCGCCCAATCCAACGATCGGGAGGCGGCGTGGTGAGTACCCCTAGTCCGGACATGTCGAGAGCCCCCGAACCGGTCTTCAAGTTGGGGCGCTCCTCCATTCTTCGAACTGTTCTTCATCTTGTCGTCGGTCTTGAAAACTGGTTCAACAAATCTTCTCATCTTCGATCTTGAGGATCGCCGAAATGCATTCGACGAGTTTACACGTCGGGTATCCGAGGAGCCCCTTTAAGTTTCCGGCCTTTATCAATGCCTTGTTATTTTTATGCCACGCCTCGGGTTTGAAGTTATTCTCGGGAGGCAGTGTCCTCTTGCGTCCGAGCTCTAACGCCGGACTGCATTCGAGGTATCCTTTGTAGCCGAGCACCAACGCCGGACTGCTTCCTAGCTCTATCGCCGGACTATGTATCCGAGCTCCAACGCCGGACGGTATCCGAGCTCCAACGCCGGACTATGTATCTGAGCTCCAACGCCGGACTGTATCCGAGGTGTCGTAAATCACCTTGGTTCAAAGAAGTTTGAAGGAGTTTAGCCGAGCTTAATGCCGGAAATGCCCTCTATAGAGCCAGCCACTAGCGTCCGAGCTTTATGCCGAACTGCTTCCGAGGTGGTGCACCACCCCGAATGTGGGCCGATTTTTGTCAATATTTTTGATTGATGCGATTTATTCTCTGCCGAGATATATAGCCAGTAGACCACAAGGTGTGTATCGGTCCAAAACCCGAGATGCACATGAAGGATGACATAAGACCGCTGATCCCCGAAGCTGCTGAGACTCAGGTTGATTTGCAAAATCGGCCTGAGGATCAAGTCCTAGCTCGGCAGAATACTTCGGGACACAAAAAGCGGCATGCTCAGTCCTCGAGACTCGGGTTGGGTGCGGCCGACCAACCTAAGGATCAAAATCTCCTCGGAAACTGTATTGCACTTAAAATTTTCTGCATAGAACAGGGAATGCAGATAGCCCCGAGACACTAGTCGGGTGGCACACCGATCGGGGATTGATGTGCCTTTAATATTTGTAAATAATAAGCCCGAAGCCCAAGTAGCCCCGAGCCTTAATGCGGCACGGGTGGCCGAATTAAGGATCGATATCCATAGTAAAATCACAAATTATGTGTAATGACTCTATGTATCCAAGTACTTTACGTCATTAATGCTCGGATCCGCATTGTACACAACTTTGTTGACCGACCATCGGCTTCAACCTCCTCGGCTAGTAGCCGAGGAGTGTTTGTCCTACTTTATAAAGCCTTTATGAGGGCAAAGATTTACGACAAACAAGGCAATCTGGCCATACGGCTTTACAAACAAAGGTACGCAGAGAGATATGTTATATTACTGTTTAACAGAAGAGATGTCTTCCAAAGAAAATAGTCCCGCTATCGGTTCCTTTCTTTGGGTTGTCATGCTAAGCATGATCATGAAACCTCAGCTCAATGTAAGAGCAAAATATTGAGGATTTAGTTTGGGAGGCAGTTACTAGCCCCGGTAGTGTTCGGCGACGATCGAGGTCAAGCGGAAACACTTCGCCAATTTATGAATGGCCCGTCATTTAATATAGTCATCGGATCGCTGACCAGTTTACACCTATTGTGACAGTCGGTTTTGGCTTTCTCCATCGAGGTGCTTGACCATGCGAGCTGGAAGCACAATCGCGATGGTTCTCCTTTGCACACCTAGCCAAACAAAGCGGAACGTAGGTGGCAAGCGCGGGAGCCGGGCAACCCAACTATTGACCGAAGACATAATTCAAAACTGGTGCATATATAGTAATATCCGAGAATGTTTTTGCCGAATATCTAAAGGTGTCCGGCGTTGCACTGCGAGACTTGTGCTGAAAACACACAAATAGTTTAAAAGTGCCAAAAGCTTGAAAAACCAAAAAACGTCAGTAAAAACATGACGTTTGAACAAGATCAAGTGTTCGGTGCCAATCCGAAAATTGGACTTCTGAGAAAAAAAAAAGTGCTTACATCGTGCTTTAACATGACACATCCTATCTCAAGACTTCAAGCGGGTCACTGCTGCTTCGGTCTCCCATCCCGAAGGCGGAGTACTTCTCATTAGGCCAGTTTAGAAAACTAAACCCTAGCGGTTTTGAGAGAGAAATTAGGCTCCCGGCTAGTGACCGCACACCGTGTCGTCGAAAAAGGAGTGATAAATAATAAACACTTTGCAACGACTAAGAAGAAAAACACTTAGTATAAAGCGGCTCAAATAAACATAAGAGCCCCCAAGTGACTTGGGTAAAAGTTGACTATATAATGTAAGGTGACATGTAAAATGCCTTCTAGCGGATTGTAGATCGTTTGTCGAAGCGGACCTTTTCGCTTCAACCTCTGGACCCAATAGTCCGAGTGTGTCCGAATACCCTCGCGGTTATAAAAACCGGGGCATGCGTGGAGACCAGCGTAGGGGTCATTAGTGCTTTATCGGACAAGTGCCCAACTAGTTATGTTATATTACATGGTTAGTAAGAAACATCTTCCAGGAGAATAGTTACATTAGGGTTCCTTTCACGGGAGGCATGCCCTAAAGTGCATGTCCGGACTGCGAAAAAGAGCGAAAAACATCTGGGGCAGGTAAATGAATAGGTAAGAAATCATCTTTTAGTTCACCGGTGAGTATTCCCTTAAGAACGCTAGCTTTCGGCTTCACCCAGTCTGAGGTACACATCCGGTGACCAGCGGTAACAATCGTAGAGGTGCTCCCTTTACCACCTAGCCGAACAATCGGGAACATAGGGGTAAGAACAGGAGCCAGGCAACCCAACTTGGCCAAAACTTAAGTCATATCGATGCATATAATGGTGAATAAAAGGTACATGCGGAAGTGTGACACATGTGTTGGGCATAAAGCCCGTATTAATAAGCTTCATTAAAGAAGCCCCGAGTATAATGAGCGGGTGGCCGCGTCAAGTGTCTTGAACAAAGTTTGGACAAGGAAAAATTTTACAATCAACTTTTTTCCAAAAAAGTATAATGCTTGGTCGAACCGAACACAAGTTAGAAATTAAAGCTTTGAGCATGAAAGCGACTTAGCTGGTTAATGTGTTCGGTATTGACGATGCGGTCCGAGCTTGATGCGGGACAAGGTTCCATCCCCCAAGCCGGTCCCGAGGTGGTGGAGCAAAGAGCTCGGCCTTTGTGAAGTGGTGACATAGCACGGTCAATGCAGGACGGCAGAGTGATGCGAAGTCCCGGCATGGGGTAATGAAGTGTTGACGAAGCCCCGTCCAGCCGAGGTGGCGTCAAAGGATATAGTCCGGCTGGATCATTTTCTGTGCACAAAAATAGTGCAAACCAGAGATAATAGTAATAAAAAATCGTTTGCATAATAAATAATTTATGCAAAGTGAGTAATAAAAGAAATATGGCATGGCGCGAAGTCAATGTTGATGCAAGGAGGCGGCGTGATGCTGTAAAGGCATGGCAAGGCCTGAATTCACAGGTCGGTTCGAGTTCCGGATGCGGCGTTCGCCGGACTATGTACGGAAACTGACCGGACCACCATGCAACCATCGTTAATGCGGCCACCATTTGATAGACCTGCGTACATATGATAGACAAACCAGAGTAATAATTCGTTGGAAAAAATGAACCCAAACAAGCAAAAAATACTAGGATTAATAGCATCTGGCTTATTTGTTGCAGCAATCTGAAGAAAGGTGATTCAAGAATCGGGACTCGATCCGCGCACCCATTGCCTGATGGGCGATAAAACAACGGCATGGTAATGCTGGCAAAGGTTGGCTCGCCGAGGCAAAGCCCTCGGCCCAGCTAACGTGACGGAGCTGGTCGGCTAGTGACGCCGAAGTGTCCGGAGTAGGTTGATGAAGAGATGATGAAGCCCCCGGTCCAGCTAACGTGATGAAGCCTTAGTGTCAGCCGATGAGTCGAAGTAGGTCGGTGTGATGGACACCAGCTTGAAAAAGCCATGAAGTTGATGATGCCCTTTACGCACTAGCAATGGGTCCTGATACTCGGGTAAGACATTATGAATCTTGCGTAGGAGATGTGCACTACAACAACCTTGCACGCGATGAAGGCATGAAGACACAAAACCGTGCCATCATGCGCATGGATACGTACGGCAGAGAGACAACTGAAATGTATGCTAACATAACAAACATTGTTCAATTGCAGTATATCTCCAGTTCTGAGGTTCATCAGTGTGTGGTTCTGTTGTGCTGTCATTGGTATAACCTGTTTTCCAGGATTGCAAAACCCAGAGCTGATGATTATTTCAAATCCATCAATGTCAAGGTGGCGTACCAGACCAACGAGCCTTTTGTTTTGGCAAATCAAGCAACACAGATATTTTTTTTGGAAGACACATTTGCACGTAGCGATGACTGGAGAGTATTGCAAAGGTTTGAGTAGAGGAATTCGTTTAATGAAGTTGCACAACAAGATGATGCTTACACTGCTCCATATGTACAAGATTCCACAGATGTTCCTAATATCTTTGAGAACCATCACGTCAATGACATTGGCGAAAAGATTGTTGGTCGGGCTGTGGACATACAAGAGTTGATCAAGAAGAAGCCAACGTTCGAGGACATTGAGGATGAAGAAGAAGGTGACACTGTGGGGAATTACGATTCAGACTGATACACATGGCGAAGATGTTGACGCTGCTGCCGTGGATGATGATTAGATTGCTTTTGTTGTATTTGCCTATCAGAAGACGTTTTTTTATCTACTATGTGAAATTGTGTTTACTATGACAACTGAAACCTGATGAACTTGTTGTTTAGTATTTTGCTATGAGAACATCACTTGTTATGTATGTTGATTTGTGTTTGGTGATTGTATGACGACTAAAACATGATGACATTGTTGTTTAGTTGTACTCATATTTGGCTGTGAAACTTGAATTTGATGACATAGTATGCTTTTGGACTGCAATTTGCTCGACGTCTTCAAATGGGAACAAAGCTGACCCGATAGGGCCTCTGCTAATTTATTTATTTATTAGCAAAAGGGCCTCAGCTATTTATTCATTTATGAGCAAAAGGGGATACCGCCCGATTTCCGTTAATAGAAATCATTAGATGATCACAACACTATGCCCAGCCTGCTAAACATGTTTCATTCATTACTAGTTTCAGCAAAGTGCTCATGTCATAGCCACTGAATACATCATGAGTGCTACATACACTGCAAATAAAGAGATAATCATTCTACAGAGCACATCGATTTTTTCCATTATCTTCACAACCTCTTTCATCTCCTCATTGCTGTCAAGGCCATTCAGCAGCTGTTGCTCGGCCATGATCAGAGGAACTGCATCGTTACCCTTCTGCTCTGCATCTTCCTCTTCTGTCATTCCTTCAGTTACTTGTCCAACACCCCAACCTGCTGGTATTGGGATTCCTCGGCTAACCAAATAATCAGCGTAGTTGCATTCCCCCACATCAGCAACTTCTCGTGGCACCCCGGCTCAGAGCAAGTGGTTTACCTTGCATTGCCAGCCCAAAGATCAAGTCTTCTGGCAACTGATAACCCACAAGTATAGGGGATCACAACAGTTTTCGAGGGTAGAGTATTCAACCCAAATTTATTGATTTGACACAAGGGGAGCCAAAGAGTATTCTCAAGTATTAGCAGTTGAGTTATCAATTCAACCACACCTAGATAACTTAATATCTGCAGCAAAGTAGTATGGAAATACTTGATAGCAGTGGCAAAAGTGTGATAGCAGTTTTGTAGTAATTGTAACAATGGCAACGAAAAAGTAACGAAGCAAAGAACAATATGTAAAAAGCTCGTAGGCATTGGATCGGTGATGAAGAATTATGCCGGATGCGATTCCTCATGCAATAGTTATAACATAGGGTGACACAGAACTAGCTCCAGTTCATCAATGTAATGTAGGCATGTATTCTGAATATAGTCATACGTGCTTCTGGAAAAGAACTTGCATGACATCTTTTGTCCTACCCTCCTGTGGCAGCGGGGTCCTATTGGAAACTAAGGGATATTAAGGCCTCCTTTTAATAGAGTAGCGGACCAAAGCATTAACACTTAGTGAATACATGAACTCCTCAAACTACGGTCATCACCGGTAAGTATCCCGATTATTGTCACTTCGGGGTTAACGGATCATAACACATAATAGGTGACTGTAGACTTGCAAGATAGGATCAAGAACTCATATATATTCATGAAAACATAATAGGTTCAGATATGAAATCATGGCACTCGGGCCCTAGTAACAAGTATTAAGCATAGCAAAGTCATAGCAACATCAATCTCAGAACATAGTGGATACTAGGGATCAAACCCTAACAAAACTAACTCGATTACATGATAAATCTCATCCAACCCATCACCGTCCAGCAAGCCTACGATGGAATTACTCACGCACGGCAGTGGGCATCATGAAATTGGTGATGGAGAAAGGTTGATGATGACGATGGCGACGGATTCCCCTCTCCGGAGCCCCGGACGGACTCCAGATCAGCCCTCCCGAGAGAGATTAAGGCTTGGCGGCTCCGTATCGTAAAACGCGATGAATCCTTCTCCCTGATTTTTTCCCCTGAACGTGAATATATAGAGTTGGAGTTGAGGTCGGTGGAGTTCCAGGGGGCCCACGAGGCAGGGGGCGCGCCTAGGGGGTAGGCGCGCCCCCCACCCTCGTGGACAGGGTGTAGGCCCCCTGGCCTTGATTCTTTCGCCAGTATTTTTTATTAATTCCAGAACTATTCTCCGTGAAGTTTCAGGTCATTCCAAGAACTTTTATTTCTGCAGAAAAATAACACCATGGCAATTCTGCTGAAAATAACGTCAGTCCGGGTTAGTTCCATTCAAATCATGCAAGTTAGAGTCCAAAACAAGGGCAAAAGTGTTCGGAAAAGTAGATACGATGGAGATGTATCAACTACCCCAAGCTTAAACCTTTGCTTGTCCTCAAGCAATTCAGTTGACAAACTGAAAGTGATAAAGAAAAACTGTTGCAAACTCTGTTTGCTCTTGTTGTTGTAAATATGTAAAGCCGTCATTCAAGTTTTCAGCAAAGATTATGAACTAACCATAATCACAATAACATTTAGGTCTCATATTTACTCATATCAATGACATAATCAACTAGCGAGCAATAATAATTAATCTCGGATGACAACACTTTCTCAAAACAATCATAATATGATATAACAAGATGGTATCTCGCTAGCCCTTTCTGAGACCGCAAAACATAAATGCAGAGCACCTCTGAAGATCAAGGACTGACTAAACATTGTAATTCATGGTAAAAGAGATCCAGTCATACTCAATATAAATTAACAGTAATGGATGCAAATGACAGCGGTGCTCTTCAACTGGTGCTTTTTAATAAGAGGGTGATGACTCAACATAAAAGTAAATAGATAGGCCCTTCGCAGAGGGAAGCAGGGATTTGTAGAGGTGCCAGAGCTCGATTTTGAAATAGAGATAAATAATATTTTGATCGGCATACTTTCATTGTCAACATAACAACCGAGAGATCTCGATATCTTCCATGCTACACACATTATAGGCGGTCCCCAAGAAGAATGGTAAAGTTTATACTCCCCCACCACCAACAAGCATCAATCCATGGCTTGCCCGAAACAACGGGTACCTCCAACTAACAACAGTCCTTGGGGAGTTTTGTTTGAAATTATTTTGATTTGGTTTGAGCATGGGACTGGGCATCCCGGTGACCAGCCATTTTCTCGTGAGTGAGGAGCGGAGTCCACTCCTCTTGAGAATAACCTGCCTAGCATGGAAGATATAGACAGCCCTAGTTGATACATGAGCTATTCGAGCATACAAAACAGAATTTCATTTGAAGGTTTAGAGTTTGGCACATACAAATTTACTTGGAACAGCAGGTAGATACCGCATATAGGAAGGTACGGTGGACTCATATGGAATAACTTTGGGGTTTATGGAAGGGGATGCACAAGCAGTATTCCCACTTAGTACAAGTGAAGGCTGAAAAAAGACTGGGAAGCTACCAACTAGAGAGCGACAACAGTCATGAACATGCATTAAAATTAATGAACATTGAGTGGAAGCATGAGTAGGGTATAATCCACCATGAACATAAATATCGTGGAGGCTATGTTGATTTTGTTTCAACTACATGCGTGAACATGTGCCAAGTCAAGCCACTTGAATCATTCAAAGGAGGATACCATCCTATCATACCACATCACAACCATTTTAATAGCATGTTGGCACGCAAGGTAAACCATTATAAACTCCTAGCTAATTAAGCATGGCATAAGCAACTATAATCTCTAATTGTCATTGCAAACATGTTTCATTCATAATAGGCTGAATCAGGAACGATGAACTAATCATATTAACAAAAACAAGAGAGGTCGAGTTCATACCAGCTTCTCTCTCTTAATCAGTCCATTATATATTGTCATTATTGCCTTTCACTTGCACGACCGAACGGTGTGAATAATAATAATAGTGCACGTGCATTGGACTAAGCTGGAATATGCAAGTATTTTAATACAAGGGAGAAGACAAAGTAATATGGGCTCCTGGTTAAGTCAACAACAATGCATATAAGAGCCACTTCAACATTTTCATTATGATCTTCTCCTCTCAACCCCCAAAGAAAAGAAAAGGAATAAAACTATTTACACGGGAAAGCTCCCAACAAACAAAAGAAGAACGAGAAATCTTTTTGGGTTTTCTTTTAATTATTACTACTACAAGCATGGAAAGCAAACTAACTAAAAGCTACAACTATTTTTTTTTTGTTTTTCTTAAGGTTATTCAAACACACAAGAAGAAGGCTAGAAAAAGGAAAATAAACTAGCATGGATAGTACAATGAAAAAGTATGAGCACAGACAACTGGAATGAGTGTCTGAACATGAACGTAATGTCGGTGAGAAATATGTACTCCCCCAAGCTTAGGCTTTTGGCCTAAGTTGGTATATGCCCATGGATCAAAGTTGTAGCTGGGGTCATACTGAGATGCAGCAACTATTGCCTCATGAGCTGCATCTTGGAGGCGAGCTGCCTCCGTCCTCCTCTCATACTCGTTCGCCTCCTCCCTGGTTATAATATATCTCCTTTTTGCCTGAAAGTCAAAGAAACCAGGAGCAGGGAGAGCAACATGGACAATGCGACGCTTGTCAAAGATTAGTCGGTATTGGAGGAACTGTTCGTTCCTCTCAACAAACTGATGATGAACCATAGTATTATAATCTAAATAAGTAGGAGGCAGTTCCATGTCATTTGCATGTATGGGTATCTCAAGATAATTAGCTACACGGGTTGCATAAATTCCACCGAACAAATCTCCACTAATACTATTATTATGCAACCTACGTGCAACAGTTGCCCCCAAGTTATATTGCTTATCTCCTAACACAGCACTCTTGAGAACACTAAGATCTGGAACACACATGTGACATGCCTCATCCTTACCGTTTATGCATCTACCTATAAAGAGAGCAAAATAATGTATAGCGGAAAAATGAATGCTCCCTATGGTAGCTTGTGTCATTTCTCTAGATGCCCCCACAGTGATACTAGCAAGAAAATCTTTAAACTCAGATTTGCGAGGTTCACTAGCACTACCCCATTGTGGGAGTTCACAAGCAGTATTAAAATCTTCTAAGTCCATCGTATAAGATTTATTATAGAGATCAAATAGGACAGTGTGAGAATTGCACGAAGATGTAAATTTAAACCTTCTCACAAAGGAATCAGTTAGATGGTAATATTGGGGGCACTTATCTAACATGAAGCCCTCGAGTTCAGCATTACGCACATATGCGTCAAATTCCTCCTTAATTCCTGCTTGGACCATGAAATTTTCTGAAGGCCATTCACAAGGCCGCACTTGAGCTTCTCTTGGTAGTTCATGGTCCGGCTCACGTATTGCGGGCCTGGGTCCTTGCTTCCTTGAAGAACCACCGTGGTACATTTTCCTAAACATACTTCTTCCTCTGAAAAATTTCTGAAATTTTTAATAACTCAAAATAAAAGTGAACCAAACTCAACAAAGTTGATAGCAACTACTCCCACAAGTGCCTAGAGACTATATCATGCATTAGAACTACTTGGGACCATATAAATTTGACATGCAAGCTCAAGAACAGGGTCACCTAGGCAGCAAAAAATTGCAATGAATAAAGCACTAGAACAAAAACTAATTGGACCATTGGAGGAGTCACATACCGAAGAACAATCCCCCAAAGCAGTTTTGTGAGTGGAGCTTTGAGGAAGGAGATCGAAAATGGCAGCAGATGAGCTAGAACTCGTGTTTGAGCTGGTTGGTGATTTTTTCTGGAGGAAGAAGGAGTGTGTGGAGGGGGCCACGTGGGGCCCATGAGGCAAGTGGGCGCGCCCTGGACCCTCGTGGCCATGTGCTGGCTCCCCTTGATGTGTTCTCAGTGCCAATAATTCTCAAATATTCTAGAAAAAATCATATTTCATTTTCAGGGCATTTGGAGAACTTTTATTTTCGGGGTATTTTTTATTGCACGGATAATTCAGAAAACAGACAGAAATACTATTTTTGCTTTATTTAATCTAAATAACAGAAAGTAAAAGGAGGGTGCAGAAGGTTGTGCTTTCTAACTTCATCAATCTCATGCTCATCAAAAGGAATCCACTAACAAGGTTGATCAAGTCTTGTTAACAAACTCATTCCGAATCGCATGAAACCGGAGAATTTTCGAATAGCACTATGTTACCTCAACGGGGATATGAACATCCCTAACAATAAGAATATCATATTTCTCCTTGACACTAGGAAGAGGAAATTCAAAACAACCAATAGTAAGGCCCTGTTCGGTTCACAGGATTTGTGAAGGAATTTCAAAGGAACACTATTCATAGAGGTATATTTTACTTTGCATCGTTCGGGACACAGGAAATGCATACAATAAACCGAAGGAAAGTTGCTTTTCCAGTGCTGATTCCAAAGGAATCCTAACATCCGGCCGGAGCTCATTTTTCTCACGAAGACCAAGGCAAGCCGTTTTGGCTGTATCATCAGGGGATTAAAAAAAGATGGATGTGTGAAGTGATGAGGTGAGAGGAAGAGATAAAGCTGCCTTGCTTCAATTAAAGAATACGTGAAGACCACTGTTTGCACAGTTCTTTCGGATGGTTTTCCTATGGTCACCCGAACACCTGTTTTGATCACTTCCCTGAGTTTTTCATTCTAGTGTTTTACACATACGTTCCATTTCTGTTCCTATATTTTTTCTATTTCCTATGTTTTGCTATCCTATGAACCGAACAGGGCCTAATAGTTGAAATTTTCCAATAGAATTGATACTATGGACTTGAGGTTGTTTCCTCGGAAAGTGTACCGTATGCTCATTACCATTAACATGATATGTGACATTGCCTTTGTTGCAATCAATAACAGCCCCTGCAGTATTCAAAAAGGGTCTACCAAGGATAATCGACATACTATCATCCTCGGGAATATCAAGAATATCAAAGTCCGTTAAGATAGTAACATTTGCAACCACAACAGGCACATCTTCACAAATACCGACAGGTATAGCGGTTCATTTATCGGCCATTTGCAAAGATATTTCAGCAGGTGTCAACTTATTTAAATCAAGTCTACGATATAAAGAGAGAGGCATAACACTAACACCGGCTCCAAGATCACATAAAGCAGTTTTAACATAGTTTCTTTCAATGGAGCATGGTATAGTTGGTACTCCTGGATCTCCAAGTTTCTTTGGTATTCCGCCCTTAAAAGTATAATTAGCAAGCATGGTGGAAATTTCAGCTTCCGGTATCTTTATTTTATTAGTAACAATATCTTTCATATACTTAGCATAAGGATTCATTTTAAGCATATCAGTCAAACGCATATGCAAAAAGATAGGTCTAATCATTTTAGCAAATCTCTCAAAATCCTCATCATCCTTTTTCTTGGATGGTTTAGGAGTAAAAGGCATGGGTTGCTGAGCCCATGGTTCTCTTTCTTTACCGTGCCTCCTAGCAACGAAGTCTCTCTTATCATAACGTTGATTCTTTGATTGTGGGTTATCAAGATCAACAGCAGGTTCAATCTCTACATCATTGTTATTGCTAGGTTGAGCATCAACATGAACATTATCATTAACATTATCACTAGGTTCATGTTCATCACCAGATTGTGTTTCAGCATTAGAAATAGAAATATCATTAGGATTCTCAGGTGTGTCTACAACAGGTTCACTAGAAGTATGCTAAGTACTATCATTTTTCTTTTTCTTCTTCTTAGAAGGACTAGGTGTATCAACATTAGTTCTCTGAGAATCTTGCTCAATTCTCTTGGGGTGGCCCTCGGGATACAAAGTTTCCTGAGTCATTTTACCCCCTCTAGTCATAACTCTAACAACATTATCATTTTTCTTGTTATTTAATTCATTGAGCAAATCATTTTGATCTTTAAGCACTTGTTCTACTTGAGTGGTAACCATAGAAGCATGTTTACTAATAATTTTAAGTTCACCTTTAACTCTAGACATATAATCACTCAAGTATTCAATCATATAAGCATTTCTTTTCAATTGTCGACCAACATAAGCATTGAAGTTTTCTTGTTTAACAATAAAATTATCAAACTCATATAAACATTGGCTAGCAGACTTATAACGAGGAATGTCACCTTAATCAAATCTATATAGAGAATTTACCTTTACTACCTGTGTCGGATTATCAAGACCATGTATTTTTTCAATAGGTGGTAAATTCTTAACATCTTCAGCTTTAATACCCTTTTCTTTCATAGATTTCTTTGCCTCTTGCATATCTTCAGGACTCAGAAATAGAATACCCCTTTTCTTCGGAGTTGGTTTAGGAAGTGTCCAATTATTTTCATTAGTCAACATATTATTCAATAGCAATTTAGCTTGATCAACTGTTCTTTCCCTGAAAACACAACCAGCACAACTATCCAGGTGGTCTCTGGAAGCATCGTTAGTCCATTATAAAAGATATCAAGTATTTCATTTTTCTTGAGAGGATGATCAGGAAAAGTATTAATTAATTGGAGAAGCCTCCCCCAAGCTTGTGGGAGACTCTCTTCTTCAATTTGAACAAAATTATATATTTCCCTTAAATCAGCTTGTTTCTTATGAGCGGGGAAATATTTTGCAGAGAAGTAATAAATCATATCCTGGGGACTACACACACAACCAGGATCAAGAGAATTAAACCATGTTTTAGCATCACCCTTTAATGAGAACGGAAATAACTTAAGGATATAGTAGTAGCGAGTTTTCCCATCATTAGTGAATAGGGTGGCTATATCATTTAATTTAGTAAGATGTGCCACAACAGTTTCAGATTCATAGCCATAAAAAGGATCAAATTCAACCAAAGTAATTATCTCAGGGTCGACAGAGAAATCATAATCCTTATCGGAAATACAGATAGGTGAAGTAGCAAAAGCAGGGTCATATTTCATTCTAGCGTTCAAAGATTTTTCTTTCAGCTTAGCTAATAATTTCTTAAGATAATATCTATCATTGCAAGCAAGAAAGTCTCTAGCAGTTTCTTCATTCATAACATAACCCTCATACACAACAGGCAATTCATATCTAGGGGGAGAATCTTCATCATCACTTTCATCAATATTATCAGTTTCAATAATTTCATTCTCTCTTGCCCTAGCAAGTTGTTCATCAAGAAATTCACCTAATGGCACAATAGTATCAAGCATAGAAGTAGTTTCATCATAAGTATCATGCATAGCAGAAGTGGCATCATGAATAACATGCGACATATCAGAATTAATAGTAGAAGCAGGTTTAGGTGTCGCAAGCTTACTCAAAACAGAAGGTGAATCAAGTACAGAGCTAGATGGCAGTTCCTTACCTCCCCTCGTAGTTGAGGGATAAATTTTGGTTTTCTTGTCTTTCAAGTTCCTCATAGTGATCAGAAGATATAAATCCCAAGTGACTCAAAGAATAGAGAGCTATGCTCCCTAGCAACGGCGCCAGAAAATAGTCATGATAACCCACAAGTATAGGGGATTGCAACAGTTTTCGAGGGTAGAGTATTCAACCCAAATTTATTGATTCGACACATGGGGAGCCAAAGAATATTCTCAAGTATTAGTAGCTCAGTTGTCAATTCAACCACACCTGGATAACTTAATATCTGCAGCAAAGTATTTAGTAGCAAAGTAGTATGGAAGTAACGGTAACAGTGGGAAAAGTAGCAGTAGCAGTTTTGTAGTAATTGTAACAATGGCAATGGAAAAGTAACTAAGCAAAGAACAATATGTGAAAAGCTCGTAGGCATTGGATCGGTGATGGAGAATTATGCCGGATGCGATTCCTCATGCAATAGTTATAACATAGGGTGACACAGAACTAGCCCCAGTTCATCAATGTAATGTAGGCATGTATTCCGAATATAGTCATACGTGCTTATGGAGAAGAACTTGCATGACATCTTTTGTCCTACCCTCCCGTGGCAGCAGGGTCCTATTGGAAACTAAGAGAGATTAAGGCCTCCTTTTAATAGAGTACCGGACCAAAGCATTAACACTTAGTGAATATATGAACTCCTCAAACTACGGTCATCACCGGTAAGTATCCCAATTATTGTCACTTCGGGGTTAACGGATCATAACACATAATAGGTGACTATAGACTTGCAAGATAGGATCAAGAACTCATATATATTCATGAAAATATAGTAGGTTCGAATCTGAAATCATGGCACTCGAGCCCTAGTGACAAGCATTAAGCATAGCCAAGTCATAGCAACATCAATCTTAGAACATAGTGTATACTAGGGATCAAACCCTAACAAAACTAACTTGATTACATGATAAATCTCATCCAACCCATCACCGTCCAGCAAGCCTACGATGGAATTACTCACGCACGGCGGTGAGCATCATGAAATTGGTGATGGAGGGAGGTTGATGATGACAATGGCGACGGATTCCCCTCTTCGGAGCCCCGAACGGACTCCAGATCAGCCCTCCCGAGAGAGATTAGGGCTTGGCGGCGGCTCCATATCATAAACGCGACGAATCCTTCTCCCTGATTTTTTTCTCCCCGAACGTGAATATATAGAGTTGGAGTTGAGGTCGGTGGAGGACCACGAGGCAGGGGGGCGCGCCCAAGGGGGTAGGCACGCCCCCCACCCTCGAGGACAGGGTATGGGCCCCTGGCCTTGATTTCTTTCGCTAGTATTTTTTTATTAATTCCAAAAATATTCTCCGTGAAGTTCCAGGTCATTCCAAGAACTTTTATTTCTGCACAAAAATAACACCATGTGCAATTCTGCTGAAAACAGCGTCAATCCGGGTTAGTTCCATTCAAATCATGCAAGTTAGAGTCCAAAACTAGGGAAAAAGTGTTTGGAAAAGTAGATACGATGGAGACGTATCAGCAACACACAACAACTTGGTAGAGAAAACAACCGCTTTATTGATGCTAGCGGAAACATAGGTTCGATATTACATCAAGTAGCAAGGCCAAGCGGCACACACGGTGCAGCTGAACAATATGTACATTATTTGATGAATATGAAGGGGCCTCGATCACGATAACTACGCGGCAGCGGAACGACGACGTAGTGGAACTCCATAGCACAGGGACACCGATGTGGAGACGATCTAGACACGAGAGGCACTCCAATCCGGTAAGACTTTCCTGAAAGCTGGCATGACACGCCAGGTCAGTACATTGAATGTACTTGCAAGCTCACAACAAGCATAAGCATAATGGCAAACAATATCATGACAATTAAGCAAGTTAAATCCAATGCAACAACATACTACTTGTGCAGTGAATCAAACATGTGCACTGAGTCCCGCGGACTCTCTTACCAGACCGGTTACCTCATGACCAAAACGGTGATTATACTCGGATCACAAACGAAACCAACACTTAGGTTCCCACAAAGATCATCTCACGATCTCACAAATCTCATCACTTACCCAGTACCAAGCATATAAATTTAGTGTGCAAGATTACTTAATCATGTTGATCCATGGTGTGAGTTACTTATGAGCTATGTCCATAACCGAGGACGCGGCTATCGATAGATTTAATAAACACTCTGCAGAGGTTAGCACACTGTACCCACACCACGGAATCCATGGCCTCGCACTCCCATTCAGGAGGACCAACGGCATTCCGATAGAACCCTCACGTTGCCACTCCCCCGGCCACTCTGACCAACTCCCCTCTGGGAAGTCATGGGTGGCCCATCTCTACCAAAGACATCAACGGCCACCATCGTGGCAAAACTTAAACGGTCGCAAACAGGGACAACGTACCATAAAAACAAATGGGCACACAAGGTTATGTCTGCTTACCGGGCCAGGGTACCGCACGCCCATAACCTTCCCTCATTGGAGGTACCGACCAGAGGCATGACAATGATGTCTACTACGCAACCTTCTTCTTGTAGACGTTGTTGGGCCTCCAAGTGCAGAGGTTTGTAGAACAGTAGCAAATTTCCCTGAAGTGGATGATCTAAGGTTTATCAATCCGTGGAAATTTGTAAAGTGCATACGGATCTGAATGTCGCAGATCCGTTGACTAAACCTCTTCCGCGGGCAAAACATGATCAACACCAGAACTCTATGGGTGTTCGATTCATCACAATGTAAACTAGATTATTGACTCTAGTGCAAGTGGGAGACTGTTGGAAATATGCCCTAGAGGCAATAATAAAAGCATTATTATTATATTTCCTTGTTCATGATAATTGTCTTTTATTCATGCTATAAGCTGTATTATCCGGAAATCGTAATACACGTGTGAATACATAGACTACAATCGTCCCTAGTAAGCCTCTAGTTGACTAGCTCGTTGGTCAACAGATAGTCATGGTTTCGACTATGGACATCGGATGTCATTGACAAGCGGGATCACGTCATTAGGAGAATGGCGTGATGGACAAGACAATCCTAAGCATAGCACAAGATCGTGTAGTTCGTTTTGCTAGAGCTTTTCCAATGTCAAGTATCTCTTCCTTAGACCATGAGATCGTGCAATTCCGGATACCGTAGGAGTGCTTTGGGTGTATCAAGCGTCACTGGCGTGGTGGGTGACTATAAAGGTGCACTACGGTATCTCGAAAGTGACCATTGGGTTGACACGGATCGAGGCGGGATTTGTCGCCGTATTACGGAGAGGTATCTTTGGGCCCACTCGGTAATGCATCATCATAATGAGCTCAAAGTGATCAAGTGTAATGGTCACGGGATCATGCATTGCGATGCGAGTAAAGTGACTTGCCGTAACGAGACTAAGCGAGGTATTGGGATACCGACGATCGAGTCTCGGGCAAGTAACATACCGTCTGACGAGAGGAATAGAATACGGGGTTGCTTGAACCCTTGACATCGTGGTTCATCCGATGACAACATCGAGGAGCATGTAGGAGCCAACATGGGTATCCAGATCCGCTGTTGGTTATTGACTTGAGGTAGTCTCGGTCATGTGCGCATGTCTCCGAACCCGTAGGGTCTACACATAAGGTTCGGTGGCGCTAGGGTTATTAGGAAGACAAGTATGTGATTACCGAATGTTGTTGAGTCCGGATGAGATCCCGGACGTCACGAGGAGTTCGGAATGGTCGGAGGTAAAGATTTATATATGGAAAGTGGTTAAGCGGACTCCGGAAAGTTTGAGGTATCTGGGTAATGTCTGGGGCCACGGGAGGGTTCGGAGGTCCACGGGAGGGGCCACCCCTCGGGGCCACATGGGCTAAGTGGGAGAGGAGCCAGCCCCTGGTGGGCTGGGCGCACCTCCCACCTAGGCCCATCTTGGCTAGGGCATGGGGAGGAAACCTAAAGGCGCCCCTAGCTTGGGGGCAAGCCACCTCCCTCCTCCCTTTGGCCGCCGCCCCATCTAGGGTTTCCCTAGATGGCGGCCCCTGCCCTCTCCTCCTATAAATAGAGGGGTGGGGGGGGCTGCAAACACAATTGAAGGCGCAGCCCTCCCTCCCAACACCTCTCTTTCTCCCTTGAGCTTGGCGAAGCCCTGGGAGAACTGCCGTACCAACTGCACCACGCCGTCGTGCTGCCATTGGAGTTGTCTTCCTCAACCTCTCCTTCATTCTTGCTGGATCAAGACGGAGGAGACGCCATCGTCCCGTACGTGTGTTGAACACGGAGGTGCTGTCCTTTCAGCACTTTGGTCATCGGTGATCGGAATCACGTTGGGAACGTCTTCATCATCACCACTCCCTCGATCGCTTCCGTACTCGATCTACAAGTGGTATGTAGATGCAAACTCTCTCTCGTGACTCGTTGCTTAGATGAACTCATAGATGGATCTTGGTGAAACCGTAGGAAAAATTTTAATTTTCTGCAACGTTCCCCAACAATTCTGGACTCATTTCCCGCTATAAGCTCCGAACCACGTACGCCTGCGGACACCGAGCTGGATCGGTTATCGATCTTCGAGTTCAGCGCCGCAGGCATCTTCCAACACTCGCCCTTGGGCGATGTGCTAAATTCATTAAAGAACCTGTCCTTGGCGGGGGACTCACAGCCGAACTATGTCCGGTTCGAACTAGAGGTTGATGATGGAGAATTTCGCTTCTCACCCGCCACCCACTTCATAGCCACTGTCGAGGAGTTAACCGACATCCTTGATTATGGCTCCGAAGACATCGACAGTATGGACGACGATGCTGACAAGGAGCAAGGCCAAGACCCGCCATTCACTGGACGTTGGACGACCACCTCTTCGTACGATGTGTACATGGTTGACACACCTAAAAAAGCTAGCGATGATGACAAAGAAGATCCAGTTGAGAATAAACCTCCTGAGAAACAGTCCAAGCACCGGCGCCCTAAACGCCATTCTAAGTCACGGCGATCAAAAGACAACAACACTGGCATCAGAGAAAAAAGTACTCCGGACGACGCCGAAAACAATGAAGACCTTGTTGGAGCAAGATCCGAACAGGAGGAACAAGAAAACGGGCAAGCCAACCCCGATGAACAAGCCCTGCCCAACGACAATTCGGAAGACAACAACTACCTTCCGATCTCCGAAGATCAGGTAAGCCTCGGCGACGAAGATTTCATCGTACCCGAAGAACCCCTCGAGCAGGAGCGCTTCAAGCGCAGGCTAATAGCTACTGCAAGGAGCCTGAAAAAGAAGCAGCAGCAGCTTCAAGCTGACCAAGACCTACTCAACGATAGATGGACCAAAATCCTGGCCACAGAAGAATACGGCCTTAGTGGCCCAGCCAAAAGCTACCAGAAGCATAGATTGCTACCACAGTTCAATGACGAGGCGTTGGAGCCCGTGCCATCATCACACAATGCGGCAGGTCGTCGACAACTCGGTCCGGATAAAGAGGCAATTCAAGCCGAACACCAGACCGCCCCACCTCGCCTTAAAGGCAAGAATAACATAGCTCGTGGTTGTACAGACGACCTTCGACGGGACTTGGACAGTAGAGCAGGACACGCAAGATCGATCAACGGATCGCGAGGGCATACCTTGACACGCGATGATGGCTACCTATTCGGACGTGACAAACCTAGCCACGCCCGAGCCGAAAACCGCAAATGGACTCCTTCGGAGTTACGTCGCAGTGTGGCCCAACATAGAGGCGCCGCACACCCTCTTTGCTTCACTGATGAAGTAATGGATCATGAATTCCTAAAAGGATTCAAACCCATCAATATTGAATCATACGATGGAACAACAGATCCCATGGTATGGATAGAAGATTTTATCCTGCACATCCATATGACCCGTGGAGACGACCTCCATGCCATTAAATACCTCCCACTAAAGCTAAAAGGGCCAGCTCGGCACTGGTTAAACAACCTGCCCGAAAATTCCATAGGCAGCTGGGAAGACTTGGAAGAAGCCTTCCTTGACAACTTACAAGGAACATATGTCCGGCCACCGGATGCCGATGACCTAAGTCACATTGTCCAGCAGCCCGGAGAGTTAGCCAGAAAGCTCTGGACTCGGTTCTTAGTCAAAAAGAACCAAATCGTCGACTGTCCAGACGCGGAAGCCCTTGCGGCCTTCAGACACAGCGTCCGGGACGAATGGCTTGCACGCCACCTCGGTCAAGAAGGACCTAAATCCATGGCAACCCTTACTGCTCTAATGACCCGCTTTTGCGCGGGAGAAGACAGCTGGCTCGCTCGTAGAAGCAACAGCGCGAGCGACCCGGGCACTTCCGAAATCCAAGACGGCAACGGCAAGCCACGACAAAGCAAATACAACAGTCGCAATGATAATGAAAGATCACGCGACACAGCGGTCAACGCCGAATTCAGCAATCCCAAGCCCGGTCAACGAAAGAAGCCATTCAAGGCGAACCGAGACGAACCATCCAACCTAGACAGGATACTGGACCGACCCTGCCAGATTCACGGCCACCCCGATAAACCAGTTAATCATACCAACATAAACTGCTGGGTCTTTAAGCAGGCCGGCAAGCTCAAAGCCGAACACAAGGGGAGGAGGCCGCCAGATGATAGGGACGACGGAGAGGTTCACCAACGAAATACCGGAGGTCAGAAGCAATTTCCACCCGAGGATCGACTACTCCCAGAGCGGAAATAGCAGTCCGGCTTCCGCCGCCCACCTCGTATACCTGCAAAATCTATATCGCGCATACATCACTACGCACTCAAGATACCATGTGCATGGGCGGAAGCACACTACGGACAAGCCTGCAAGCATTCCCGTAACATTTTTTATCTATTTTCTTTTTATTCCTTCCTTCACTATCTCTTAAAAACAGGTGACGAACAGGACAAAATCTAAAATTGACTCTATCAGAGTTCGGATCCGTATACTCACCTAAGGGGCTACTTCCATCAAGGATTCCCCTCGTCGAGGACAGGCAGCGCAGACGTGCGACGGGAGGTCCAAAATAACTTTCTGTAGACCGCACTCTTTATTTCGAGCCTGCACTATGCCCCTCCTCCGCCTCCGACCCCGAGCATGTCAAATAGCCGTGGTTGTGGTCTTTATATATATATATATATATATATATATATATATATATATATATATATAAAGTAATCATTGGCATATCACTCAGGTCCTAGTAAACAATATCCGAATTAATCATCCATGTTCTTTCGCCAATGAATATGGATCCTATGGTTGTTTCACAGATATACCTTGGCATAACCTGCCAGGGGCTCGGTATGGGAACAAATGAGTTGCCAACAAAAGTCCCAACAGCTCTATAGCATACTTCGGTGTCGCAAGTTTGGCCTTATATGCATCAGCTCCGAATCATTGTCTTGGGTCAACAGTTGGGTTGCCCGGCTCCTGTGCTTGTTACCCTACATTCCGCTCCATCGGCTAGGGTAGTAAAGGGAGAACTACTGCGATTGTGCTTCTGGTTCATCTGGTCAAGTACCTCAGTAGAGAAAGCCGAAAACTGACTATCATGATGTGGCGAGAGCTGGTCAACCACTTGACGACTTATTGGAATCTTTAGCGATTCTCCGTGTCACACGAGGGATATTTTTCAGATCAAATATGTAAAGCATCGTATTATGTCGCGCGCATACATACCGGGGCTATGTCATAGTCCCACCATAAAACTCCTATGGCTAAGTGAAAGTGTTAACGCCCTATAGTCCGATTGCTGGTTACGCGCATTATCACCTCCTTCATGGACCAAGACGTTGGATAAAGAGTGATTAAATGCTTTACCGAACACCCCCGTACTTCCTACGAGGGGGCTGAAGCCGACGACTGGAAAACTTTCATATTATATTAAAACGGCCGCAGAGGAGGAACACAAGCTTTTGAGCAAAATATAAAAAAGATTGTCTTTTACAATTCTCATACACCTCACTCGAACATTATGTCTTTCGAGCATTGACCCTCTATCAAGCGAGCGGCCTCTAGGACGTCTTCAAAATAATGCTCTCGTTCGTAATGGTCCTTGCCCTTGGGTGGACTCTTCGCCGCAACATCGATGGCCTTCATCTTCCCCCAGAATGTCTTAACTCGGGCAAAAGCCATTTGTGCACCCTCAATGCACGCCGACCGCTTCACAGCGTCGATACGCGGCACCGCGTCAACAAGCCTTTGCACCAAACCGAAGTAGATATTCGGAACAGGCTCAGTTGGCCACAACCGGATTATGACGTTCTTCATGGCAGCGCCGGATATCCTATGAAGCTCGGCCCATTGGGACATCTGTTCATTCAGCAACAGAGGGCGCTTTGATGCGCCAAGCTGTGACCAGAAAAGCTTCTCCGTTGCGTACCCCTCTCGCGCTCGGTAATACTGCGCCGCATCAGAAGAACTCTTCGGCAAGTCTAAAAACTCATCCGGAGAACTCCACACTCGGTCAAAGCTGAGCATAGTTCGGATCGCCGAGCTTAGTCTGTAGCAGAAAGGGATTACCAGCTGCAATCTCCCCAGCTTGCTAGATCTCCTCACGGGCTGCTCTGGATTTCGACCGCGCTTCCCTCGCCTCTTGTAAGGCCTTGTCCAGTTCAGCCATTTTGGCTTCATTCTCCTTCTCCAGAAATTCACAGCGGCCAGTAGCATTTTTCAGTTCGAAGCGCCATTGTGGATATCTTCTCCTCGTCTTGGCGCCGTGCAGCTTGTTCGGCTTTTAACTCAGTCGATGCCTTTTCGGCAGCCGCATTGCTACACCGGGCCTACTCCTTGGCCCAGGCCAGCTCCGCTCGAAGAACTTCAACAGCGGCAGCACCATCTGCAACCATGCATATTCTAGCATATAACTTTTAGCGTCATGCTTATACCACAAAAATGTATGGGGATTGCCCCGAATACATACCTTGCGACTCGTCAAGATGCATATTGATTAACGCAAGGTCATCCCCTGCTACATCAAGCTTCCGCTACAGCTCGGCAATATCCATAGTCTGGTAAGTAGCCAAGGGGGAAGCAGCCTGTGTTCAAATTAATCAGATTAGTCCTTGAGTAATTCTTTTGATCCTCCGTTCGCTTCCCAGTGGAAGCCAACCCGAGTCTCAGGGGCTACTACCTATACACAGGTGCATCTTTGCAAATAAAACATAGCTGAAAACATTATATCACAAACCTCGAAGCCTTTTAGCAGGCTCATGAAGGCTTCATTCAATCTGCTCTTCGCGGACAAAATCTTCTCAACCACCGTACCCATCAAGGTACGCTGTTCCCCCGAGACAGATGCTTTTCGCAACATGTCCCGCAATATATCCGGAGCCGCCGGGTCTCCGGAAGCCGCTCTAGGAGCACAACCATCCTTTGAAGGAATCCGTTCACCTGTCTCCAGAATCATCGTCGGATGCAAGCCAGATGGTCCGGGGCCTTTATTATTGGCCCCGGAATCCTGGACGGTCGGAGGTCCACCTTCGGGCACTGCCTCTTTCATCCCCTGCATAGCTTCTTGATCAAGAAAAACCCTCTGCGATGACACTTCAGAGTCGTCCACCTTATTGGGCGAGGAGGTCGAGGGAGGCGTCTCGCTTTCCATCATCTCTGGGAGGAGACTTCCCGAAGAAGAGGATTTCCTAGAAAAACTCTGTGCCGACCTGTAAAAAATGCACGGACACGTTACATGTATCTTCGATAACGACAAAGGAGCGGGACGCTATCAAAGTACCCCGGATTCACTTACGGTTTGGTCGAGGGCTTGTCCCCATGTTGGAGCTATTCAACGGTGTCGCTTTCCAAACCCAAGCTGCTCGACGGTGGCATCTTACCCCTCTTGGGAGACCGCCCCTCCCAACCTTCGGAGGCGGCCCTTTTCCTCCTGCTCGGAGAAGGGATACTGGCTCCTCTTTCGCCTCTGTCTTCAAGCGAGGAAAGGTCGATTTCTCCGGACTCAGTATCCGACTTACCTCCGGAACAAAGGTCATCCCAGGTCTTCTCACTCTCCTCTTTACCCTCCCTTGCCGGCGCCTGGTATGGTGTCGAGGCCAGCATCCTTGTTAACACAGGATTAGCTGAGTCTTCGGGAAGGGGAGCCGGACACCTAATCCGTTCCACTTTCTTTATCCAGCCCTGAAAAAGGATGATTCGGTCAGTGTGTTACCACTGGGTATCCGATTATAAGGTGTTCGGCGAACGGGCACTTACCAGGGTGTCCGGATGGTTGCAGTCTAGGCCGATATCTTCGGTGTTGTCCGGCCATTGCTTTCGTTTCCCCAAAAATAATCTCCATATTCCTTCGTGCATAGTGCCGAAGAAGTGCTGAAGAGTTCGCGGCCCTTCTGGGTTGAACTCCCACATGCGGGGAGGCCATCGCTGGCACTGCAGGGTCCGGCGGACTAGCATTACTTGAACAACGTTGACGATATTGATGTCCCTCTCAATGAGGCTTCGGATGCGACTTTGCAGAGCCCGCACCTCATCCGTTGATCCCCAGTCCAACCCCTTATTAATCCACGATGCAAGATGAATTGGGGGGCTGGATCGAAATGCAGGAGTAGCTGCCCACTTGGAGCCATGGGGCTCAGTGATATAGAACCACCCCTGCTGCCATAAATCGGAAGATTTGGCAAAGGATCCTTTCAGCCAAACAGCGCCAGCAAGCTTGCTCACTGTGGCACCACCCCACTTTGCTTGCTCCCCTCTATCACTTGCGGCTTCACATCAAAGGTCTTGCCACAAGACGAAGTGCGGAGGAGTTCGGAGGAAGGCTTCGCACGTGACGATAAACGCCGAGATAAGAAGAATAGAGTCCGGGGCCAGATCATGAAAATCTAGCCCATAATAGAACACGAGCCCTCGGACGAAGGGGTTAAGTGCAAACCCTAACCCGCGGAGGAAGTGGGACACAAACACGACCCTCTCGCCGAATCTGGGGGTGGGAATAACCTGCCCCTCGGCAGGAAGCCGATGAAGGATTTCTGCGGTCAGATACCTCGCCGCCCGAAGCTTTGCAATATCTCCCTCTGTGACAGAAGAAGCCACCCACCGGCCTTGACGGCTGGATCCGGACATGATTGGAGCTTGTGGCGATTGAAACCCGGGTGTTGGAACTCGGGGTAGCAAGGGTTGAGGAAGAAGCAAGCGTGAAAGAAAAAGACGGGTCTGTACCCCTATATGAAGACCGCGAATATCGAACGTCTCCTCCTAGGCCTCAAAACTTGCCTATTCCCAAGGAGTTGTACCCAAGTGACGGTTGGGTTACCCACGACCGGGTTGATAAGAATCCCTTAAAAAAGGGGGGACACGATCTCCGCTTGGATAAGACATGCCAATAAAACCACGTCTCGAGACATGGGATGGTGGGCTAGCCAACGGTTCGAAAATAATGGCCGAGCAGGCATGATGTCATATTACCAAAAAGTTGTCAGTGGATTGGACTCGTGAAATATTATACCCTCTGCAGTTGTGTATACAAGTCCAGATACAATCATTACATCTGAAGACTATCTTGGAGTTCGGAAAGGGGAACCCGCCTTGCAATGCCGAAGACAATCTGCGCGCCGGACTCCTCGTCATTGAAGCCAGGTTCAGGGGCTACTGAGGGAGTCCTGGACTAAGGGGTCCTCGGGCGTCTGGCCTGTTATCCATGGGCCGGACTGATGGGCTGTGAAGACATGAAGGCCGAAGACTGCACCCGTGTCCGGATAGGACTCTCCTTGGCGTGGAAGGCAAGCTTGGCGATCAACTATGAAGATTCCTTTCTATGTAACCGACTCCATGTAACCCTAGATCCCCCCGGTGTCTATATAAACCGGAGGGTTTAGTCCGGAAAGGATATACTCATTACCATAGTCATACAGGCTAGACTTCTAGGGTTTAGCCATTACGATCACGTGGTAGATCAACTCTTGTAATACTCATATTCATCAAGATCAATCAAGAAGGAAGTAGGGTATTACCTCCATAGAGAGGGCCTGAACCTGGGTAAACATCGTGTCCCTTGTCTCCTGTTACCATCGACCTTAGACGCACAGTTCGGGACCCCCTACCCGAGATCCGCCGGTTTTGACATCGACAACCATCTCTTCTGTTGTGCAGTCGCCGCCGCCCGCAACCGCCGCCGCCGATGGCTGCCCTACCCGCAGTCGTCCGAGTCCGTCCACCCCGCAAGCAAGGTGTTCGAGGAAATTCCCGAAGGTAAAAAAGATGAAACTTGAGGTTTTTTGTTGGAGGTGGAAAGTACTTTAACGATGATTTTCCGCATTGTAGATGAGCTCGTGTGACTCCTCTTTAGTGGCTGATTCCTCGTCGGATGAGGAATTTGATTTGAACGAAGAAGAGGACATTGCAATGCTAGTGGCAATGCATAAGGGGAAAAAGCGAAAGCACGGTGGTTCCGTCTATGGCCATGCGTTCATTCGGAGAGAATGGGTAGATGTGCACAAGAGGTTGATGCACAACTACTTCGGTTCATCACCCTTTTTTCTGGAGAAGTACTTTCTCCGCCGGTTCAGAATGTCCAAAGACTTGTTCATCCACATTTGCAATTCTGTGAAGCAGCATGATCGATCCTTCAAGCAGAGGAGGAATTGTGCAGGGTTGCTTGGGCATAGCACCAAATAGAACGTCACGGTCGCATTGCGCATAATGGCCTACGGTGTTCCTGCAGACTATATTGATGAAAACTTGGCGATGGCAGAGAGCACTTCTATCTTCTATGTCAAACAATTTGCAAAGGCTATTCTAGCTTGGCGAGGACCATCTAGATTCTGGGATCAAAAAATCCTTTGTATATCATGACTGAAGGAAATATTCCCTAGAGGCAATAATAAAGTTGTTATTTTATATTTCTTTATATCATGATAAGTGTTTATTATTCATACTAGAATTGTATTAACCGAAAACTTGATACATGTGTGGATACATAGACAAAACACCCTGTCCCTAGTAAGCCTCTACTAGACTAGCTCGTTAATCAAAGATGGTTAAGTTTCCTAACCATAGACATGTTTTGTCATTTGATGAACGAGATCACATCATTAGGAGAATGATGTGATGGACAAGACCCATCCGTTAGCTTAGCATATTGATCGTTCAATTTTATTGCTATTGCTTTCTTCATGTCATATACATATTCCTTTGACTATGAGATTATGCAACTCCCGGATACCGGAGGAATACCTTGTGTGCTATCAAACGTCACAACGCAACTAGGTGATTATAAATATGCTCTACAGGTATCTCTGAAGGTGTTTGTTGGGTTGGCATAGATCGAGATTAGGATTTGTCACTCCAAGTATCGGAGAGGTATCTCTAGGCCCTCTCGGTAATGCACATCATAAGAAGCCTTGTAAGCATAGTGACTAATGAGTTAGTCGCGGGATGATGTATTATGGAACGAGTAAAGAGACTTGCTGGTAACGAGATTGAACTAGGTATGTGGATACCAACAATCGAATCTCGGGCAAGTAACATACCGATGACAAAGGGAATAACGCATGTTGTCATTACGGTACGACCAATAAAGATCTTCGTAGAATATGTGGGAACCAATATGAGCATCTAGGTTCTGTTGTTGGTTATTGATCGAAGAGGTGTCTCGGTCATGTCTACATAGTTCTCGAACCCGTAGGGTCCGCACGCTTAACGTTCGATGACGATTTTGTATTATATGAGTTATGTGATTTGGTGACCGAATATTGTTCGGAGTCCCGGATGAGATCACAGACATGATGAGGAGTCTTGAAATGGTCGAGAGGTGAAGATTCATATATAGGACGATGATAATCGGACACCGGAAGTGTTCTGGGGGTACCGGGTTCATATCGGGTCACCGGAAGGGGTTCCGGGCACCCCCCGGCAACTATATGGGCCTAATGGGCCACGAGGGGAAACGCAGTAGCCAACAGGGGCTGCTGCGCCCCCCATATAGGCTTCACCTTAGGAGGAAGGAAAGGGGGAAGAGATAAGGAAGGGGAGGGATTCGGCCTCCCCCTTCCTTCCCTCCTCCCTCCTCTTTCCTTCCCCCTCCGGTGGATATGGTAAGGGGGGAGGCCGAATTGGGAGGCGCCCAAGTAGGATTCCTCCTACTTGGGGCGTCCCCTTGGCTGCCTCTCCTCCCCTCCGACCTATATATATATGTGGGGGGGGCACCGCTAGAACACACACCAATAATTGTTAGCCGTGTGTGGCGCCCCCCTCCACAGTTTCCGCCTCCGGTCATATTCATGTAGTGCTTAGGCAAAGCCCTGCGCGGATCACTTCACCATCACCGTCACCACGCCGTCATGCTCATGGAACTCTCCCTCGACACTTTGCTGGATCAAGAGTTCGAGGGACATCATCGAGCTGAACGTGTGCAAAACTCGGAGGTGTCGTATGTTTGGTGCTTGATAGGTCGGAACGAGAAGAAGTTCGACTACATCAACTGCGTTGTCAAATGCTTCCGCTTTCGGTCTACGAGGGTACGTGGACACACTCTCCCCCTCTCGTTGCTATGCATCTCCTAGATAGATCTTGCGTGAGCGTAGGAAATTTTTGAATTACATGCTACGTTTCCTAACAGTGGCATCCGAGCCAGGTCTACGCGTAGATGATATGCACGAGTAGAACACAAAGAGTTGTGGGCGGTGATCGTCATACTGCTTACCACCAATGTCTTATTTTGATTCAGCGGTATTGTTGGATGAAGCGGCCCGGACCAACCTTACATGACCACGTTCATGAGACCGGTTCCACCGACAGACATGCAACTAGTTTTGCATAAAGGTGGTTGGCAGGTGTCTATTTCTCCAACTTTATTTGAATCGAATTTGACTGCGGTCTGTCCTTGTTGAAGGTTAAAACAACAAACTTGATAAATCACCGTTGTGGTTTTGATGCGTAGGTAAGAACGGTTCTTGCTATAAGCCCATAGCAGCCACGTAAAACTTGCAACAACAAAGTAGAGAACGTCTAACTTGTTTTTGCAGGGCATGTTGTGATGTGATATGGTCAAGACATGATGTGATATATGTTATTGTATGAGATGATCATGTTTTGTAAAAGTTATCGGAAACTGGCAGGAGCCTTATGGTTGTCGCTTTATTGTATGAAATGCAAACGCCATGTAATTGCTTTACTCTATCACTATGCGTTAGCGATAGTTGTAGAAGAAATAGTTGTCGAGACGACCACGACGCTACGATGGAGATCAAGGTGTCAAGCCGCTGACGATGGAGATCATGACGGTGCTTTGGAGATGGAGATCAAAGGCACAAGATGATGATGGCCATATCATGTCACATATTTTGATTGCATGTGATGTTTATCTTTTATGCATCTTATTTTGCTTAGTATGACGGTAGAATTATAAGATGATCCCTTACTAAAATTTCAAGGTATAAGTGTTCTCCCTGAGTACGCACTGTTGCGACAGTTCGTCGTGCTGAGAAACCACGTCATGAGATCGAGTGTGATAATCTCTACGTTCACATTCAACGGGTGCAAGACAGTTTTGCACATGCAGAATACTCAGGTTAAACTTGACGAGCCTAGCATGTACAGACATGGCCTCGGAACACTGGAGACCGAAAGGTCGAACGTGAATCATATAGTAGATATGATCAACATAGAGATGTCCACCATTGAAGAATACTCCATCTCACATGATGATCGGACATGGTTTAGTTGATTTGGATCACGTAATCATTTAGATGACTCGAGGGATGTCTATCTATGTGGGAGTTCTTAAGTAATATGATTAATTGAACTTAATTTATCATGAACATAGTCCTGATAGTTTTTGCATATCTATGTTGTAGATCTATGGCCCATGCTACCATTCCCTTGAATTTTAATGTGTTCCTAGAGAAATCTAAGTTGAAAGATGATGGTAGCAACTACACGGACTGGGTCCATAACTTGAGGATTATTCTCATTGCTGCACAGAAGAATTATGTCTTTGATGCACCGCTAGGTGTGCCACCCCCTCCAGCAACTGCAGACGTTGTGAACGCCTGGCAATCGCGTGTTGATGACTACTCAATAGTTTAGTGTGCCATGCTTTACGACTTAGAATCGGGACTTCAAAGATGTTTTGAACATCATGGATCATATGAGATGTTCCAGGAGTTGAAGTTAATATTTCAAGCAAATGCCCGAGTTGAGAGATATGAAGTCTCCAACAAGTTCTATAGCTGCAAGATGGAGGAGAACAGTTCTATTAGTGAACACATACTCAGAATGTCTGTGTATCATAACTACTTGACTCAGCTGGGAGTTAATCTTCCAGATGATAGTGTTATTCACAGAGTTCTTCAATCACTAACACCAAGCTACAAAGGCTTCGTGATGAACTATAATATGCAAGGGATGGATAAGACAATTCCCGAGCTCTTCGCTACGCTCAAAGCTGCGCAGGTAGAAATCAAGAAGGAGCATCGGGTGTTGATGGTTAACAAGACCACTAGTTTCAAGAAAAAAGGGAAAGGGAAAGAAGGGGAACTTCAAGAAGAATGGCAAACAAGTTGCCACTCCCGGGAAGAATCCCAAGTATGGACCCCAAGCCTGAAACTGAGTGCTTCTACTGCAAAGGGACTGGTCACTGGAAGCGGAACTGCCCCAAGTATTTGGCGGATAAGGAGGATGGAAAAGTGAACAAAGGTATATGTGATATACATGTTATTGATGTGTACCTTACTAATGCTCATAGTAGCGCCTGGGTATTTGATACTGGTAGGTTGCTCATATTTGTAACTTGAAATAGGGGCTACGTATTAAACAAAGATTGGCTAAGGCCGAGGTGACGATGCGCATCGGGAATGGTTCCAAGGTCGATGTGATCGTCGTCGGCACGCTGCCTCTACATCTACCTTCGGGATTAGTTTTAGACCTGAATAATTGTTATTTGGTGCCAGCGTTGAGCATGAACATTATATCTGGATCTTGTTTAATGCGAGACAGTTATTCATTTAAATCAGAGAATAATGGTTGTTCTATTTATATGAGTAATATCTTTTATGGTCATGCACCCTTGAAGAGTGGTCTATTTTTGTTGAATCTCGATCGTGGTGATACACATATTCATAATATTGATGCCAAAAGATGCAAAGTTGATAATGATAGTGCAACATATTTGTGGCACTGCCATTTAGGTCATATTGGTGTAAAGCGCATGAAGAAACTCCATGCGGATGGACTTTTGGAATCACTTGATTATGAATCATTTGATGCTTGCGAACCATGCCTCATGGGCAAGATGACTAAGACTCCGTTCTCCGGAACAATGGAGCGAGCCACTGACTTACTGGAAATAATACATACCCATGTATGCGGTCCGATGAGTGTTGAGACTCACGGTGGGTATCATTGTTTTCTGACCTTAATAGATGATTTGAGCAGATATGGGTATATCTACTTGAAGAAACACAAGTCTGAAACATTTTAAAAGTTTAAAGAATTTCATAGTGAAGTGGAGAATCATCGTAACAAGAAAATAAAGTTTCTATGATCTGATCGTGGAGGTGAATATTTGAGTTACGAGTTTGGCCTTCATTTAAAACAATGTGGAATAGTTTCACAACTCACGCCACCTGGAACACCACAGCGTAATGGTGTGTCCGAACATCGTAACCGTACTTTATTAGATATGGTGTGATCTATGATGTCTCTTACCGATTTACCACTATCGTTTTGGGGTTATGCATTAGAGACAGCTGCATTCAAGTTAAATAGGGCACCGTCTAAATCCGTTGAGACGACACCATGTGAACTATGGTTTGGCAAGAAACCTAAGCTGTTGTTTCTTAAAGTTTGAGGTTGCGATGCTTATGTGAAAAAGCTCCTGATAAGTTCGAACCCAAATCGGAGAAGTGCGTCTTCATAGGATACCCAAAAGAAACTGTTGGGTACACCTTCTATCATAGATCCGAACACACGATCTTTGTTGCTAAGAATGGATCCTTTCTAGAGATAGAGTTTCTCTCGAAAGAAGTGAGTGGGAGGAAAGTAGAACTTGATGAGGTAATTGTACCTTCTCTCAAATTGGAAATCAGCTCATCACAGAAAACCGTTATCATGATTCCTACACCAACTAGAGAGGAAGCTAATGATAACGATCATGAAACTTCAGATCAAGTTACTACCAAACCTCGTAGGTCAACCAGAGCACGTTCCGCACTAGAGTGGTACGGTAACCCTGTTCTGGAAGTCATGTTACTAGACCATGACGAACCTATGAACTATGAGGCAACGATGATGAGCCAAGATTCCACAAAACGGCTTAAGGCCATGAAATCTGAGATAGGATCCATGTATGAGAACAAAGTTTGGACTTTGGTTGACTAGCCCGATGATCGGCAAGCCATAGAGAAAAATGGATCTTCAAGAAGAAGAATGACGTTGATGGTAATGTTACTATCTACAAAGCTTGACTTGTCGCGGAAGGTTTTCGACAAGTTCAAGGAGTTGACTATGATGAGACGTTCTCTTCCGTAGCGATGCTTAAGTCTGTCCAAATCATGTTAGCAATTGCCGCATTTTATGATTATGGAATCTGGCAAATGGGTTTGAAAACTGCATTCCTTAATGGATTTCTCAAAGAAGAGTTGTATATGATGCAACTAGAAGGTTTTGTCGATCCTAAAGGTGCTAACAAAGTGTGCAAGTGAGGGAGTCCTGGATTAGGGGGACCTCGGGTGTCCGGTCTATTCGATATGGGCCGGACTGATGGGCCGTGAAGACAAGGCAGAAGATTATCCCCTGTGTCCGGGTATGACTCCTATGTGCATGGACGGCAAGTTTGGTGTCCGGGTGTATTATTTCCTTCCTCTACAAACCAACTCTGTACAACCCTGGGCCCCTCCGGTGTGTATATAAACTGGAGGGTTAGGTCCGTAGAGAAAAAGGAGGATCATAGGCTAGACAGCTAGGGTTTAGCCATTATGATCTCGAGGTAGATCAACTCTTGTAACCCTTATACACACCGAATATAATCAATCATGACGTAGGGTTTTACCTCCTTTAAGAGGGCCCGAACCTGGGTAAACATCGTGTCCCTATTGTCCCTTGTTACCATCGATCCTCAGACACACATCTTAGGATCCCCTACCCGAGATCTGCTGGTTTTGACACCGACATTGGTGCTTTCATTGAGAGTTCTGTTGTGTTGTCGACAGAAGAATCGATGGCTCGCCTTGTCATCGGTGACGACGCTGTTTCCGGCGAGACTTTTCTCCCTGGTCAACTCTTTGTGTTTGGCGGCTTCGTGCTATGTGACAACTCGATTGGTCACCTTGAGCAGGTCGACAGCTACGCCCCTGGTCACCAGATCAGGTTTGGAAGTTTGAACTACATCGCTGATATCTGAGGAGACCTGATCTTCGAGGGGTTTACGGCCTCGGCCGCCGCTCACCACCCACACGAAGGAGGCTCTAAGGATCTACTGTCAAATCCCATCGAGGGGTCGACGCTCATGTCTGCCTCGGCCTTAGATCCGGGGCGGACCACTTCGTCCGAAGACAGGAGGATGAACCCCGCCGGATTCTCTCCCATCACGGAGCTTTTAGCCGGAGACCCAGATGCGACCACACCGTCGAGTCAAATGGGACTCTCCCAGTCATCGGGAAGCCGGACTCGCCTTTGGACACCAACTCTGAACTCTCGAGGTCTGCGCCCATCGGGCTCGATCAAGTGGTTATCGTCGAGCCTAGCTCTGCATATCCTCAGATGCCTGTCTAACTCTCGTTCTTAAACGAAACACTGGACTTAATGCGATCTCTCACCATCACGGAGGTATCACCTCCGAACTGCGCCCAGCTTGAACTGGGGGCTCAGAGTAGGTAATTTTTCGTCCCACCCACTACCCACTTAATAGCCACTGTCGAGGATCTAACCGACATGCTAGACTAAGCCTCCGAAGACATCGATTGCATGGACGATGATGTCGGAGCCGAAGCAGGTCAAAACCCGCCCATCACTGGGCGTTGGACGGCCACTTCTACTTACGATGTATACATGGTGGACACGCCTGAGAAGAAGGACGACGATGGCACTCAAGATCCAGATGAGGATAAGCCTGTCGATGAACCATGAAAACGCTGGCGTCAGCGGCGCCGCTCACGATCGCGTCGGGGAAGGGAAAGCAATACCGGAACCGAAGATAATGACACTCCGGATAACGCCGTAGACCCCGACCACCCCGTTGAGCCTACGTTCGAGCAGGATGAAAGGGAAGAGGGTCAATACAGCCCCGAAGAACTTGCCGATCACGAGGATTTGGAATATAGTAACTACTTACCTGTCTTCGAAGAGGATATTAGCCTCAGTGATGAAGATTTCATCATCCCAGAGGAACCCCTCGAACAAGAACGCTTAAACCGATGGCTCATCGCCACTGCACGGAGCCTGAAAAAGAAACAGCGGAAGATTAAAGCCGAACATGATACGCTCAACGACAGATGGAGTAAGGTCCTAGCCGCTGAAGAAGGATATGGCTTTGAGTTCCAAACAAAAAGTTATCCCAAACGCAGACTACTGTCACAATTTGGCGACGAGGCCTTTGAGCCAATACCATCAAAATACAATCAGGCTGATCAACCAGACCGACCACCACGTGGATGGGACAAAACGGCCAATTATGCCGAATACCAGCCTGCGCCCCCTCCACTACAAAAAATAGACACATCCGTGACATTTTGGGCCGAATGATTTTTTTCTGTCATGCTTATGACACTTCTATGACGACAATTGTGACAAAACCCGGTATCATCATAGATGTGGTGGGCTCCTACTTCTATGACAAAAATCATGACAAAAAATGGGATTTTCGTCCTGGGCGGGCCGGAAACGCAGCTGCATGACATTCTTTGGGTCGTCCATGATTGAAAAAACTGTGGTAGAAGCGAGGGCGAGGAAAATATCGGGGAGTTCCCGGTTACAGTTGGTGGTCGGGGCTGAGCGATGCACATTTCTCTCATACACGTACACGCGTGGGTGCGAGGCGTTGGGCTCTAACTGATCCCGAGCGAGGCGTTCGCCTACTAAACTGGAGCGATTTCACTGCAGGCTATGCGTTACTGAACCCGAGCGATCGATCGATCTGGCTGTTAACTGAACTCGATCAAGCGATTCCTTCGCTACTGCTGCTAACTGAAGATGATCGAACCTGCTGCCTTTTGATGAACAATGAGCGTTGTTGGGGTGTTGGATGAACAGTTCCCAATGGGGGTTGGATGAACAGGACCCCGTGGTACTAGAGGCCGTTGCCTCTGGATGAACATGACCCCGATCGATCGAGCCGGTTGGGGGTGGATGAACAGGACCCCGTGGAGGGCTGGATGAACATGACCCCGTGGAGGGTTGGTTCAACAGTAGCTGGTGGAGGGCTGGATGAACAGTAGCCCGTGGAGGGGTGGTTGAACACGACCCCGTGGAGAGGGCTGGTTGAACAGTAGCCGGTGGAGGAGCGGTGGAGGCTGGATGAACATGAGCCCGTGGATGAGCGATGGCTGGTGGAGGCGGGAGGGAGGCGTCGTGGATGAGCGATCGCGGTGGATCTTTGGAGGAGGTCGACGGTGGATGAACAATAGCCCGTGGAGGCAGTCGACGGTGATGATGAACAGTAGCCCGTGGAGTCCCGTTTTTGCGGTACGCCACACCCCTCCCGATGAACAGGACCCCCGTTTCGACCGTAGCGCTCCAACACAAGTTTGTTTCCTCCGTTTTGCGGTACGCCACACCCCTCCCAATCAACAGGAGCCCGTTTCGACCGTAGGAGGTCGAAGAGAAGTCCGTTTCCTCCGTTTTGCGGTATGCCACACCCCTCCCGGTGAACAGGATCCCGTTTCGACCGTAGGCGGTCGAACACAAGGTTGTTTCCTCCGTTCTGCGGTACGCCAGTCCTTGTTTTGATCGACTATTCCATCTAAGCCGGTTGGCTCCCGATGAACACGACGCATTCTGTTGCCTCGCCATGAACCCGACGACGCATTTTCTCCATTCCGACCTAGCCGGCTAGCTGCTGATGAACAGGACACCGTCACTGCCTCTCCATGTACACGAGCCCTAGCCGTACGTATGCGCGAGTAGGTGTTCGAGTGTAACATCCCAAAATTCTAAATTTTGGAATGTTATAAACAAATAGATAGTTTTGGCTGATTGTTTGATTGATTGACTGAAAGTGAGTGAATTGAAACTTTTGAAAGTTAAATGAGAGGAATAAAGGACTTTCCCAAACTTTCATTTTGCTTTTATGAACTTCGAATTCAAATTCTTTTCATCACAAAACCACGGAGAGAAGATGACATGACTTCTTCCATTAATTTAAATGACAAGGGTGTTGAAAATATTTGAATTTCATTTGGAAAACATTTCCAATTCTGAAACTTTATGCAACTCGATGATTTTCACGAGAGAAGATAAAATGACTTCTTCAAAACATATGAAATATGAGTTGGGAGTTTCAAAGAATTAAATTCAAAGTTCCTTTGAATTATTTTCAATTGGAGTTATTTGAGTTTTATTCAAATTATTTTCTCTAAAAATAAAATATATGGAAAATAGGGTAACATGATTCCCTACATCAGAAAATTGGAGAGAAATTAATTTGAAATCATTTTGGTATTTTTAAAATGATTTTCAGTGGATTTTATTAGGGTAGTAGCACTGTTTGTTTTATTTGAATTTTTGTGTATTTTATTTGAAGCTAGAATAAAGTTCATCATGTAGGAAATCTTTTTCTGAAAATTTTGATATATTATATGCCTACATAATATATTTATTTATTTGGTTTTATTATTTTTATTTGTCTCTGTTAAAATTTTTTTTTAAAAAAAAAAGCGCAGCGCCTTGGGGCAAAGGCCCAAGCCGCCAAGTCACCGGCCGGCCGAAGGCCACAAGGCCAACGCACCACGCACCTAGGGGAGCCAGGAGCCCCAAGTTTCCTATTCTTTTACGATTCCTAGTAGAATTTGACCCCGTTTTGTTATTCCGTGGATTCCTAATCCTAATCTATTTCTTGTCCCCTACCCCAAGCAAAACCCCTCCCCTCCCCAATATAAATACCCAAGCACCCCCCCCCCCCCTCCAACACATCAAATCAACTCTCCTCTCCTCTCCTCTCCTCCATGCAGCAGCAGCAGCAGTGCCGCCCGCCCGCCATAGCCCGCGCCGCCCGCCCCCTCGCCGCCGCCCCTCACCAGCGCCGCCGCCGCCACTTGCCGCCGCCGCCCCTACGCCGCCACCGCCGAGCCCTCGCCTCTTGAGGTACTAGCCCAGCAGCGTCACGTTTTCTAGATCGGTTTTCTAAATCGGTTTCCGTTCCGTTTTCTAGATCGGTTTTTCGTTTCGGTTTTATTTCCGAAACCCTAGATCGATTTTCTCGCCGGTTTCTCTTTCCGGTTTTGTTTAGCGAGCGTTCGCTCGATAGATTTTTCTTTTTATTTTTAATTTCCGTCATGGACCTATCCGTAGTGTCCCTAATCTTCAAACGGCTATAACTTTTTACTCGTAAGTCGGAATCCAACGAAACCAACGCCCACTTCTTTGTTATGATCTCCTCTATCCAGTAATACAAATCAAACATGTTTTTGAAAGTTTTAAAATTTGAATTCAAACAGATTTGTATTTGAACTTCGTTTGATCATAACTTGAGTTTCGTAACTCCGATTTAGTTGATTCTTTTTGCTAATTGAAGCTCTTGACCTAATCTTTCTGATAAGGCCAAAATTCACATAATTTTGGTACTGTTAGAAATTGTTTTATGCTGCAAGAGTTATTTCATTTGGTTTTGACGTTTTCCGAATTGTTTTCTTCGTTCTTTCCGATCTTTTGAGTAATTGCTTATGGGTGGTTACTATTGCTTGATTACGATAGATTGACCGGAGTGTGACGAGTAGAGCTATCAAGAGTTATGAGTGCGAATCATCTTCATCAACTTTGCAGGCAAGTAACACTTGATCATACCTTTTCTACTACCCAGTTTTATTGCATTAGATCAAACCCTCAAACACTTGCATGTTTAGGATCAATTTAAATTGTGGGATGGGAAGTAGATTGAGGTAGTACCTATTACCTGTTTTACTTATGAAACCCTTGGGAGTTACTTCTACGTTTGCTTATTATGCCATGCTATGCTAGTAGACGTGGATTGGGTGAGTGATATCCATGACAGATGTGAGATTGTTAATTAATGGTTTATCTAAGGTGGCAACTTAAACACACATCTGGGTGGATTGAGGCACCTGGCTATTCCAGGACTTTCCTGTCAAGGCACCTGGGTAGACAGGATTTGCTGTATTTCTTGGACCGCCACCCAGGCCCAAAGGGATCATGAGATTATTCAAACTAGAAACTTCCGTGTGCAGCCACAAGCCATTATGGGCTCTGGCGTAGTTGACTAAGTTGTGCGAACTCTTACGGGCAGACTAGCAGATGTAGGGGATGTAGGTTGGTACGGTCTACCCACATGTAAGGTGCTAGCGCTTTTGAAAGACTATGTCTCGGTCATCCGTTTCTCAAACACCATGTAGTGCGAGAAACCAAACGGAGGCGATCGAGTCTTGTGGGGAAAAGTGCGCAAACCTCTGCAGAGTGTACAAACTAATCATGGTTAGCCGTGTCCCCGGTTATGGACAATTTTGAGTATCTAGTACTTGGATTTTCCTGTTGATCTCATCATGTTACTTCTAATTAATATTGTTGGGTTTTAATGAGTACTTTTAATTGGGATTGAGGATGCTGTCAACCATTCTCAATGTTTAACAACCACCATGATAGTTAAATAAAATTTATCCCTTTGAAGTAGGGAAAAGCTGGCTTTTTGCAAAAACTATAACCATAGAGCTTTCCACCAGCCATATATGCATGTAGTATAGCCTATTCTTTCATTACTCTCTATGTGTTACATTGCCAGCATATTCCATGTGCTGACCCGTTTTCGGGCTGCAACTTTTCATGTTGCAGAATTTTCAGACGACGAGTAAGTGATACGTTAGGGTTACGATTTCCTATACTCAACTTTGCCGTTGGTGTTGATGGGAATCCACAACCTTGTTGCTTCCGCTATATTTTTGGATCGAGGTAATAGTATTTACGTTACTTTATACATGTGATTTACCTCTGTTATAAATCCTTGAGTCTTGTGTGTGTCAAAGATACCGATCCGGGGATGACACAAAGCACGAGACTCGATCCATTCGGTCGGTCGCTACAAGATGGTATCAGAGCACATGTTGACTGTAGGACGTGACCCTAGAAACTGACAAGCCCATAGGAAAGATTTTTCTCTACTACTTCATTTTCAAAAAAGATCTTTTGCCTCTCTTCTCTTCTGAGCTTATTCAAATATTCCCTTTTAGTGAGACCATACCCCTTTTCCCTTTTGACCACTCAAAGATTAAATCGATGATGAGACCACTCCAAGGAGACAAGATATCGGACAACTAAGACCATTTGGAATGAAGATGATTTTACCGTAAACGGAACTACAACAGTGAAGACTCAAGACTAGGAGATTTGAAGGCTCCAAATAAATTCGGATTTGTATGACCTAGGAAGGTTACGCTTATGGAACTTGGCAGACCATGGAAGTTATCAATAACCGAGATCAAGGTGTATCGGAGGAAGATGGAACATGGAGCATTAGAGTTCAAAGCTTTGTCGGGAAAACCCTAAGGCAGGAGATATCAACTATGGAATGATAGCTCATGAAAATGACAAGAGCGTAAACACGCTATCCATGATGTTATCGCCGCCTATGCTATTGTCACCGTGCGGAGTTAAGCATGCAGATGCATGGAAGGATTGGATGGTAGAAAGCTGATGGAGCATCTATCGCAAACATTGGAGTTTTAACCTTAGCTGGTGTATCACCGGGATCTGGAGTATTACATGAAGAAGTTTAAGGTGGATCTGCAGAAGCAGTATTTGATAAGGAAGCAGTTAGTGAAGAACTCGGGACCCGAAGCTGAAAGTAGACAAGATGAAGGAGCAAAACATCGAGATACCGGAGATTTTGATGGCGAATCAAGGACAGAGGATCATGGATCATGTCAAGGATGTTGAAACCGCGGTTGGGCGTAACTCCGAAATATTGAAGGGCGTCGTGAGAGACTTGGCGTCAACAGAGATGATCCGCAAAAGAACTTGAGAAGGACAAGCATGATCGAAGGAGCCATCGGAGACATGATCAAGATTGGAAGAGTTTGATGACTTTGAAGATTTATTGACCGTTAGAAGACCAAACCCTGTTACATACCTACGTTAGATCGACGATTGTGAGCTGTCATTTGTTTGATGTTTTCCGACAGCCACAATAAAATCTGTCTTTTCAAAACCATTGTTTGTATTGTGTGCATCCTCTCGATCTCTCTTATCCCACCCCAAACCCATGGACCCATTAGAGGATGGATGGAGATGAGCTTGTAATTTCGGACCAATGAGTCAATTGGAGACAGGCCGATGGATTCAGAACATGGAGGATCACATGAAGAATAACCCGATAGTCAGAAAAGATATGACCCAACATGCTCTTCAGTGCTTTGAAAGAGGTGCTGCTATCTAGTGGAGGATGTACCAAACCATCAATGTGGCAGGAGTAACCACTTGGGAAGAATTTAAGTTGACTTTGCTAAAGTCTCGGTTTGTGTCCCAGAAGTTGAAGCCTTATGGAAATGATATGGAGAAAGTGCATGCAAGCTTTGTGGAGAAATAGGACACAACCATAAAGAAAATAAGGACGAATACCCTCATAATCGGAGGATTATCAAAGGAGTTAGCCGAGGATTTTCAGGGAACTTTGGTTGGAGATGGTTCCCAAAGGTTTTGTTGTAGCAATGGAAGTTCAGTCTACATTGTTGAGAAAGATCCGTGAAGCTCAGAAGGATGACAAAGATATTGTTGAGGTAAAACAGAGGATGAGCAAAGGAAAGGCCAAAGGTTTTCGTAAGGATGAGCACGACACCTTATGGTTTGAGGACAGCGTACATATACCCAATAATGCAAAGATCAGGAAGTTAATACTTCAGGAGGCTCATGACTCACCATACTTGATTCGCCCTGGAAACACCAAGATGTATTGGGATTTGAAGGAGTGTTTCTGGTGGACTGGTATGAAGAAGGATATTATGGAGTATGTAGTCGTAAGTGATGCATGCCAGAGAAAGTAAAAGCAGAGCATCAGAAGCCAGCAGGATTACTACAGCCTATGCCGATACCCGAATGGAAGTGGGATAAGCTTGGCATGATTTCATTTCTGGATTTCCCAGAACCCGATTGGGATATGATTCTATCTGGGTAGTAGTTGACTCGCTTGACCAAAGTGGCTCACTTTATCCCAGTGAAATACGAGTGCGAAGTTGGCCAAGATATATTGGACAAGGATCGTATGTCTGCATGGAGTTCCGAGGACCATCATAGAGGAACACCGTTTACCTCAAAGTTTTGGAATCAGCCACACCAGACTTTAGGTACTAGGCTAGAGTTCAGTACAGCCTTTCATCCGCATACAGATGGATAGACCGAGAGAGTCAATCAGATACCGGAGGACATGTTGAGAACGTATGCGCTAGATTATGGATCTAGTAGGGATGATAATTTACCTTACGCGGAGTTTCTCATACAACAACAGCTACCAAGTCAGTTGAAGATGTCCCCTTTTGAAGCTTTGTATGGGAGAAGGAGCCAGACACCGTTGACGTGGGATGAAGTTGGAGACCGTCTGTTGTTTGGACCAAATATGATCAAGGAGTCAGAAGAGAATGTTAAGTTGATTCGAGATAGACTGAAGATAGCTCAGTCCAGGCAGAAGAGTTATGCAGACTCAAAAATGCAAGGAGGTAGTCTATGAAATCGGAGATAGAGCATATCTTTGTGTGCCACTCTGCGAGGAGTTAAACGATTTGGAGTTAAGGGAAAGTTAGCACCGAGATTTGTAGGACCATACCGAGTTTTGGAGCGTATGGGGGAAGTTACCAACAAGTTGGAGTCACCCGAAGGACTGTCAGGAGTTCATGATGTGTTTCACGTTTCCCAGTTGAAGAAGTGCCATGCAGAGATGGCCAATATTCCCCTGTAAGGACGCTCGACCCTGGAAAGGAAAATGATGTTCCACGAAGTGGAGTATGGACTTCATAAGTATAAGTTTTTTTTATCTTGGTATGTGGGACATCCCACGAGGATGAAGAGATGAATTACTATTCGATATAAAGGAGGTATGATGTTGGAAGTATGGATCAATGGAAATTCCATGAAGAGTCTGAGTAATCATGTCCCCGTTTGGTGCAAATATAAGGAAAAGAGACAGTACATTTGGATGGATTTTAAGTATGCCAGGAAGTTGGATGTTGGGATAATGATCAGTTGCCCAGATGATGAGTTCAAGATTTGCAAGTGATGAGATGGGCCATAACCCACAGGCCCCAGGACCTGCCAAGTAGCAAGCACACTCTTGCTGAAGGAGAAACCCTGGAGAAGTTATGATTTTATCAACCGACGATTCTATAGGAGTTTACGCAAAACCTGAGAGTTGTTAAGGAACGATAGATGTCTGTTTGGCCTGCAGAATCAATGGATTTTCCGAACTTGGTTCGTCGACAAGAGAAATTCTGCAATGCTTGTGAGGATGACCGAGTGTTAGAATGCGAGATTCGCTAAACAATGTACAAGGTAATGATTTGGGTGCAGGATGGATTGATCACCATACCGACTTACTCTTATTATTAGCTTTGCTATATGGAATGGTAAATCTGAGTGACTTACCTATAGTCGAGAGACGACGATCAAAACCTTGTTTGAACCTTAGAAAGGTATAGGTATTTTTTTCCCTTATACACGGCAGTTGTTGCCAACCGTAGGATATACGGTGAGGTTCAACCCAGACCCTTTTTCTGCAGGAGAAACCATAAATTGTTGACCACCATGAGATATCGATAGTTGTTTAGAATTGGCGCCAGACCTGTCAGCTAAGAAGACCCCGTCTCGGAATAACCTTATCAAGATGAAAGGACAAAAGAATTGAGGAAAAGGTTATGCCACTACCGGAAGAGCCCAGAGAAGGAATTATCCTTAAGATCTGGGAAGACCGACATTGTTAGTAATAAGGATGGAGTATATGAGTTTTGATGGAACCGTAACCAATGCTTCTAAGGGTGGTAGCCCCCGAGACCCCGGAGACGAGCGATGGATTTTGAGAAGACCCCCAAACCCTAACCTATTTCTTGCTAGCCTCTCCGAATCTCGAGGACGAGATTCATTTTAAGGGTGGTAGTTTGTAACATCCCAAAATTCTAAATTTTGGAATGTTATAAACAAATAGATAGTTTTGGCTGATTGTTTGATTGATTGGTGAAAGTGAGTGAATTTGAAACTTTTGAAAGTTAAATGAGAGGAATAAAGGACTTTCCCAAACTTTCATTTTGCTTTTATGAACTTCGGGAATTCAAATTCTTTTCATCACAAAACCCTGGAGAGAAGATGACATGACTTCTTCCATTTATTTAAATGACAAGGGGTGTTGAAAATATTTGAATTTCATTTGGAAAACATTTCCAATTCTGAAACTTTATGCAACTCGATGATTTTCACGAGAGAAGATAAAATGACTTCTTCAAAACATATGAAATATGAGTTGGGAGTTTCAAAGAATTAAATTCAAAGTTCCTTTGAATTATTTTCAATTGGAGTTATTTGAGTTTTATTCAAATTATTTTCTCTAAAAATAAAATATATGGAAAATAGGGTAACATGATTCCCTACATCAGAAAATTGAGAGAAATTAATTTGAAATCATTTTGGTATTTTTAAAATGATTTTCAGTGGATTTTATTAGGGTAGTAGCACTGTTTGTTTTATTTGAATTTTGTGTATTTTATTTGAAGCTAGAATAAAGTTCATCATGTAGGAAATCTTTTTCTGAAAATTTTGATATAATATATTTATTTATTTGGTTTTATTATTTTATTTGTCTCTGTTAAATTTTTTTTTAAAAAAAAAAAGCGCGCTTGGGCCAAAGGCCCAAGCCGTAAGTCACCGGCCGGTCAAGGCCACAAGGCCAACGCACCACGCACCTAGGGAGCCAGAGCCCCAAGTTTCCTATTCTTTACGATTCCTAGTAGAATTTGACCCGTTTTGTTATTCCGTGGATTCCTAATCCTAATCTATTTCTTGTCCCTACCCCAAGCAAAACCCTCCTCCCCAATATAAATACCCAAGCACCCCCCTCCAACACATCAAATCAACTCTCCTCTCCTCTCCTCTCCTCCAGCAGCAGCAGCAGCAGCCGCCCGCCGCCCTACGCCGCCGCCCCTCACCAGCGCCGCCGCCGCCACTTGCCGCCGCCGCCGCCCTACGCCGCCACCGCCGGAGCCCCTCGCCTCTTCGAGGTACTAGCCCCGCGCCGCGTCACGTTTTCTAGATCGGTTTTCTAAATCGGTTTCCGTTCCGTTTTCTAGATCGGTTTTTCGTTTCGGTTTTCTTTCCGAAACCCTAGATCGGTTTTCTCGCCGGTTTCTCTTTCCGGTTTTGTTTAGCGAGCGTTCGCTCGATAGATTTTTCTTTTTATTTTTAATTTCCGTCATGGACCTATCCGTAGTGTCCCTAATCTTCAAACGGCTATAACTTTTTACTCGTAAGTCGGAATCCAACGAAACCAACGCCCACTTCTTCGTTATGATCTCCTCTATCCAGTAATACAACTCAAACATGTTTTTGAAAGTTTTAAAATTTGAATTCAAACAGATTTGTATTTGAACTTCGTTTGATCATAACTTGAGTTTCGTAACTCCGATTTAGTTGATTCTTTTTTGCTAATCGAAGCTCTTGACCTAAACTTTTTGATAAGGCCAAAATTCACATAATTTTGGTACTGTTAGAAATTGTTTTATGCTGCAAGAGTTATTTCATTTGGTTTTGACGTTTTCCGAATTGTTTTCTTCGTTCTTTCCGATCTTTTGAGTGATTGCTTATGGGTGGTTACTATTGCTTGATTACGATAGATTGACCGGAGTGTGACGAGTAGAGCTATCAAGAGTTATGAGTGCGAATCATCTTCATCAACTTTGCAGGCAAGTAACACTTGATCATACCTTTTCTACTACCCAGTTTTATTGCATTAGATCAAACCTCAAACACTTGCATGTTTAGGATCAATTTAAATTGTGGGATGGGAAGTAGATTGAGGTAGTACCTATTACCTGTTTTACTTATGAAACCCTTGGGAGTTACTTCTCGTTTGCTTATTATGCCATGCTATGCTAGTAGACGTGGATTGGGTGAGTGATATCCATGACAGATGTGAGATTGTTAATTAATGGTTTATCTAAGGTGGCAACTTAAACACACATCTGGGTGGATTGAGGCACTGGCTATTCCAGACTTTCTGTCAAGGCACACAGGTAGACAGGATTTGCCTGTATTTCTTCGGACCGCCACCCAGGCCCAAAGGGATCATGAGATTATTCAAACTAGAAACTTCCGTGTGCAGCCACAAGCCATTATGGGCTCTGGCGTAGTTGACTAAGTTGTGCGAACTCTTACGGGCAGACTAGCAGATGTAGGGGATGTAGGTTGGTACGGTCTACCCACATGTAAGGTGCTAGCGCTTTTGAAAGACTATGTCTCGGTCATCCGTTTCTCAAACACCATGTAGTGCGAGAAACCAAACGGAGGCGATCGAGTCTTGTGGGGAAAAGTGCGCAAACCTCTGCAGAGTGTACAAACTAATCATGGTTAGCCGTGTCCCCGGTTATGGACAATTTTGAGTATCTAGTACTTGGATTTTCCTGTTGATCTCATCATGTTACTTCTAATTAATATTGTTGGGTTTTAATGAGTACTTTTAATTGGGATTGAGGATGCTGTCAACCATTCTCAATGTTTAACAACCACCATGATAGTTAAATAAAATTTATCCCTTTGAAGTAGGGAAAAATTGGCTTTTTGCAAAAACTATAACCATAGAGCTTTCCACCAGCCATATATGCATGTAGTATAGCCTATTCTTTCATTACTCTCTATGTGTTACATTGCCAGCATATTCCATGTGCTGACCCGTTTTCGGGCTGCAACTTTTCATGTTGCAGAATTTTCGAGAACGACAGTAAGTGGTACGTTAGGGTTACGATTTCCTATACTCAACTTTGCCGTTGGTGTTGATGGGAATCCACAACCTTGTTGCTTCCGCTATATTTTTGGATCGAGGTAATAGTATTTACGTTACTTTATACATGTGATTTACCTCTGTTATAAATCCTTCGAGTACTGTGTGTGTCAGCATACCGATCCAGGGATGACACGAAAGCACAGAGACTCGATCCATTCGGGTCGGGTCGCTACATCGAGACCCCGCCGGTATGTACATACGTGGTCGTATTAACTTTCTTGCACCCTGGTTGTACGTACATGTACACGATATTAACGGGACTGCGTGACATGCTACGTGCGCGCCTCTACTAAGACACGTGCCCTTCCTTACTCGGCCACGGTTCATCGCTGCAACCTGCAGACCGACCGATCGACAAGTATGTACGTACACGTTCACGACCAGAATGACAACGCTACATATGCTTTGACCAGGTGTGTCCCGACAGTCAGGGAACATAAGGAGGCACTTCCTTGCGTGCGAAGATGTAGTTGGTGGGTCCCAGCAGTCAGGGGGGAAACATTTTTTTGTGAAATATGGTGGCCCGTCCGGTGGGTCCCTGCTGTTAGGTGGAGGAATCATTATTTTGCGCGTAATAAGGAGACACTTCCTTGCTGCGGTCATGGACCCAGCTGTGAACCTCTCCATGTATAGTACTCTTCCGATGGAAGTCGTTCCTTGACCACATTGGCCACCCCGCACCGAGAGCACCAAGGCGGTGGACGAGGCGAGGCCTAGGAACGGGACGACATGGAGCTGGGGAAGACGCGGCACTGGATGCCCACGCGGAGAGGAATACGAGGGTTCACTGGTTCGGCTGTGGTGTGAGGCTGTCGTCGCCGCAGAATAACAGGGGGTGTTCGTGAGTAGAGGGATGGCTTGGCCAGCGGTGGGAGTAGTAGGGGGTGTTGAGGTCCCGCGGTAGCACAGCGGGCCACGGGAGGCAGGAGCAGGCGGCACGACCGACGCTGGTTTGGGCGGCTGGAGCAAGAAGACCAGTGGTTGAAGAAGCACTACAGCCGTTGGATGGACATCACACGGTCACTGGAGCTCGAATCATTCATATTGACTAAGTTGACAAAGCCCTCCTTTCCCGTCAACTTATTAGGCTCACAAGTCAGCCTCCCACTATGGTGGGTCCCAGCTAGCAGGGGGATAATGTCTACTACACAACCTTCTTCTTGTAGACGTTGTTGGGCCTCCAAGTGCAGAGGTTTGTAGGACAGTAGCAAATTTTCCTCAAGTGGATGAACTAAGGTTTATCAATCCGTGGGAGGCGTAGGTTGTAGATGGTCTCTCTCAAACAACCCTGCAACCAAATAACAAAGAGTCTCTTGTGTCCCCAACACACCCAATACAATGGTAAATTGTATAGGTGCACTTGTTCGGCGAAGAGATGGTGATACAAGTGCAATAGGGATGGTAGATATAGGTTTTTGTAATCTGAAAATATAAAAACAGCAAGGTAACTAATGATAAAAGTGAGCGTAAACGGTATTGCAATGTGTAGAAACAAGACCTAGGGTTCATACTTTCACTAGTGCAAGTTCTCTCAACAATAATAACATAACTGGATCATATAACTATCCCTCAACATGCAACAAAGAGTCACTCCAAAGTCACTAATAGAGGAGAACAAACGAAGAAATTATGGTAGGGTACGAAACCACCTCAAAGTTATTCTTTCGGATCGATCTTATTCAAGAGTTCGTACTAGAATAACACCTTAAGACACATATCAACCAAAACCCTAATGTCACCTAGATACTCCAATGTCACCTCAAGTATCCGTGGGTATGATTATACGATATGCATCACACAATCTCAGATTCATCTATTCAAACCAACACAAAGTAATTCAAAGAGTGCCCCAAAGTTTCTACCGGAGAGTCAAGACGAAAAGTGTGCCTACCCTTATGCATAGGTTCATGGGCGGAACCCGCAAGTTGATCACCAAAACATACATCAAGTGAATCATGTGATATCCCATTGTCACCACAGATAAGCACATGCAAGACATACATCAATTGTTCTCAAATCCTTAAAGACTCAACCCGATAAGATAACTTCAAAGGGAAAACTCAATCCATTACAAGAGAGTAGAGGGGGAGAAACATCACAAGATCCAACTATAATAGCAAGCTCGCGATACATCAAGATCGTGCCAAATCAAGAACACGAGAGAGAGAGAGAGAGAGAGAGAGAGAGAGATCAAACACATAGCTACTAGTACATACCCTCAGCCCCGAGAGTGAACTACTCCCTCCTCGTCATGGAGAGCGCCGGGATGATGAAGATGGCCACGGTGAGGATCCCCCTCCGCAGGTGCGGAACAGGTCCGATTGGTTTTTGGTGGCTATAGAGGCTTGCAGTGGCGGAACTCCCGATCTATTCTGTTTTCTCGAGGTTTCAGTATTTATAGGATTTTTTGGCGTAAGTCTCACGTCAGGGGGGGGTCTCTGGATTGTCCACGAGGCAGGGGCCCATGCCCAGGGGGGTGGGCGCCCCCCACCCTCGTGGGCGGCCCGGGACTCTTCTGGCCCAACTCTTTTGCTTCGGGGTCTTCTTTTGGTCCATAAAAAATTGTCAAAAATTGGCACGTCAATTGGACTCCGTTTGGTATTCCTTTTTTGTAAAACACAAAAACAAGGAAAAAACAGAAACTGGCACTGGGCTCTAGGTTAATAGGTTAGTCCCAAAATTCATATAAAATAGCTTATAAATGCATATAAAACATCCTAGATGGATAATATAATAGCATGAATACTTCATAAATTATAGATACGTTGGAGACGTATCAACATCCCCAAGCTTAATTCCTGCTCGTCCTCGAGTAGGTAAATGATAAAAGAAATAATTTATGAAGTGTGAATGCTAGCAGGTGCACAAGTTTAATCAATGATAATTTCAATCACCTTCCCTAGCATCATTATATGTCATAACAGTAGCTCATCCCATAAAACTTTTCATGATCAAGTAACAAGCTATTCACATGTTAAAGCATATACCATAAACTTTTTGGAAAACTAACAAACTACATTCTCTGTCATCAAACAATTGCATTTCATCTTATTTTCAGGAAGGGTCTATGTAAGAACCTTGATTTAGCAAATCCCACATACTCAACCATCATATAGTGTTCCATGATTGCTACCACTCAAAGCATATTTTTAGAACAAATAGTATTCATCGAACACAGAGAAATATAGGGGCTTAATGTTTCACCTCCCAACCTTTTACCTCAAGGGTAATGTCAACAATAATAATTCATGCTCAAATATATTTTAATGGCCATATATGCTTAGATCTTTCTCCACCACATGATGCTTGCCAACTAAAAAGTAGGTTGGAATGAGAAGGAATACTACTGACTCTTGCATAAAAGTAAAAGATAGGCCCTTCGCAGAGGGAAGCAGGGATTTGCAGAGGTGCCAAAGCTCGAAGCAAAAACAGAGATGAAAATAATTTTGAGAGGTATGCTTTGATTGTCAACATAACGACCAAGAGTTCCCAATATCTTCCATACTAGATACTTTATAGGCAGTTCCCAAACAGAAAGGTAAAGATTTTACTCCCCCTCCACCAACAATCACGCTCCACGGTTTGTCCGAAACAATGGGTGCCGTCCAACTATCAAAAATCCTGGGAGAGTTTGTTTAAATTATTTATGAATTTGTTTTTGATCTTTTGATCATAGGACTGGGCATCCCAGTTACCAACCATTTTTTCGTGAATGATGAGCGGAGTCCACTCATCGTGAGAATAACCACCTAGCATGGAAGATACTAGCAGCCCCTAGTCGCTACATGAGCGATTCGGGCATACAAAACAGATTATTATTTGAAGGTTTAGAGTTTGGCACATGCAAATTTACTTGGAACAACAGATAAATACCGCATATAGGTAGATATGATGGACACTCATGGAAGAAACTTGGTTCAAGGAATTTGGATGCACAAGCAGTATTCCCGCTTAGTACAGATATTTTGGCTAGCAAAGGATTCTAAATAGCAAGCACACATGTTAGAGGATCCATAACAATATAACTTCTATACAAATATACCCAAGCATAACTCATTATGTTGTCTTCCTTGTCCAACTTCAACTAATTTGCTCAGGTTTGAAAATAATTAATGGGGCTCACAATCATAGAAGATGTCCAAGATAGTATATTTATATGTGAAATCTCTCTTCCTTGAATATTCTTTCATGAATTGTTCAAGTGACCAATACAATGTTTGCTAACCTTCAAAAAATTTACCACCTCTACTTCTTATATGTGAAGGCATTACTCCCCATAGGATAAGCATATGAAAACATATATAATTTCAGATTTATGATATTCAAATCATTCAACTATTTACTCACAGGATATAAGTGAAGCACATGAGTAAATGACAAACTACTCCAAAAAGATATAAGTGAAGATCAATGAGTAGTTAAATAATTATGTAGCTATGTGAAGACTCTCTCTCATTTAAGAATTTCAGATATTGGTATTTTATTCATACAGCAAGCAAAACAAAATAAAACGACATTTCAAGGATAGCACTCATCATGTGAAGAAGCAAAAGCTTAGGCTCAACCGATAATTGTTGAAGAAGAAAGGTGGGATGCCTACCGGGGCATCCCCAATCTTAGATGCTTGAGACTTCTTGAAATATTTTCTTGGGGTGCCTTGGGCATCCCCAAGCTTGAGCTTTTGTGTCTCCTTAATTCCTCTCATATCACGGTTTCCTAAATCTCGAAAGCTTCATCCCACCAAACTCAACAAGAACTCATGAGATAAGTTAGTATAAACCAATGCAAAAACCTTATCATTTTCTACTGTAACAAATCACTAAAATTATTATTCAACATTGCATACTAAATTTCTCTGCATATTTAATACTCCTATCCTCAAATATAATCATTAAACAAGCAAACATATGCAAACATAACAGCAATCTGCCAAAACAGTACAGTCTGTAAAGAATGCAAGATTCATCATACTTCCCTAACTCCAAACATTATGAAATTCTACCACACTGTAGAAAATTTATCAGAGCTTATTATGCAAAAAGTTTCTACATTTTATCATATTCTGAATTTCCTAGGGAATTTTTGCAACAGCGTTAAACTTTCTGTTTTGAAACAGCAACATGTATACTTGCAAAATAAGCATGGTAAAGGCTATCCTTGACATTTTTATTGAAACTAGAGATGCAAAACATTATTATAAATAACAGCAAGCAAAACAAAAGAAAATAAAATGACACTCCAAGCAAAACACATATCATGTGGTGAATAAAAATATAGCTCCAAGTAAAGTTACCGATGAACGAAGACGAAAGAGGGGATGCCATCCGGGGCATCCCCAAGCTTAGGATCTTGGTCATCCTTGAATATTACCTTGTGGTGACTTGGGCATCCCCAAGATTAGGATCTTGCTACTCCTTATTCCATAGTCCTCGAATCTTTACCCAAAACTTGAAAACTTCACAACACAAAACTTAACAGAAAATCTCGTGAGCTCCGTTAGCGAAAGAAAACAAAACACCAATTCAAGGTACTGTAATGAACTCATTCTTTATTTATATTGGTGTTAAACCTACTGTATTAGAACTTATCTATGGTTTATAAACTCTTTTACTAGACATAGATTCATTAAAATAAGCAAACAACACACGGAAAACAGAATCTGTCAAAAAAAGAACAGTCTGTAGTGATCTGTAACTAACACAAACTTCTGGAACTCAAAAAATTCTAAAAACATAGGAAGACCTAGATAATTTGATTATTGATATTCTGCAATTGGGATCAGTATTTTATCACATTCTGGTGATTTTAAACAATTGTTTTCGTGAACAGAAATAACTATCATCCAAGAAGATCCTATAGGTCTTACTTGGGACAAACACTAATTAAAACATAAAACCACATCTAAACATAGGCTAGATGATTTATTTATTACTAAACAGGAACAAAAAGGAAGGAACAAAAATAAAATTGGGTTGCCTCCCAACAAGCGCTATCGTTTAACGCCCCTAGCTAGGCATGATGATTTCAATGATGCTCGCATAAAAGATAAGAATTGAAACATAAAGAGAGCATCATGAAGAATATGACTAGCATATTTAAGTCTAACCCACTTCCTATGCATAGGGATTTTGTGAGCAAACAACTTATGGGAACAATAATCAACTAGCATAGAAAGGCAAAACAAGCATAACTTTAAAACTTTAAGCACATAGAGAGGAAACATGATATTACTTCAATTCCTACAAGCATATATTCCTCCCTCATAATAATTTTTAGTAGCATCATGAATGAATTCAACAACATAACCAGCACATAAAGCATCCTTTTCATGATCTACTCGCATAGAAATTTTACTACCCTCCACATAAGCAAATTTGTTCTCATCAATAGTAGTGAGCAAACTCAACAAAATAACTATCATGTGAAGTATAATCCAATTGAAAATTAAAATCATGATGACAAGTTTCATGGTTATCTTTATTCTTTATAGCATACGTGTCATCACAATAATCATCGTAAATAGGAGGCATGCTTTCATCATAATAAATTTGCTCATCAAAACTTGGGGGACTAAACATATCATCTTCATCAAACATAGCATCCCCAAGCTTGTGGCTTTGCATATCATTAGCATCATGGGTATTCAAAGAATTCATACTAATAACATTGCAATCATGCTCACCATTCACATATTTTATGCCAATCATTCTATGTAATTCTTCTTCTAGTACTTGAGCACAATTTTCCTTCCCATCATTTTCACGAAAGATATTAAAAATATGAAGCATATGAGGTACCCTCAATTCCATTTTTTTGTAGTTTTCTTTTATAAACTAAACTAGTGATAAAACAAGAAACAAAAAGATTCAATTGCAAGATCTAAAGATATACCTTCAAGCACTCACCTCCCCGGCAACAGCGCCAGAAAAGAGCTTGATGTCTACTACACAACCTTCTTCTTGTAGACGTTGTTGGGCCTCCAAGTGCAGAGATTTGTAGGACAGTAGCAAATTTCCCTCAAGTGGATACCTAAGGTTTATCAATATGTGGGAGGCGTAGGTTGAAGATGGTATCTCTCAAACAACCCTGCACCAAATAACAAAGAGTCTCTTGTGTCCCCAACACACCCAATACAATGGTAAATTGTATAGGTGCACTAGTTCGGCGAAGAGATGGTGATACAAGTGCAATAGGGATGGTAGATATAGGTTTTTGTAATCTGAAAATATAAAAACAGCAAGGTAACTAATGATAAAAGTGAGCGTAAACGGGATTGCAATGTGTAGAAACAAGGCCTAGGGTTCATAGTTTCACTAGTGCAAGTTCTCTAAACAATAATAACATAAATGGATCATATAACTATCCCTCAACATGCAACAAAGAGTCACTCCAAAGTCACTAATAGAGGAGAACAAACGAAGAGATTATGGTAGGGTAGGAAACCACCTCAAAGTTATTCTTTCGGATCGATCTTATTCAAGAGTTCGTACTAGAATAACACCTTAAGACACATATCAACCAAAACCCCAATGTCACCTAGATACTCCAATGTCACCTCAAGTATCCGTGGGTATGATTATACGATATGCATCACACAATCTCAGATTCATCTATTCAAACCAACACAAAGTAATTCAAAGAGTGCCCCAAAATTTCTACCGGAGAGTCAAGACGAAAACGTGTGCCAACCCCTATGCATAGGTTCATGGGCGAACCCGCAAGTTGATCACCAAAACATATATCAAGTGAATCACGTGATATCCCATTGTCACCACAGATAAGCACATGCAAGACATACATCAAGTGTTCTCAAGTCCTTAAAGACTCAATGCGATAAGATAACTTCAAGGGAAAACTCAATCCATTACAAGAGAGTAGAGGGCGAGAAACATCATAAGATCCAACTATAATAGCAAAGCTCGCGATACATCAATATCATGCCGAATCAAGAACACGAGAGAGAGAGAGATCAAACACATAGCTACTGGTACATACCTTCAGCCCCGAGGGTGAACTACTCCCTCCTCGTCATGGAGAGCGCCGGGATGATGAAGATGGCCACCGGTGAGGGATCCCCCCTCCGGCAGGGTGCCGGAACAGGGCCCCGACTGGTTTTTGGTGACTATAGAGGCTTGCAGCGGCGGAACTCCCGATCTATTCTGTTTTTTGGAGGTTTCAGTATTTATAGGATTTTTTGGCATAAGTCTCACGTCATGGGGGTCTCTGGATTGTCCACGAGGCAGGGGCCCATGCCCAGGGGGGTGGGCGCGCCCCCACCCTCGTGGGCAGCCCGGGACTCTTCTGGCCCAACTCTTTTGCTTCGGGGTCTTCTTTTGGTACATAAAAGATCGTCAAAAATTGGCACGTCAATTGGACTCCGTTTGGTATTCGTTTTCTGTAAAACTCAAAAACAAGGAAAAACAGAAACTGGCACTGGGCTTTAGGTTAATAGGTTAGTCCCAAAAATCATATAAAATAGCTTATAAATGCATATAAAATATCCTAGATGGATAATATAATAGCATGAATACTTCATAAATTATAGATACGTTGGAGACGTATCAGGGGAGTACTCATTTTTTTAGCGTAATAAGGAGGCACTTCCTTGCGTGTGAAGATATAGCTGGTGGGTCCGAGCTGACAGTGGGGGGAACATTTTTTTCGCGAAATACAAGGCCCTTATGGTGGGTCCCAGCTGTCAGGTGGAGGAATCATTATTTTGCACGTAATAAGGAGGCATTTTCTTGTGTGCAACCGTGGACCCAGCTGTCAGCCTCTCCATGTACCGTCCACTTCCAATGGATGTCGTTCATTGACCACGCCGCGCCGAGAGCACCAGGGCGGTGGACGATGGTGAGGCCTAGGAAGGGAACGACACGGAGCTGAGGAAGACTCGGCAGTGGTTGCCCATGCGATGGGGAGTACGAGGATTTACTGGTTCGGCTGCCTTCGCCGGAAAATAACAGGAGGTGTGGGTGAGTAGAGGAATGGTCTGGCCAGCGATGGAGTTGGGTGGGGCGGTGCGGCCTATGCGGCAGCATAGCCGGCCACAGGAGGCGGGACTAGGCTGTCCCACCGGCGCTGGTTTGGGCGGCTGGAGCAAGAAGATCAGATATTGAAGAAGCAGCACGGCCGTTGGATTAACATCCAACGATCGCTGCTCCTATAATTGTTTGTGGACTAAGTTGACAAAGCCTTTCGTACGTCAACCTAGTAGACCCACAAGTCGGCCTCCAAATCTGTCCCAAACAACATCCAATCTGAAATTTCTAACCAGATTCAAATTAATTTAAAAACTAAACATACCTTAATCTAAATCCAATGAAATTTTACCCATACAAAAACAATGAAATTTAAAATATCAAAATCCGAAAGAAAACAGTATTTTGGAACTAATTGCCTGTTTGCTGTATTTTTATTTTACAACCCATTTATTTTTTACTTATAACCCATTTCTTACTACTTATAGCGCATTTTCTGGGCAAGCCCGAATGCATCCCTCCTCGTCTTGAAAGATTTCCGGCCCAATAGGGCGTAGAAAAGCAAGTAGGCCTACGTTGGTTATTCTGCAAAAAAACAAAATAGTTGGGCTAGCCATTTTCAGAAAGGAAAAAAAACAAACTGGGCTGGTCATGTGGTAAACATATGAAATAAAAGCCTAGGCTAGACGGACCATAGCTCCCGCACAACCCAGTTGATACCCTTCTTCGTCCCGAAAAAAATTACTGCGCGCTCTGCTGGGTCCCTACTGTCATCCTCACCATGTACAGTCATCTCCTTATTCCTCTCGGTTGTTGACCATGTTGACAACACTGGAGGGCGGCGCCGTGATGAGCGAACCAAGGCGGAGGACGATGGTGAGGCCTCGTACAGGAACGAACATGAGCCGGGGAAGATGCGCGGAGTTTTAAGATGCGATGTGGCCATGATGCATGGGAGGCGGGAGCAGGCAGTCCCATAGGCGCTGGTTTGGCTTTGGCGGCTGGAGGAAGAAGAGACTGAAGAAACATGGTAGACGTTGAATGTCAATCCAACGGTCAAGGTTGGCACAATCGTTTGTTGACTAAGCCGGCACCAAGTAGCATAGTTTTTTATATATATGAAGAAAATAAAAAATGGGCTCGTTCGCCTGATAACATCCATGAAACTGTGACCGTTTGATCTTGCTTCGCAACTAAAACTGCGAGGAAAATGCATTTGTCTGCCGTCCTCCTCCCAGGGAACGTTCGCCACATAAGTGACTAGCACCCTTGGTTTTCAATCGAGAGGTCTTGGGTTCGAGTCCCAGGAACTCTCAATTTTGTCCTCCTTCCTTCCTCGCAAAAAAGAAAAAAATAAAATCAAAGACTTGAGAAGGCGTAAAAATAAGCTAGTGTACAAGTAAAGAGACATTGCTGAGTTCTAGAAAAAAGAGAGACGTGCTCCTATAGCTGGTTCGAATCCAAACCTAGACTTTGACTATATATGGTGCTATGCTACTCTGCAAGTAATGAAACTGACATATCCAATGTTTGCTTCTCCTCTTCTCTACTTACTCTAGCATCAGAAGCTCTGGCCGCAGCAACCATGTCCGCTGGCTGCTCATACACTTGCTCTTCAATAGGCAACAACTAGATATGCGACAAGTCGCCACCCGTACCCTCGCCTGTGGGTCTCATCACACCCGTGCCGGCACACGCACCGCAGCCGGTTGCTAATCGCAACCCGCTGCCGTTGTGTGGTGCCACTGCTACAAATCACGCAGATTCATCCATCGCATCTCAACCACAATCCTCAACCCTGGCCGAGTCCTCTACAAATGCCCGAATCATGGGGTAATAATATGTTTAAGTGTTGTTCTGCTGCTTCTAGTTGCGGATTTTTTAATAGTTTGGTTGATGATCTTCTAATTTGATTCGTGCAGAAAAGGGAAGATTTGTGTGATTTGTATTTCTGGGAAGTGTGACAACCTGGTTTTTGCCTTCTCTACTTTTTCGGACTTCTTTGCCTCTGATTTTGAATTTGTAGTTTTTGGATCAAATCACTTGGACTTAAACACTTGGGCATGTCCTTGATTTTCACCCAAGTGACCCATTCCATCATTTCCTCTCTACAAAAATCCCAAAATGGCCCTTGGAATATTTTTCATAATTGAAAAATATTCTTTTTGTTCTCTAAAAAACATTTCAGCAACATATGCTCCAAAGCAACCCTCATTTTTATTACTCCTAAAAAACTGAGAAAATTCCCAAATATTCTTTGAACCTTGGCACACCTCCCTGTGCAAAAATATTTCATACTTACTTGAAATATTTTTGCTACAGAAAATCATTTCTATTCTGGCCTCAAAATGCAGTTTCTACAGCAAGTACATTATTCCTTTATCCAATGAGACTGATTTTTCTTGAGCTTCATTACTCTCCTAAGAAAACCTTAACCCCAGGAGATTAGCCCTAAACCCCTTCTAGAACCTCTCCAAACACAATGCCAAAGTTTCTGCACAAAAACTTGCTCCTTAGCTCTTGTTAAATCTGGTCGGCCTAGCAGTGTGCCATCTCCTCACATAGACGAAATACTGCACAGACAACACATTGGACATGGTTTGGCATCACATGGGCATCGTTTTGACTGAGCTAGCGTGGTGACCACGCGAGGACACGGGCCCTGGCACGCGTTCGACGGGCTCTGCGTCGCGCCCGTGCTTCTGTTCAACGCGTGCTCATCTCAGCGCTCGCCGCCAACTGCCGCACCACGCCACCAGCCTCGACTCTTCACGTTTGACCTCTCCCTGGTGCTCGCCGATGTCGGAGCTGCCGAAGTGAGCACGGGCACGACGAGGCCAAAGCCACAGTGCACCCCGTGCCACAGTCTTCGTCCACGCCCACGTTCCTGTGCTCGTCCGTCAGCTCCACAGTCACCGCGTGATCGTTGAGCCCTCTCCACCCCTCCATGGCACTTCTCGTCATCGTGCACCACCTTCCAGAGAGCTCTGGCGGAGCCACGAACCCCCACCCCCTCTGCTTATAAATACCGAGCCCCCTGGCCTCTCCGAGATCACTCATCCACTCCGCCATCCACCATAAGCACTAGAGGAGCCGCAGCCCGGCCGAGCAGGCCTCGGGCTGCCGTGCTCAAGATCGAGCTCGCTGGTGATCCCCTCTACTTGCCCCCACCCATCCATCCCCTCTCGAGCTCGTGCCACTTCTTCGGTTACTCCCTGGTGCTTCACTAGTGCCTGCTGAGCCAGTTGGAGCCCGTGGAACCGCCTCCCTCCCCCGTATTCTTCAACTCCGGCGAGACCCGACGTAGCCACCGCTCGGGAGGTTGATTTCGAGCTGCTCCGGCCACCTCTCGATGAGCCACGGGTACAGGCAGGTGCGCCGTGACCCCCTCTAGCTTTCTATCCCTCTCAAATCGGCCGACGTGAGCTCCGGCGGAGCACCACACCCCTCTGTTTCCCTCTCTCTCTCCACACCTAACAGGCGGGGCCCACTGTCAGCCTCTCCACTCGCACCTGAAGCGGTATGAGTGGAGGCGTATTCGTAGAATATGCTTTTGACGTCACCCCTGGAATTCTTTTTGTTTGAATTTAATTCAAATATTTTTGACCAGAAACTTTGACCAGCCATAAATTTTAAACCATAAGCCCAAATGAAATGATTCTTTTTTGCATTGTGTTTGTTTTGATAAGTTCTAGCAGCACAACAAAATGGGGATTTTTCTCTGTTGTCTAGAATTTCTGGTGAATTTCAGAATGATTCTTGATATGTTCTTTTGCTGTTTTTAAATATTTCAGAGGGAGAAGCTTGTCTTGAAGATAACCAGGAGGAGTGTGAACCTACTCTGCACTAAGGCAAGCCACACCAACATTTGCATGGTGTCACTTCAATATTTATGATTTTTCCAACTTCAATATGACTTAGGATTTAATTATTTAAATGAATATTGCATATGCTAGTTACTTTGTCCTGGTTGAAATGCTTAGTTACAGTAGTATTTGAATACATGGACTAGTATGAGGCAGTAGAAGTAGTTTTTATTGTGTGGTTATGCTTTTGGATATGATTGGTAGTCTTTTATTTATGTGAGTTATTGATTTTAATATATTATGGCATAACTAAAATGGTGAGTGTTAAAACCAGTGAAGCTTAATGATGACTAGTGCTAGTAGAAAACTTTGATGATGTTGATATGTTTGCGTTAGTGATGTGTGAATTTGATGCATGTCGGATAGTTGCATGTTCATGGCATATTGTGATTCGGGTTATTTTCATTTCAAGCTAAACTTAATGTTAATTCAACTTGAACAAATTAAAATGTTGATCGAGTCATGGTGCCACCGAATCGAGTTTTCCCAGTGCAACCACATTTGCCTTTATGGGAAGGCCGTTATTCAGCCCATTGTCATACCTCTGGTCGGTACCTCCAAGGGAAGGTTATGGGCGTGCGATACCCTGGCCCAGTAAGCAGACATAATCTTGTGTGCCCATTTGTTGTTATGGTACCTTGTCCCCATTTGGGACCGTTTAAGTTTTGCCACGACGGTGGCCGTTGATGTCTTTGGTAGACACGGGTCCACCCATGACTTATTCTAGAGGGGAGTTGGTTGGAGTGGCCGGGGGAGTGTCATGGCAATGTGAGAGTTATGTCGGAATGCCGTTGGTCCACCCGAATAGGAGTGGGAGGCCATGGATTCCATGGTGTGGGTACAGTGTGCTAACCTCTGCAGAGTGTTTATTAAATCTATCGATAGCCGCGTCCTCGGTTACGGACATAGCTCGTAAGTAAGCCACACCATGGATCAACATGATTAAGTAATCTTGCACACTTAATTTATATGCTTGGCACTGGGTAAGTGATGAGATTTGTGAGATCGTGAGATGATCTTTGTGGGAAACAAAGTGTTGGTTTCATTTGTGATCCTGGTATGATCACCGTTTTGGTTATGAGGTAACCCGTCTGGTAGGAGAGTCCACGGGACTCAGTGCACATGTTTGATTCACTACACAAGTAGTATGTTGTTGCATTGGATTTAACTTGCTTAATTGTCATGATATTGTATGCCATTATGCTTATGCTTGTTGTGAGCTTGCAAGTACATTCAATGTACTGACCTGGCTTGTCATGCCAGCTTTCAGGAAAGTCTTACTGAATGCTTCCCTTGTCTAGATCGTGTCGACATTGGTGTCCCTGTGCTATGGAGTTCCACTTCATCGTCGTTCCACTGCCGCGTAGTTATCATGATCGAGGCCCCTTCATGTTCATTAAATAATGTACATATTGTTCAGCTGCACCGTGTGTGCCTCTTGGCCTCGCTACTTGATGTAATATCGAACCTATGTTTCCGCTAGCATCAATAAAGTGGTTGTTTTCTGTACCAAGTTGATGTGTGTTGCCAGAAGACTTGATCTCTGGGCTGGCAATGCAAGACAAACCGGTTGCTCTGAGCCGGGGTGCCACAACGCTTGGTATCAGAGCAGCATTAACTGTAGGACACGCTAGGCCGTCGACGCGCTAGTTGAACGGTAGCTAGTTTAGTTTGAGTGCTGGTAGTAATATAAATTGGTTGCTGCATTGCATGCATTTTAATTATTGTTATTGCTAACCGTCTAATGATTTTGAGTGTAGATTGCTCCTGTTCCACTCCTGTACCAGTCTGAGCCCACACCGTACAGCTCGCCGCATCTGCTTCAGAACGTGTGGCGTTGACTCTACCTAGAGGGTGCTGATCCAGTGTACCAGGTGTATCGAGAGCATCTGGCCGGCTCACTGTATGAGTATTACACGGAGGTCACTTTACACCACAGTTCCCCTTGCGGCGCTTACACTCACTCCTCTAAGGGTGGTTTCACTTCAACGCCGTCTCAGGCCATCCAGTTTGCTGTAATCGAGGCTCTTGTAGACCTGCGCTACAACGAGGTTCACATGCAGGCCCATCCAGGTTTCTACTTCTACCCGTCTCTACACGAGAACGGGCATATCCGCTTCCCTTTTATTGATCCGGCGTGTGATTGTCCTTCTAGCCACCTTTCTCGCTATATCACTGCCAGTTGTCTCTTGATCTATGAGTTGGCCCGGGAGTTAACTCAAGCCCGTAAAGCTCTTGCTGCTACCCGGAATAGGAACCCTCCACCTACTGTCGGATTTACCCCGTTCGTTCCTCTAGCCTCTGCTTCCCCTGCTACTCTGGTGACCACTCAGGGTACCAAGAACCCTTTGGCAGTGACTCCTTGCAGTGCCCCTGCTACGTGGGCTTCCCTTGTTGCTACTCCTGTAGCCCCTATCCTCCAGTCTCACCCGCACCTTCCCCTGAGGGAGAGACCTCGAGGCAGCACCGACGTGTCATTTTTAACCCAGAGGTTTCCATTATCAGCTCAGGATCTGAGTGCGGCTCAGGAGAGGAGCCCGCAGCACCAGCAGAGCACTAGATCGTTAGAGTATCCACAACCATCATGAGGTTGATGTACGGATGTAGTCGTACGTGTCATGATGCTTAGTTTCATGTATGAGGGTAGTCGAACCCGTCATGATGTTTACTTTTCATGTATGAGTCAATGTATAATTATGCTGGGAACTTTTTATTATTCGCCTTGGTTTTCGCTGTTTTATTCCGGGTTTGTCGCTGGCTTTTCTTCCCATTTTTGGATGTTGCTCATCTTGGTTGCTTTATATTGGAAAAAACAAACAATAGGATGACGCGGGGAGGCAGCAGCAGCCACGCTTGTGAGGATGTCCCTGTTCGTCGCTCAGCAAGACAGGCAGGACATTCCCCCGAGCCATATTCTCCACCACCACCTCCACTGCCACATCCGCCATCCACTAAACAAATTATGCACATGTTTGAAGAAAGAAGGAACAATGATCTTATTGAGCTATTGAAAAGTGTGCCACTCCAAGCTGTCGGATTTTCAGAGGACTAAGCCTCCCACTTTCATTCAAGTTATCGATCCTTTGGAAGCCGATGATTGGTTAAGGACTATTGAGAAAAAGCTTGAGATTGCTCGCACTAAAGAAGCTAACAAGGTTCCGTTCACTACACACTATCTCGAGGGAGCTGCCGCTCTATGGTGGGATAATGCTAAAGCTATGTGGCATGCGGACGAAGAAATTACTTGGACTAAATTCAAGGATCATTTCCGCAAGTACCATATCCCCGCTGGTACTATGAAGGTCTAGCAGCGTGAATTCCTCGCTTTCACCTAAGGAAGCCTGTCAGTAAGTGAGTACCTGCATAAGTTCAACCATTTGGCCCGTTATTGTCTCTATGATGTGGCCACAGAAGAAAGGAAGATCGACAGGTTTCTTGGAGGACTGAATCAACACCTCAGATGCACTCTCAGTATGCTCGACTTTCCGGATTTCCAGTCTCTGGTAACAAAGCCCTCATTGCAGAAAGAGAACACAAGCTCGTGCACGACAATAAGCCTGCTAATAATGATCACAAGCGCAAATTCGAGCCTAAGAAGGATGGACAATCAGTGCAGAAGGCTCGTACTTGGCAGCAGACTCAGGTTGAGTACAAACCCAATTGGCAGCAGAACATGAACAAGACCACTACTCAAGTCAAGAATGTGGTGACCAGCCCGGTGCATGAAGAATGTCAGCGCAACAATTCATGCTTCAATTGTGGGCAAACTGGACATTATGCCAGACAGTGCCCCAAGAATGGCAAGCCAAATGCCCCATTCAGGCCGCAAGTCAACCACATGGGGCCATATCCTGTCCAGAGGACCATCCAAGGGCAAGTTCACCACCTCTCCGCAGACGAAGCCCAAGTGGACCCGGAAGTCGTCATTGGTATGTTTTCTGTTAGTAGCATACCTGCAATAATTTATTTGACTCTGGGGCTTCCCACTCTTTTATTTCGCGGAGTTTTGTTGCCCAAAACAAATTTCCTTGTTCGATTTTGGGAAAAAGCATGATGGTACAATCCCAGGGATCCGTGTTCAGAAGCAATCTGGTCTGGCGTAATTTGGAAATTGATATCAAGGGAGTTAGCTTCCCAACTTCTTTGATAGTCATCGAGTCTGCCAAGTTGGATATTATTTTGGGAATGAACTGGTTGACCCAATATCAAGTATGCATCAATTGTGCGACCAGAGAAGTCACCTTGACAAGTCAGGAAGGTCGAACTACAAAATTCTATGCCCACAGGAGCATACCCAAGAAACAAATGGTCTTCACCGCTGGAGCTGAAGAATTGGAATTAATTCATGTGGTTAGTGAGTTTCTAGATGTATTCTCTGAGGAATTACCAGGAATGCCGCCAGACCGAGAGCTTGAGTTTGCAATTGACCTTGTGCCCGGGACCGCACCGTTATACAAGAAGTATTATCGGATGCCTTCCTCGGAATTAGTGGAACTAAAGAAAAAACTGGATGAGATGCTTCAAAAAGGATATATCTGTCCAAGCTCTTCACCATGGGGATCACCCGCAATATTCGCGGACAAGAAAGACGGCAGTCTTCGGATGTGTGTGGATTACCGGCAGTTGAATGATGTCACCATTAAGAAAAATATCCACCACCAAGGATTGATGATTTGTTCGATCAACTCAGTCGGGCGAAAGTATTCTCAAAAATTAATTTGAGGACCGGATACCACCAGCTCAAAATTAAGAAGGAAGATATTCCTAAGACTGTGTTCACTAGTCGATACGGTCTTTATGAATATACAATCATGTCTTTCAGCCTCACCAATGCCCCTGCTTTCTTCATGCATATGATGAATAAGGTATTCATGGATTTCTTGGATAAGTTTGTGGTGGTCTTCATCAATGACATCCTCATATTCTCAAAAGGTGAAGAAGAGCACAAGGAACATCTCAGAGCAGTCTTACAAAGACTCCGTGACCATCAGCTATATGTGAAATTCAGCAAATGTGAGTTTTGGCTCAAGCAAGTCGGATTTTTGGGGCATGTTCTTTCAGCAAAAGGCATAGCCATAGATCCAAGCAAGGTGAAGGACGTGCTTGATTGGACGGCACACACGACAGTATCTGAGATCCGGAGTTTCCTTGTATTAGCCGGATATTACCGCCACTTCAGCGAAGGTTTCTCTAATATTTCCAAGCCTATGACAAAGCTTCTCAAGAAAGATAAGAAGTTTGAATGGACCGAGGACTGTGAGAAGAGCTTTAATGAGCTGAAGACCAGATTGACAACAGCACCTGTGTTGACCCTTCTAGATATCTACCACTACTTTGATGTATACTGTGACGCATCTAGGAGAGGTATTGGATGTATACTCATGCAAGATGGCAAGGTTGTAGCATACGCATCTCGACATCTACGACCTCATGAAGGGAACTATCCAACACATGATTTGGAGTTGGCCGTCGTTGTTCATGCTTTGAAAATTTGAAGACAGTACCTCATTGGCAAAAGATGTCAGATATTTACCAACCACAAGAGTCTCAAGTATATATTCACTCAACCAGACTTAAACCTTCGATAGGGAAGATGGCTCGAGTTGGTCAAGGATTATGATATTGGAATCAACTACCACCCCGGTAAGGCCAATGTTGTGGCCGATGCTCTCAGCCGCAAGCCTGCCAGAACGCCCTGATAGAGTCCTTGCCTCCCGAACTCCAAGAAGAGATCGCTCAGCTTAATTTGGTTATTGTTGATGCGGGCCTTGCCAATATGTTGGAAGTCACTCCTACTCTCGAGGATGAGATCCGCATGGCCCAGCAAGATGACCCAGTCCTGCAAAACCATGTCACGCCTATGCAAGAAGGCAAGACCCAGGATTTCTCTAAGGATAAGCAAGGTACTATAAGGTTTCGAGGACGGATTAGCATACCTGAGCAAGCAGACCTGAGAAAGAAAATCTTGGCAGAAGCACAATAATCTTCGTACTCGATTCACTCAGGAGGTACCAAATTGTACGAAGACCTTCGACAAATATTTTGGTGGGATGGAATGAAGAAAGACATCACATACTTTGTCGCTTGCTGCGATATATGCAACAATGAAGGCGGAGCACCAGTACCCCGCTAGACTTCTTCAACCCCTACCCGTTTCACAATGGAAGTGGGATGATATCTGCATGGATTTCATCACAGGCGTACCAAGAACTCACCAAGGAAATGATGCAGTATGGGTTGTGGTGGACACGCTGACAAAGGTAGCTCACTTCATTCCCATCCGAACCACCTACCGAGCCGATCAACTCGCATAACTATATGTGTCCAGAATTGTCGGTGTGCACGGAGTTCCAAGAACGATCACTTCAGACCAAGGTTCACTCTTTACCTCAGCATTTTGGTCACGTCTCCATCAAGCCTTGGGGACTGCCCTAAAATACAGCACATGCTATCATCCTCAGATAGACGGGCAGACAGAGCGAGTAAATCAAATACTTGAAGATATGCTCCGTGCATGTGCATTGGCCCAAGGACCCAAGTGGGAAGATTGTCTGTCATATGTTGAGTTCTCCTACAACAACAGCTTCCAGACCAGCCTGAAGATGTCACCTTATGAAGCTCTGTATGGCCGTAAGTGCCGCATTCCGCTAAACTGGTCTCAAACCGGAGAGAGCCACATTTTTGGGACCGATTTGAGGATGGAGGCTGAAAAACAAGTCAAGGAGATCCGAGATAGACTGTAGTTGGCTAAGTCCTGACAGAAAAGTTATTATGATGCAAAGCACCGTCAGATCAGCTTTGAACCTAGAGAGCATGTGTACCTCCGAGTCACAGCTATGAAGGGAGTCAAGTGATTTCAGACCCGAGGAAAACTAGCACCCAGATATATTGGTCTGTTCCCAGTTATGTCCAGAGTTGGCACCGTTGCTTATCAGTTGGAACTGTCCCCGGAATTGTCAGAAGTGCACAATGTGTTCTATGTTTCACAGCTGAGAAGGTGTATATCGCCACCCGAGAAAAGAACTGATATGTCAGAGATAGAGCTTACCAAGGATTTAACCTATGAGGAGAGACCGTTCCGAATATTGGAGGAGACAGAAAGAGTCACTCACAGTAAGGTGATAACATTTTATAAGGTTCTGTGGGAGCATCACACCGAGGAAGAAGCAACTTGGGAAAGAGAGGAATTTTTAAGGGTAGCCTATCCAGAATTGTTTTCCCGAGCAACCGAATCTCGAGGACGAGATTCAACCTAAGAGGGGGAGGTTTGTGACAGCCTAGTTTTTGCCTTCTCTCTTTTTCCAACCTTCTTTGCCTCTGATTTTGAATTTGGAGTTTTTGAATCAAATCACTTGGACTTGAACACTTGGGCATGTCCTTGATTTTCACCCAAGTGACCCATCCCTCTCATAATCATCATTTCCTCTCTGAAAAATCCCAAAATGGCCCTTGGAATATTTCTCATAATTGAAAATATTATTTTTCTTCTCTAAAAATCATTTCAGCAACATATGCTCCAAAGCAACCCTCATTTTTCTTGCTCCTAAAAATCTGAGAAAATTCCCAAATATTCTTTGAACCTTGGCACACCTCCCTGTACAAAAATATTTCATACTTATTTTGAATATTTTTGCTACAGAAAATCATTTCTGCTCTAGCCTCAAAATGCAATTTCTACAGCAAGTATATTATTCCTTGATCCAATAGGGCTGATTTTTCTTGAGCTTCATTAATCTCCTAAGAAAACCTTAACCATAGGAGATTGGACCTAAACTCCTTCTAGAACCTCTCCAAATACAGTGCCAAAGTTTCTGACCAGAAACTTTCTCCTTAGCTCTTGTTAAATCTGGTCGGCCTGGCAGTGTGCCATCTCCTCACTTAGACCAAACACTGCACGGACAACATGTTGGACATGGTTTGGCATCACCTCAGCGTTGTTTCGACCAAGCTAGCGTGGTGACTGCGTGAGGACACGGGTCCTGGACGCGTTCGACGCACTCTGCATCGCGCCCGTGCTTCTGTTCAACGAGTGCTCGTCTCAGCGCTCGCCGCCGACTGGCGCACCGCGCCACCAGCCTTGACTCTTCACGTTTGACCTCTCCCTGGCGCTCGCCGACGCCGGAGCCACCGCAGCGAGCACGGGCACGACGCCACCAAAGCTACAGTGCGCCCCGTTCCACTGTCTTCGTCCGCGCCCGCATTCCTGTGCTCGTCTGCAAGCTTCACAGTCGCCGCGTGATCGCTGAGCTCTCTCCACCCCTCTGTGGCACTTCTGGTCGCCGTGCGCCACCTTCCAGAGAGCTCCGGCGGAGCCGTGAACCCCCACCGCCTCCACCTATAAATGCCGAGCCCCCTGGCCTCTCCGAGCTCACTCATCCACTCCGCCATCCACCACAAGCATTAGAGGAGCTGCAACCCGGACGGGCAGGCCTCGGGCTGCCGTGCTCAACCTCGAGCTCGCCGGCGATACCCTCTGCTTGCCCCCACCCATCCAGCCCCTCTCGAGCTCGTGCCACTTCTCCGACGACTCCCTGGTGCTTCACTGGTGCCTGCTGACCCGGTTGGAGCCCCTCGAACCGTCTCCCTCCGCCATTTTCTTCAACTCTGGCGAGACCCGACCGCAGCCGCCGCTTGGGAGGTTGATTCCGAGCTGATGCAACCACCTCTCGACAAGCCACAGGTACAGGCAAGTGCGCCGTGACCCCTCTAGCTTTCTATCCCTCTCAAATCGACCGACGAGCCCTCCTCGCCGGCGTGAGTTCCGGCGGAGCACCATCACCCCTCTGTTTCCATCTCTTTTCTCCACACCTGACGGGCGGGGCCCACTGTCAGCCTCTCCACTCACGCCCGAAGTGGTACGAGTGGAGGCGTATTCGCAGAATACGCTTTCGACGTCACCCCCTAGAATTCTTTTATTTGAATTTAATTCAAATATTTTGACCAGAAACTTTGACCACAATAACTTTAAACCATAAGTCGAAATGAATTGATTCTTTTTTAAATTGTGTTTGTTTTGATAAGTTCTAGCAGCACACCAAAATGGAGATTTTTCTCTGCTGTCTAGAATTTCTGGTGAATTTCAGAATGATTCTTGATATTTTCTTTTGTTGTTTTTAAATATTTTCAGAGGGAGAAGCTTGTCTTGAAGATAACCAGGAGGAGTGTGAACCTCCTCTGCACTATGGCAAGCCACTCCAACATTTTCATGGTGACACTTCAATATTTATGATTTTCCAACTTCAATATGACTTATTTCATGCATTTAATTATTTAAATTAATATTGCATATGGTAGTTACTTTTTCCTGGTTGAAATGCTTAGTTACAGTAGTATTTGAATACATGGACTAGTATGAGGCAGTAGAAGTAGTTTTGATTGTGTGGTTATGCTTTTGTATATGATCGGTAGTCTTTTCTTTATGTGAGTTATTGATTTTAATATATTATGGCATAAATAAAATGGCGAGTGTTAAAACCAGTGAAGTAAAACCAGTGAAGCTTAATGATGACTAGTGCTAGTAGAAAACTTTGATGATGTTGATCTGTTTCCATTAGTGATGTGTGAATTTGATGCATGTCGGATAGTTGCATGTTCATGCCATATTGTGACTCGGGTTATTTTCATTTCAAGATTAACTTGATGTTAATTCAACTTGAACAAAATGTTGATCGAGTCATGCTGCCACTGAATCGAGTTTTCCCAGTGCAACCACATTTGCCTTTATGGGAAGGCCGTTATTCAGCTCGTTGTCTGATACGTCTCCAACGTATCTATAATTTTTGATTGTTCCATGCTATTATATTATCCATCTTGGATGTTTATGGGCTTCATTTTACAATTTTATATTATTTTTGGGACTAACCTATTAACCGGAGGCCCAGTCCAGAATTGCTGTTTTTTTGCCTATTTCAGTGTTTCGAAGAAAAGGAATATCAAACGGAGTCCAATTGACCTGAAACTCCACGGAACTTATTTTTGGACCAGAAGAAGCCCACGGAGTACCGGAGTTGCACCAGGGGAATCCCGGGCTGCCCACGAGGGTGGGGGGCGCGCCCACCCCCCTAGGGCGCGCCCCCTGCCTCGTGGACAGCCCAGAGGTCCACCGACGTACTTTTTCCTCCCATATATACCCATATACCCTAAAAACTTCGGGGGAACATAATAAATCGGGAGTTCCGCTGCCGCAAGCCTCTGTAGCCACCAAAAACCAATCAGGACCCTGTTCCGGCACCTTTCCGGAGGGGGGAACCCTCACCGATGGCCATCTTCATCATCCCGATGCTCTCCATGACGAGGAGGGAGTAGTTCACCCTCGGGGCTGAGGGTATGTACCATTAGCTATGTGTTTGATCTCTCTCTCTCTCGTGTTCTTAATTTGGCACGATTTTGATGTATCGCGAGCTTTGCTATTATAGTTGGATCTTATGTTTCTTCTCCCCCTCGACTCTCTTGTAATGGATTGAGTTTTCCCCTTGAAGTAATCTTATCGGATTGAGCCTTTAATGATTTGAGAACACTTGATGTATGTCTTGCCGTGCGTATCTGTGGTGACAATGGGATATCACGTGATTCACTTGATGTATGTTTTGGTGATCAACTTGCGGGTTCCGCCCATGAACTTATGCATAGGGGTTGGCACACGTTTTCGTCTTGATTCTTCGGTAGAAACTTTGGGGCACTCTTTGAGGTTCTATGTGTTGGTTGAATAGATGAATTTGAGATTGTGTGATGCATATCATATAATCATACCCACGGATACTTGAGGTGACATTGGAGTATCTAGGTGACATTAGGGTTTTGGTTGATTTGTATCTTAAGGTGTTATTCTAGTACGAACTCTAGGGCTATTTGTGGCACTTATAGGAATAGCCCAACGGATTGATTGGAAAGAATAACTTTGAGGTGGTTTCGTACCCTACCATAATCTCTTCGTTCGTTCTCTGCTATTAGTGACTTTGGAGTTTGGAGTGACTCTTTGTTGCATGTTGAGGGATAGTTATATGATCCAATTATGTGATTATTGTTGAGAGAACTTGCACTAGTGAAAGTATGAACCCTAGGCCTTGTTTCCTAGCATTGCAATACCGTTTACGCTCACTTTTATCATTAGTTACCTTGCTGTTTTTATATTTCCAGATTACAAAAACCTATATCTACCATCCATATTGCACTTGTATCACCATCTCTTCGCCGAACTAGTGCACCTATACAATTTACCATTGTATTGGGTGTTTTGGGGACACAAGAGACTCTTTGTTATTTGGTTGCAGGGTTCTTTGAGAGAGACCATCTTCATCCTACGCCTCCCACGGATTGATAAACCTTAGGTCATTCACTTGAGGGAAATTTGCTACTGTCCTACAAACCTCTGCACTTGGAGGCCCAACAACGTCTACAAGAAGAAGGTTGAGTAGTAGACATCAAGCTCTTTTCTGGCGCCGTTGCCGGGGAGGTTAGGTAAGCGGCACTCACACACCGTCAACTAAGCTCTTTTCTGGCGCCGTTGCCGGGGAGGTGAGTGCTTGAAGGTATATCTTTAGATCTTGCAATCGAATCTTTTTGTTTTTTGTTTTAGCACTAGTTTAGTCTATAAAAGAAAACTACAAAAAATGGAATTGAGTTTGTCTCATACGCTTCATCTTTTTAATATCCTTCGTGAGTATGATGGAAAGGAAAATTCTGCCAAAGTACTAGAAGAAGAATTACATAGATTTCTTGGCATAAAATATGTGAATGATGAGCATGATTGAAATGTTGTTAGTATGAATTCTTTGAATACCCATGATGCTAATGATATGCAAAGCCACAAGCTTGGAGAAGCTATGTTTGATGAAGATGATATTTTTTGTCCCCCAAGCTTTGATGAGAAAATTTACTATGATATAAGCATGCCTCCTATCTATGATGATTATTGTGATGACACGTATGCTATAAAGAATAATGATAACCATAAAACTTGTCATCTTGATCTTAATTTTCAATCACATGATAGTTATTTTGTTGAGTTTGCTCCCACTACTATTGATGAGAATAAATTTGCTTGTGTGGAGAGTAGTAAATTTTTTATGCAAGTAGATCATGAAAAGAATGATTTAGGTGCTGGTTATATTGTTGAATTCATTCATGATGCTACTGAAAATTATTATGAGGGAGGAACATATGCTTGTAGGAATTGCAATAATATCAAGTTTCCTCTCTATGTGCTTAAAGTTTTAAAGTTATGCTTGTTTTACCTTCCTATGCTAGTTGATTATTGTTCCCATAAGTTGGTTGCTCACAAAATCCCTATGCATAGGAAGTGGGTTAGACTTAAATGTGCTAGTCTTGTTCTTCATGATTCTCTCTTTATGTTTCAATTCTTATCTTTTATGTGAGCATCATTGAAATCATAATGCCTAGCTAGGGGCGTTAAACGATAGCGCTTGTTGGGAGGCAACCCAATCTTATTTTAGTTTCTTGCTTTTTGGTTCTGTTTAGTAATAAATAATATATATAGCTTCTGTTTAGATGTGGTTTTATGTTTTAATTAGTGTTTGTGCCAAGTAGAACCTTTTGGAAGACTTTGGTGAAGTCTTTATGACCATGCTGTAAAAAATAGAAACTTTAGCGCTCACGAGATTAGCTAAAACTTTTTACTGGAGAGTGCTATTTAGTTGATTCTTTTTGAAGATGATTACTAGACAAACTCCTCAGGTCCACCAATTTATTTTAGAATTTTTGGAGTTCCATAAGTTTGTGTTAGTTACAGATTACTACAGACTGTTCTGTTTTTGACAGATTCTGTTTTTCGTGTGTTGTTTGCTTATTTTGATGAATCTATGGCTACTAAAATAGTTTATAAAACATATAGAAGTTGTAATACAGTAGGTTTAACACCAATATAAATAAATAATGAGTTCATTATAGTACCTTGAAGTGGTGTTTTGTTTTCTTTCGCTAACGGAGCTCACGAGATTTTCTGTTAAGTTTTGTGTTGTGTAGTTTTCAAGTTTTGGGTAAAGTCGATGGACTATGGAAAGGAGTGGCAAGAGCCTAAGCTTGGGGATGCCCAAGGCACCCCAAGATAATATTCAAGGATAACCAAGAGCCTAAGCTTGGGGATGCCCCGGATGGCATCCCCTCTTTCGTCTTCGTTCATCGGTAACTTTACTTGGAGCTATATTTTTATTCAGCACATGATATGTGTTTTGCTTGGAGCGTCATTTTATTTTCTTTTGCTTTGCTTGCTGTTTGAATAAAGCACCAAGATATGAAATTCTTAAATGTTAGAGAGTCTTCACATGGTTGCATAATTATTCGACTACTCATTGATATTCACTTATATCTTCCGGAGTAGTTTGTCGTTTGCTCTAGTGCTTCACTTATATCTTTTAGAGCACAGTGGTGGATTTGTTTTATAGAAACTATTGATCTGTCATGCTTCACTTAGATTATTTTTGAGAGTCTTATATAGCATTGTAATTTGCTTAAATAATCCTAATATGCTAAGCATAAATGATTTGTAAGAATTCTTATGAGTGTGTTGAATACTATGAGAAGTTTGATGCTTGATAATTGTTTTGAGATATGAAGATGGTGATATTACAGTCATGCTAGTTTAGTAGTTATGAATTTGAGAAATACTTGAGTTAAAGTTTGTGATTCCCGTAGCATGCACGTATGGTGAACCGTTATGTGATGAAGTCGGAGCATGATTTATTTATTGATTGTCTTCCTTATGAGTGGTGGTCGGGGACGAGCGATGGTCTTTTCCTACCAATCTATCCCCCTAGGAGCATGTGCGTAATACTTTGCTTTGATACCTGGTAGATTTTTGCAATAAGTATATGAGTTCTTTATGACTAATGTTGAGTCCATGGATTATACGCACTCTCACCCTTCCACCATTGCTAGCCTCTCTAATACCGTGCACCTTTCGCCGGTATCATACACCCACCATATACCTTCCTCAAAACAGCCACCATACCTACCTATCATGGCATTTCCATAGCCATTCCGAGATATATTGCCATGCAACTTTCCACCGTTCCGTTTATTATGACATGCTCCATCATTTTCATAGTGCTTTGCATGATCATGTAGTTGACATTGTATTTGTGGCAAAGCCACCGTTCATAACTCTTTCATACATGTCGCTCATGAGTCATTGCACATCCCGGTACACCGCCGGTGGCATTCATATAGAGTCATATCTTGTTCTAAGTATTGAGTTGTAATTCTTGAGTTGTAAGTAAATAAAAGTGTGATGATCATCATTATTAGAGAATTGTCCCAGTGAGGAAAGGATGATGGAGACTATGATTCCCCCACAAGTCGGGATGAGACTCCGGATGAAAAGAATAAAAAAAAGAGGCCATAAAAAAAGAGAAAAGGCCCAAATAAAAAATATAAAAAATGAGAGAAAAAGAAAGAAGGGGCAGTGCTACTATCCTTTTACCACACTTGTGCTTCAAAGTAGCACCATAATCTTCATGATAGAGAGTCTCTCATTTTGTCACTTTCATATACTAGTGGGAATTTTTCATTATAGAACTTGGCTTGTATATTCCAATGATGGGCTTCCTCAAAATGCCCTAGGTCTTCGTGCACAAGCAAGTTGGATGCACACCCACTTAGTTTCTTTTGTTGAGCTTTCATATACTTATAGCTCTAGTGCATCCGTTGCATGGCAATCCCTACTCACTCACATTGATATCTATTGATGGGCATCTCCATAGCCCGTTGATACACCTAGTTGATGTGAGACTATATTCTCCCTTTTGTCTTCTCCACAACCACCATTCTATTCCACATATAATGCTATGTCCATGGCTCACGCTCATGTATTGCGTGACGATTGAAAAAGTTTGAAAATGTCAAAAGTATGAAACAATTGTTTGGCTTGTCATCGGGGTTGTGCATGATTTAAATACTTTGTGTGGTGAAGATAGAGCATAGCCAGACTATATGATTTTGCAGGGACAACTTTCTTTGGCCATGTTATTTTTAGAAGACATAATTGCTTAGTTAGTATGCTTGAAGTATTAACATTTTTATGTCAATATGAACTTTTATCTTGAATCTTTCGGATCTGAATATTCATACCACAATTAAGAAGAATTACATTGAAATTATGCCAAGTAGCATTCCACATCAAATATTCTGTTTTTATCATTTACCTACTCGAGGACGAGCAGGAATTAAGCTTGGGGATGCTGATATGTCTCCAACGTATCTATAATTTTTGATTGTTCCATGCTATTATATTATCCATCTTGGATGTTTATGGGCTTTATTTTACACTTTTATATTATTTTTGGGACTAACCTATTAACCGGAGGTCCAGTCCAAAATTTTGTTTTTTGCCTATTTGGTGTTTGAAGAAAAGGAATATCAAGCGGAGTCCAATGACTGAAACTCCATGGAACTTATTTTTGGACGGAAGAAGCCCACGGAGTACCGGAGTTGCACTAGGGAGTCGGGCTGCCCACGAGGTGGGGCGCGCCCACCCCTAGGCGCGCCCCTGCCTCGTGGATAGCCGGAGGTCCACCGATGTACTTTTTCCTCCCATATATACCCATATACCCTAAAACTTCGGGGGAACAGAATAGATCAGGAGTTCCGCCGCCGCAAGCCTCTGTAGCCACCAAAAACCAATCGGGACCCTGTTCCGGCACCCTGCCGGAGGGGGGAACCCTCACCGATGGCCATCTTCATCATCCGGCGCTCTCCATGACGAGGAGGGAGTAGTTCACCCTCGGGGCTGAGGGCATGTAACAGTAGCTATGTGTTTGATCTCTCTCTCTCTCTCTCTCTCTCTCTCTCTCTCGTGTTCTTGATTTGGCATGATCTTGATGTATCGCGAGCTTTGCTATTATAGTTGGATCTTATGTTTCTTCTCCCCCTCGACTCTCTTGTAATGGATTGAGTTTTCCGCTTGAAGTAATCTTATCGGATTGAGTCTTTAATGATTTGAGAACACTTGATGTATGTCTTGCCGTGCGTATCTATGGTGACAATGGGATATCACGTGATTCACTTGATGTATGTTTTGGTGATCAACTTGCGGGTTCCGCCCATGAACTTATGCATAGGGGTTGGCACATGTTTTTGTCTTGATTCTCCGGTAGAAACTTTGGGGCACTCTTTGAGGTTCTATGTGTTGGTTGAATAGATGAATTTGAGATTGTGTGATGCATATCGTATAATCATACCCACGGATACTTGAGGTGACATTGGAGTATCTAGGTGACATTAGGGTTTTGGTTGATTTGTATCTTAAGGTGTTATTCACGAACTCTAGGGCTGTTTCTGGCACTTATAGGAATAGCCCAACGGATTGATTGGAAAGAATAACTTTGAGGTGGTTTCGTACCCTACCATAATCTCTTTGTTCGTTCTCCGCTATTAGTGACTTTGGAGTGACTCTTTGTTGCATGTTGAGGGATAGTTATATCATCCAATTATGTTATTATTGTTGAGAAAACTTGCACTAGTGAAAGTATGAACCCTAGGCCTTGTTTCCTAGCATTGCAATACCGTTTACGCTCACTTTTATCATTAGTTACCTTGCTGTTTTTATATTTTCAGATTACAAAAACCTATATCTACCATCCATATTGCACTTGTATCACCATCTCTTCGCCAAACTAGTGCACCTATATAATTTACCATTGTATTGGTTGTGTTGGGGACACAAGAGACTCTTTGTTATTTGGTTGCAGGGTTGTTTGAGAGAGACCATCTTCATCCTACGCCCCAAAAGCGTTTTGAGCATCACGGAGCATATGAGATGTTCGAAGAGCTGAAACTGGTTTTTCAAGCTCACGCCCGGGTCGAGAGATATGACATCTCCGACAAGTTCTATAGTTGTAAGATGGAGGAAAACAGTTACGTCGGTGAGCACATTACGAAGATGTCAGGGTTGCACAACCGTATGACCCAGCTGAATATTAACCTCCCCGATGAGGCGGTCATTGACAGAATCCTTGATCGCTCCCACCAAGCTACAAGAGCTTTGTGATGAACTACAACATGCAGGGGATGGTAAAGACCATTCTGAAGTGTTCTCTATCTTTGAAGTCAGCCGAGGTTGAAATCAAGAAAGAACATCAAGTGTTGATGGTCAATAAGACCACTAAGTTTAAGAAGGGCAAGGGCAAGAAGAACTTCAAGAAGGACGGCAAGGAGGTTGTCGCGCCCGGTAAGCAAGTTGCGGGAAGAAGTCAAAGAATGGACCCAAGCACGAGGCCGAGTGCTTTTATTGCAAGGGAAGGGTCCTTTGGAAGCGGAACTGCCCCAAGTACTTAGCGGATAAGAAGGCCGGCAACACCAAAGGTATATTTGATATACATGTAATTGATGTGTACCTTACCGAGAATCGTAGTAACTCACGGGTATTTGATACGGTGCCGTTGCTCATATTTGTAACTCACAGCAGGAGCTGCGGAATAAGCGGAGGCTGGCGAAGGGCGAGGTGACGATCTTGGCGTCGGGAATGGTTCAGTCGATGTGATCGCCGTCGACGCTACCTCTTCATTTACCCACGGGATTAGTTATAAACCTTAATAATTGTTATTTGGTGCCAAGTTTGAGCATGAATATTGTATCTGGATCTCGTTTAATGCGAGATGGCTACTCATTTAAATCCGAGAATAATGGTTGTTCTATTTATATGAGAGATATGTTTTATGGTCATGCTCCGATGGTCAATGGTTTATTCTTAATGAATCTCGGCGTAGTATTACACATGTTCATAGCGTGAATACCAAAAGATGTAAAGTTGATAACGATAGTCCCACATACTTGTGTACTGCCGCCTTGGTCACATTGGTGTCAAGCGGATGAAGAAGCTCCACGCTGATGGACTTTTGGAGTCTCTTGATTATGAATCATTTGACACATGCGAACCATGCCTCATGGGCAAGATGACCAAGACTGCATTCTCGGAACAATGGGCGAGCAACCAACTTGTTGGAAATCATACATACCGATGTGTGCGGTCCAATGGCGTTGAGGCTCATGGAGGATATCGTTATGTTCTCACTCTCACAGATGACTTGAGTAGATATGGGTATGTCTACTTGATGAAACACAAGTCTGAGACCTTTGAAAAGTTCAAGGAATTTCAGAATGAAGTAGAGAATCAACGTGACCGAAAGATAAAATTCTTACGATCGGATCGTGGAGGAGAATATTTAAGTCACGAATTTGGTACACACTTAAGAAAATGTGGAATCGTTTCACAACTAACGCTGGAACACCTCAACAGAACGGTGTGTCCGAGCGTCGAATCGCACTCTATTGGATATGGTGCGGTCTATGATGTCTCTTACCGATTTACCGCTATCATTTTGGGGATACGCTCTAGAGACAGCTACATTCACTTTAAATAGGGCACCGTCTAAATCCGTTGAGGCGACACCGTATGAATTATGGTTTGGGAAGAAACCTAAGCTATCGTTTCTAAAAGTTTGGGGATGCGATGCTTATGTCAAGAAACTTCAACCTGAAAAGCTCGAACCCAAGTCGGAAAATCGTCTTCATAGGATACCCTAAGGAAACCTTTGGGTATACCTTCTACCTTAGATCCGAAGGCAAGATCTTTGTTGCCGAGAGCGGAACCTTTACGGAAAAGAGTTTCTCTCGAAAGGAGTAAGTGGGAGGAAAGTAGAACTCGATGAAGTACTACCTCTTGAGCGGGATAGTGATGCAGCTCGGAAAATGTTCTGTGATGCCCACACCTGTGAAGAGGAATTAATGATGATGATCAAGGTACTTTGGATCAAGTTGCTCTTGAACCCGTGGGTCCACTAGGACACGTTCCGCACTGCAGTGGTGCGGCAACCCTGTCACGGAAATCATGTTGTTAGACAACGGTGAACCTTGAACTATGAAGAAGCGATGGCGGACCCAGATTCCAACAAATGGCTAGAAGCCATGAAGTCGAGATAGAATCCATGTATGAAAACAAAGTGTGGACTTTGGTGACTTGCCCGATGATCGGCGGCGATAGAAAACAAATGGATCTTTAAGAAGAAGGCGGACGCGGATGGTAATGTCACCATCTATAAAGCTCGACTTGTCGCTAAGGGTTATCGGCAAGTTCAAGGGATTGACTACGATGAGACTTTCTCTCCGTGGCGAAGCTTAAGTCCGTCTGAATCATGTTAGCAATTGCCGCATACTATGATTATGAGATATGGCAGATGGACGTCAAAACAGCGTTCCTTAACGGCTATCTTAAGGAAGAGCTGTATATGATACAGCGGAAGGTTTTGTCGATCCTATGAATCTTGACAAAGTATGCAAGCTCCAGCGATCCATTTATGGGCTGGTGCAAGCATCTCGGAGTTGGAACATTCGCTTTGATGAGATGATCAAAGCGTTTGGGTTTATCTTGAGACTTATGGAGAAGCCTGCGTTTACAAGAAAGTGAGTGGGAGCTCTGTAGCATTTCTCATATTATATGTAGATGACATACTTCGATGGGAAATGATATAGAATTCTTGGACAACATTAAGGCCTACTTGAATAAGTGTTTTCAATGAAGGACCTTGGAGAAGCTGCTTATATATTAGGCATCAAGATCTATAGAGATAGATCGAGGCGCCTCATAGGTCTTTCACAAAGCACATACCTTGATAAGATTTTGAAGAAGTTCAAAATGGATCAGTCAAGAAAGGGTTCTTGCCTGTATTGCAAGGTGTGAGATTGAGCTCAGCTCAATGCCCGACCACGGCAAAAGATAAAGAAGAGATGAGTGTCATCCCTATGCCTCAGCCATAGGATCTATTATGTATGCCATCTGTGTACTAGACCTGATGTAAACCTTGCCGTAAGTTTGGTAGGAAGGTACCAAAGTAATCCCGGCAAGGAACACTGGACAGCGTCAAGAATATCCTAAAGTACACGAAAAGGACAAAGGACATGTTTCTCGTTTATGGAGGTGACGAAGAGCTCGTCAGAAGGGTTACGTCGGCGCTAGCCGACACAGATCTGGATGACTCTAAGTCACAAACCGGATCGTGTATATGTTGAATGGTGGAGCGATGGCTGGTGCAGCTGCAAGCGAGCGTCGTGGCGGGATCTACATGTGAAGCGGAGTACATGGCAGCCTCGGAGGCAGCGCATGAAGCAATTTGGGTGAAGGAGTTCATCACCGACCTAGGAGTCATACCCAATGCGTCGGGGCTGATCAAACTCTTCTGTGACAACTTGGAGCTATTGTACTTGCCAAGGAGCCAGGTTTCACAAGAAGACCGAGCACATCAAGCGTCGCTTCAACTCCATCCGTGAAAATGTTCAGGCTGTAAAGCATGCCGCCTTTCGAACGAGGGAGTAATCATCGACGAGACTGCCAAGCATTCATAATGTCTTGGTTCTGCAGGACGGGCGTCACCTAGCGGTCCTTCTAGGGCGTATTGTTTCTGGCAGCTATGAGGATGATCCTCGGGTTCGGACCCAGTCCGTATAGTTCTTTGCCGTCATCTTTCAACTTGGTTTTCTCTAGGAGCGTTGAAGTTCAAGTTGACATGGCGTTGGCCATTTGATCTACAAGACATATCATGTAAAAGATTTTAGACTATTGTTCATGATAATAAAGTTCATCTAATCAAATTATTAATGAACTCCCACTTAGATTAGACATCCCTCTAGTCATCTAAGTGTTACACGATCCGAGTCGACTAGGCCGTGTCCGATCAACACGTGAGACGGACTAGTCTGCGTCGGTGAACATTCTCATGTTGATCGTATCTTCCATACGACTCGTGTTCGACCTTTCGGTCTCCGTGTTCGAGGCCATGTCTGTACATGCTAGGCTCGTCAAGTTAACCCTAAGTGTTTCTGCGTGTGTAAATCTGTCTTACACCCGTTGTATGTGAACGTAAGAATCCATCACACCCGATTAACACGTGGTGCTTAGAAGCGACGAACTGTAGCAACGGTGCACAGTTAGGGGAGAACACTTCTTGAAATTGTTCTAAGGGATCATCTTATTTACTACCGTCGTTCTAAGTAAACAAGATGTATAATCATAATAAACATCACATGCAATTATAAAGTAGTGACATGATATGGCCAATATCATATAGCTCCTTGATCTTCATCTTCGGGGCTCCATGATCATCCTGTCACCGGCATGACACCATGATCTCCATCATCGTGTCTTCATGAAGTTGTCACGCCAACGACTACTTCTACTTCTATGGCTAACGCGTTTAGCAATAAAGTAAAGTGAGTTACATGGCGTACTTCAATGACACGCAGGTCATACAAAATAAAGACAACTCCTATGGCTCCTGCCGGTTGTCATACTCATCGACATGCAAGTCGTGATTCCTATTACAAGAACATGATCTCATACATCACAATATATCATCATTCATCACAACTTGTCCATATCCGTCACATGACAATTGCTGCAAAAACAAGTTAGGCGTCCTCTAATTGTTGTTGCATCTTTTACGTGGCTGCAATTGGGTTCTAGCAAGAACGTTTTCTTACCTACGAATAACCTGGCGTGATCTTGTCAACTTCTATTTACCCTTCATAAGGGCCCTGTTCATCGAATCCGCTCCAACTAAAGTAGGAGAGCAGACACCCGCCACCACCTTATGCAACTAGTGCATGTTAGTCGGTGGAACCGGTCTCACACGAAATGCGTGTAAGGTTGGTCGGGCCGCTTCATCCCACAATACCGCGGAAGCAAGAAAGCGACTAGTGACGGCAAGTAAGTTGACAAGATCACGCCCACAACAAAATTGTGTTCTACTCGTGCAAAGAGAACTACGCATAGACCTAGCTCATGATGCCCTTTGTTGGGGAGCGTTGCAGAAAATTAAAATTTTTCCTACGGTTCACCAAGATCCATCTATGAGTTCATCTAAGCAACGAGTCACGAGAGAGTTTGCATCTACATACCACTTGTAGATCGAGTACGGAAGCGATCGAGGGAGTGGTGATGATGAAGACGTTCCCAACGTGATTCCGATCACCGATGACCAAAGTGCTGAAAGGACAGCACCTCCGTGTTCAACACACGTACGGGACGATGGCGTCTCCTCCGTCTTGATCCAGCAAGAATGAAGGAGAGGTTGAGGAAGAAAACTCCAATGGCAGCACGACGGCGTGGTGCGGTTGGTCTGGCAGTTCTCCGGCGAGGCTTCGCCAAGCTTCGCGTGGAGAAAGAGAGGTGTTGGGGAGGGAGGGCTGCGCCTTCAATTGTGTTTGCAGCCCCCCCCCCCTCTATTTATAGGAGGAGAGGGCAGGGGGCGGCCATCTAGGGAAACCCTAGATGGGGGGCGGCCAAGGGAGGAGGGAGGGTGGCTTGCCCCCAAGCCAGGGGCGCCCCTTTAGGTTTCCCTCCCATGCCCTAGCCGCATGGGCCTAGGTGGGAGGTGCGCCCAGCCCACCAGGGGCTGGCTCCCTCCCACTTAGCCCATGTGGCCCCCAGGGGTGGCCCCTCCCGTGGACCTCCGGAACCCTCCAGTGGCCCCGGTACATTACAGTATACCCCGAAACTTTCCGAGTCCGTTTAACCACTTTCCATATATAAATCTTTACCTCCGGACCATTCCGGAACTCCTCGTGACGTCCGGGATCTCATCCGGGACTCCGAACAACATTCGGTAATCACATACTTGTCTTCCTAATAACCCTAGCGTCACCGAACCTTAAGTGTGTAGACCCTACGGGTTCGGGAGACATCTTGAACATGACCGAGACTACCTCAAGTCAATAACCAACAGCGGGATCTGGATACCCATGTTGGCTCCCACATGCTCCTCGATGTTGTCATCGGATGAACCACGATGTCAAGGGTTCAAGCAACCCCGTATTCTATTCCCTCTGTCAGACGGTATGTTACTTGCCCGAGACTCGATCGTCGGTATCCCAATACCTCGTTTAGTCTCGTTACCGGCAAGTCACTTTACTCGTACCGCAATGCATGATCCGTGACGGACACTTGATCACTTTGAGCTCATTATGATGATGCATTACCGAGTGGGCCCGGTGATACCTCTCCGTGTCGGAGTGACAAATCCGATCTCGATCCGTGTCAACCCAATGGTCACTTTCGGAGATACCTGTAGTGCACCTTTATAGTCACCCATCACGTTGTGACGTTTGATACACCAAAGCACTCCTACGGTATCCGGAATTGCACGATCTCATGGTCTAAGGAAGAGATACTTGACATTGGAAAAGCTCTAGCAAAAGCGAACTACGATCTTGTGCTATGCTTAGGATTGGGTCTTGTCCATCACGTCATTCTCCTAATGGCGTGATCCCGTTATCAATGACATCCGATGTCCATAGTCGAAACCATGACTATCTGTTGACCAACGAGCTAGTCAACTAGAGGCTTACTAGGGACGTATTGTAGTCTATGTATTCACACGTGTATTACGATTTCCGGATAATACAGTTATAGCATGAATAAAAGACAATTATCATGAACAAGGAAATATAATAATAATGCTTTTATTATTGCCTCTAGGGCATATTTCCAACAAGAATTCCGTTGAGCAGATATTGCAAGGTGTTGAGTCTGTGTGCGGCTCCAACGCAGCAGACTCTGTGGCCTCGGATGGCGCGATCTGCGCCGGATCCAAGGCCGTGGCAGTTATAGGAACCATCTCCTGAATGTGGTCCGATGACAGATTTAAGTCATGTTCATCGGAGCGAGGGGGAGCGATCGCCGCGGTCTCAAATCCGTCGAAGATCAAGTCTCCACGGATATCCCGACGTAGTTCAAGCTTCCAAATCTGACCTGGTGGCCAGGGGCGTAGCTATCGATCTGCTCCAGATGGCCAAGCGAGTTGTCTGCGATGCGAAGCCGCCCGAATCGAAGATTTGTGCGGGAGGAAGGTTTCTCCTTGGACAGCGTCGATGTCGGCGATCGAAGGGCCATCGAACCTTTCGGCGACGCATGATGGAACTCTCAATGAAAGCACCAATGTCGGTGTCAAAACCGGCGGATCTCGGGTAGGGGTCCCGAACTGTGCGTCTAAGGTCGATGGTAACAGGAGACAGGGGGCACGATGTTTACCCAGGTCCGGGCCCTCTCTATGGAGGTAATACCCTACTTCCTGCTTGATTGATCTTGATGAATATGAGAACAAGAGTTGATCTACGACGAGATCGTAATGGCTAAACCCTAGAAGTCTAGCATGTATGACTATGGTAATGAGTATATCCTTTCTGGACTAAACCCTCCGGTTTATATAGACACCGGGGGGATCTAGGGTTACATGGAGTCGGTTACATAGAAAAGAATCTTCATAGTTGATCGCCAAGCTTGCCTTCCACGCCAAGGAGAGTCCTATCCGGACACGGGTACAGTCTTCGACCTTCATGTCTTCACAGCCCATCAGTCCGGCCCATGGATAACAGACCAGACGCCCGAGGACCCCTTAGTCCAGGACTCCCTCAATGGCCGCACGTCGTTGGGAGCTCCACGCGGCAGGCAGGCTGCTTCGCACGGACGGAAGAACAGCCGTCGGGTAGGCGGAGTGGCGCGCCTTCACTAACTCCGGCGGGGTTCTAGGCTTGGATGAAGCCTACCCATCGTAGACCTCACCGGTGAAGGTTATAGGCCACCCGTAGCCGCCGGAGAAGCTTCGATTCGGCAGCGGCCGAAACTGAATCGACGGCTCCGGGCGACACGCCAGCGGGAGACGGGGGCTGGAGGGGGAGGGGAGTCGCGACGGGCCTGGTGGCCGTCGGGCGAGGGGCGGCGGTGTCGATTTGAAGTGGATTTGGCCGGCGGCAGAGTCGGGCAACGGCGGCTGGTCGCGCGGAAAGGGAGGGAAGTGGCGGTTGTGTGGTTGGCGGGTGGGCGCGATTTTACATCTCCTGAAGTTGGAGATGCAAATTTGCACTACAAAGTGGTATAGGATACATTTTTGAAATGTGGAGATGTAATTTTTTATTTGCATCTACATTATCTGTTGGAGCAGCGTTTTTGGGCCTCGAAGATGTTTTTTACATCTATATCTTTTATTGGAGATGCTCTCACATCGACGGCCGCTTATATTGAACAAGGCCAAGGACTCAATACCACACCTCAGGGGCACCGTATAACAGGTTGTCCAGAACCACTAGAAATGTGTCCAAGCATATCAGGTGAGGAGTTTCCAAAACATGCAACCAAAGATGTTAACTGACTTGTCCGCTGTGTTTGCTGGCCTCGCCGATCATCGCATACCCCTCGCCTTCCATGCACAAGTGGCACCAGTGAGAGTGGAGGACTACAAGGCCAAGAACTCAATACCACGTCCACACACCCGAGGGAGCAATGGCCGTCCAGAGGTGCCCAAGAACGCCTCAGAATAAGGGAGGGGCACCGTGTCAACAGGTTATCCAGAACCATTACCTATATGTCCAAGCATATCAGATGAGGAGTTTACCGAAAAAGGGTTTCCCCCGCTTTGTATTTCAAAGCAACCAACATCGAGTACAGATAATGCTGTGGCGAGCAGCACAACACATCAAGAAAAAGAAAAGAAACAAATGCCAACGACGGCAGCTTGGCAAAGCGCAGATGACCGCCACCGCGGCGCCCACCGGAAACAAAACACCACAGACCGAGGCTCCGATCCGCCGCGTACCAAACAGCACCTCCAAGAAGGGATGCGACGCCGACGACGCTGCTGCCCGGACGAGTCCTCAGGTTTCCCCGGGCACGCAAAGGGAGGTGGGGGTGGATATCACCGACACCCTCCAGGGAAGAATGGTGACACCCGCAGGTGTCACCGTGTCGGGGCCGAAGCCGGCAGGGATTTCTCCCGCATTCCAACCCCAACCGCCCAACCGAACGGAACCGACCGCCCAACCGTCGCCCATCACCATGCGCCAACGCAGTAGCGCCGCCACCCACGCCGCCTCACTACAAACACCACCACGAGGCCAAGAGGACTAGAGAGAAGCTCACCACGACGGGAGCAGCAACATCGACGCCGAGCGAGAGGGAACCACCTCCACCGCCGTCGTGCGGGAGGCCCGTGCCTCCGGCACCGTCGCAGTAACCGACGACAGCGGCAGCGGGCATGCCGGGCCACCCCGCCCAGCCAGCCCGGCGAGCCCGTTAAGCCCGCCGGCGCGTCGCAGCGAGCGGCGTCGTCGCCGCCGGCACCCAGCCCGCGTCGCATCTCCCCGCCTCCCGAAGCCACACGGAGCCATCCCGCCGCCCGCCCGCCCGAGCCAGATGGGGCCGAAGGGCCAGATCTGGCCGAGCGGACGACGCCAGAATCAGCGCCGCCGCCAAGATGCTTCGCTTTGCATGCGCCCAAGCCCCCCGCCCGCCACGACCGCCGCCGCCTAGATGCACCCCCCGGAGCCGCTCCGCCCGCATCGATCGAAGAGCGACCGGGAAGGAAAGGGCCAGGAGGCCGCCGCCACCAGCAACCCCAGGCCAAGCCGGCGCGGGCGCCGGCACGACGGCGAGAAGGAAGAAGGGAGGGGAGAACTGGAGGAGGAGGCCCGACGCGCGACGTCGCCATGGGGGGAGGGGGTGGCGTCATGATCGCGAGAGAGAAGGGGGAGGAACTGTTTTTTCGGTGAGGAGTTTCCAAAACCTGCAACATGATAAAGTGACATAAATAAACAAAAGTTGACAAGTTCTCAATACATTCAATCAAGGAGAAAGCACACAATATTATATATAAATTTCATTCTGACAGTTTAACATGACTTTGTCTAATTAATTCCATCCCAATTGTATGCAGTTGCGTGATAATTTAATCAACATTAAACATGATTCAAGAGTTTCAAGACTGAAACTTTCTTGTTGTAACCGGTAAGTAAGCGACAAGAAGAGACCTGCGGATAAGGACCAAGTACCTCACCTGTCAACTGAACAATAGCATATCTGCTTTCTATTACTGAATGTGCCTTCAAAGAGCTGGCCAATTAAGCAGCTCAGTAATAAACATAGACGATACAGTTTAGACCCAAAAAAGGAGCTCACCTAACCACATTGTAAATTCCAAATCAAGTAGTACTACAGTAAAAAAAAACTATGCAAGGGTCGGAAAATTAAAAGACAGTGCTGGTGACAAATTTTAATTTTCATGAATATGAGATGCGTGCGAAACAAATCTAGTGAATGAGGACCTTCTTTTATAACTAACTAAATTTCATTTGAAAACGAAGGATGCTTTCAAGACACATCAAAAAGAACAAATAACTACCTTCCTAGGAATTGCTACATCGATACATCTACAGGGTCTTCATTGTGTTTACCAGTCAAATGTACAGAACTGCTGAAAGCTTAAACATTGGTGGTTCATTATATTAGTGAAGAAGAGAGCTCTAGATAATGCATGCTCCTCTTATTTCTGGAGTAAAATCTTCAAATCTTCTGAAGCATTTGATTCTAATGACACTACAATCAACACTACATATGAAGTTGCTGGCCTTTCAAAATAGTGGAGAGCGAAAATACCTGGCACTATCAAAGTTGCTCGATTTAGTAATTTGTACACATGATTAGTGTAACTGATCTTGGCGATCGGGATGGTACATTTCAAGAACAATCCCAGCTTTCCCTATTACCAAAAAAGCAATCTGAAGTTCTGAACCATCCATCTGTGTAATTTTGAGACCTGTTGAAAAAACTCACCCGGCACGCCTAGTGCATTCATAGGCTCTTCGGCCGCTTGTTAATTGATCTAGACAAACTTTGAAGCAACCAAACAGAACAAAGTGACCGCAGACCCAATGTTCGAGCTTCATTTCCTGAGATTGTTGGGAAAATAAACCGACCATATTGAATACGTTAAGACTACACAATCTTTCCCTACTAATAAAGCACGGAGTGCTTCTGGTCGTCCGTCATTTGGCATTTTTGCAAAAAAGCCCCCATGATTTTGGGTATTCAACCCGCAGTACAATAATAATCAACCCGAACCGGTATTGACGGGAGAAAAAACGAAATAACCCACACCCCCCGCATGACCCTGCCTCCCAATCCCCTCAAAAAAAAAAATCTCAATCCCATCTCCACCTCCTGCCATGCCACACAACGCCCCGCCGGCCAACCCCACTCCGTTGCGCGCCGCCGATGTATCAGTCCTTCCCCACATCAGCAGTCTTTAAATTGACTATTAGTCCCACCTCGCAGCTTTGCATCGAATCCTACAAATTTATATATGTTCGAAAGTAGACAATCAACAAGCCGAATAACAAAGCCGAGATGGCTGATCAAGAGAATAAGAGAGAGATCAGATAAAACGAGCCTCCCTCAAGGCCAGTGCATCACCGGCGCGGATGAGCCAGTCATGGCTATGGTGCTGGGCGGACAGATGTCCAGGCCACCTTGGGGAAGAGGAACGGAGCCCCGTGGGTGTGCGGCTGGAACAAACGACCCTTTCGCGGGTGCTCCTCGTGTTCGTCGTCCCCATGCCCAGACGAAGCAGGCAGCGACGAGCCGACGACGGCTCCCGACACGGTCGGTGAAGGTGGGGCGGCGCGGATCTGGCACTGAACAACGGCGGGAGCTTGGGCGTAGGGGTCGGAGATCCATGGCGCGGGTGTGTGATGCTCCCTGTACAGAAAAGATACGGGGGGTGAGATCCAGACTTCCAGAGGGAGGGAGTTAGGGAAGGGAATGGAGAGGGGGAAGGTCAGCGGAGTAGCGGCCAGAGTTGCAGGGGGTAGCCGGCAATGGCGCCGGTCGCTGGACTGGACGGGGAGGTGAGGAAGGGGCTGCAGGCGCCGGGGTCGAGGGGAGTTCCTTGCTCGGGCGTAGTTGGTGCGGGAGGCGGCGTACGGGCGGCGGCGTTGTTGCAGCGCGGCTGGCTGTGTATGGGCTCCTGGCTTGGAGAAGTGGCGCTGGGTGTGATGGATAACAAGATAAGAATTGGGTGGTCGAAAAGGAATTGTCGGTGGGATTGAGTGCTTGTTCCCGCAAGAAAAAAAAGGATCGAGTCCTTGTTGCTACTGCTTTTTTTAAATGATGCGATGTCGCTGCTGCTAGATGTCGATCTCTTTTTCTTCTTCTTTTCTGCGTACAGCTAGGTGTCGATCTCTGCTAGCATACAATTTACTTGGCTGCTGTTTAAGCCTGCCATATCTTAATCTTAATTATGAATACATTAGTAGTTACAGTACTTAAAAGATGTGTGACTGAAATATTGAAAATATTTGTTTAAAAAATATTGAAAATAAATACAATTTCTTAGGGAAAAAGATATTTCGGTCTCACCTATGGACTACCTGATCATCAATATTCCTCGAGTCTTGATGTTCCTGATGTCGTTGATGACATAGAGATGAGGGGCGGAGAAAGAGTTGAGAGGGTACGACAACTGTGCATCCTCAGTCATGTGGAGGATGGTACGACAATGCTGCTTGAACTGGGTGCGGAGGACGGGTTGCGTCCTATTTTGACTCTCACACCGGCTAGAGAGAGAGAGAGGCATGTGATCATGGCTATGCCGATCATGTCCTTTGTCCTTCCGTGCACCACCTCTATGCATTTGGCTACTCCCCTCCGTCATATCATCTCACCCGCAACTTTGCATGTCCTATCCTGGTCCTGTTCGAGCCACGATGTTGGTGTCAAGGGAAGCAACCATGTTGGCACAGTCGGTGTGCTCCTACTGTTGGTGGTAGTGTATCAACAAAAAGCACCAAGCATTGTGAACTCTTTACTATCTAATGGTCATCTTATCTTTCAAGTGGTCAAGTAGAAAATATGAATTCATGATAAGGCGAGGAAGAATCTAACAAATTGAGATAAAGAGCTCGATATTTCACCATGATAGAAACTCTCAAATATCACACAAACCCTAAAATTTATTTCATACCCGTTGTAGCATACGTTTTTTTTGCTAAAACGTCAACTTTTATTAAAAATAAGGAAATTCCACGTTTAACCATATCATCAACATTTATTAAAAATGGATATAAAAAATGATGCACAAGGACACATGAAGTAAGTTATGCCTGTTTATCTGCCCGGTGCAACGCACGGGCATTTGTACTAGTAAAAACTAACAGAACGAACATGAGTTTGGTGGAGTTCGGCTCTTCTCCCTCTCGCTCCCGCGACGCGCCCCGCGCGCACGTCTCGGGAGAAACCCTAGCGCCGCCGGCGGGCTTCCCCTCCTCCTCCCTCCTCTCCCTCGCCGCCGCCAGAGAGGGCGCGCTGGCGAAGCTTGGTAAGCGCCCGGTGGCGGCGGGCTGCCTGTCTCTCGGCGGGGGCCTTGGCTTGGTCGAGTGGCCGCTTAGGATCTTGGCGCTGGCGGCGGCGTGGTAGCGTGGCGGCGAAGCTGGAGCTTCTTGGCGGGCGGCTTGGCGGGCGGCGTGACGGCCTTGGCGGTGGTGGCGTGCCTTAGTCGCAGATCTGGGTCGCCGGCGCTGGTCGAGACCGGATCTGGGACTGGCGGCGCTGGCTGCTAGTCTCTGCCCCTGCCATGGCCACGGCGGGTGGTGGTGCGACGCGGCAGCGGTTGGCTGGTGGGCGGGCTGGCCGGGATCCGAAGCTTCGGCGGCTGGACGACGGTGGGCCGCGCAGTTAGGCTCCTCGGTGAGCTTCCTTCGGGATTGGTGGCGGCCCTTGGGATCTCTCCTTGCCGGCGGGCGGGTGTATGTTGATGGCCTCGCGTGGAGCTGCGGTCGCCGCCGAGGTGGGGCGACACCGAGTTGTCCGGTGGGGAGGCAGGCTGGAGGGCGGGGCGCGCCGAGCCGGCCAACCGTCGGCCCAGCACAGGGTGTGCGGCCCAGATCGTCCGCTCCCCTCCCCCGTTCCCGGCCATGTGGGCTGGCGCAACTCCGGCATTGTTGGCGGGATGTATGCGCGGTTTCTTGGTCGGTCGCCCTTTGGCGGCTGATCACTTTGGTCGGTCTTGGGGGTGTCTGGATGCAGGGCGGCGGCCCCGGCGGCGGGAGGCACGAAGTTCGTGGGCGGGACTTGCGCCTCGGGTGCGGGCGAGCGGCCACGGCCACGCTGGTGGGTGGTCGCTGGTGGTTGACGGAGCTAGGTTGCTTCGGAGGGGTTGGCGTGCTGGGGTTCATTACCTGCCCAATCTTGTATTGGCCGACGGTGGCGGCGTCCGTGGACACCGTATCCTTCTTGTAGGCTCCGTCGCAGTGGCCTTTCTCCTTCGAGTTGCTCCGGGTGAAAACCCGATCTTTGGGACCGGATGGTGGCGGCTATGGTGGCCGTTCCCTTCTTGGAAGCACCATCTTGGAGTCCTCGTTCCGTCGTTCCCGTTTCACCTCCCCTCGGAGGAGGAGGTCTCTGGTGGCTCCAAGCAGTTCGTCCTCGTGCATTTGTAGTGGCTTGGTAGTCGTTGGGGTGGTGTGGCGGTGCCCGGCATCCTTGTATCTTGCCTTGGGTGTGTGTGTTGTGTGCGGTAGTGGCGTGAGTTTGTATCATGGTCCTTGTGGTTTGGTGCTTTATATATAAAGTGGGGCGAAAGCCTTTTTCGGTAAAACTAACAGAACAATGGAAACAAAAGACAACATACTTTAGTGCGAATTTGCATTTGCTTAGATGTTTTGTGGGGCACTGACTTTCAACAACTGTCTAAACCCAAGTAGCAACTGATATATGCTTCTGATAAGCCACCACAGCCAGACAAATATTATTGTTTTTGCAACGGAGGCGAAGTTTTGCCTCACGCATTTATTAAGAAGAGAGTTCTTCAGTTAATTAGTGGAAAACCAGGCGAAACCGATATAACGAGAACCAAGCCCACTCATGAACACCGAAACAGCCATACAAATATAAATGACAAAACTAGCACTAATAACTCAAAGATAATTTAAATAAGTATAGAACACCGAAAAAATCTTATACAATAACTTAAAACAAGTTTAGCTACGGCACAACAATTTAGGAACATAAAAAACATCTAAATAACCTGCAGAGTCATATAGGAAATTAACAAAACTCAGCTACGCAATAAATTTAGGATTCTAAATAACTGAACCAACTTATAACATAGATCTTTTAACTTCATGTTGCTCTTGAGATCTGTCCGCGTCTCCACTCATGTGCTGTTTCCTTCCATTGTTGTCGACGCTTGTAATGTTATCACTGAAGAAGTACCAGCAGCCTGTTCCGCATAGGGGGCTTTGAACACTGTCAGCAGAGGGAAGAACAAAGGGTGCAAAGGTTCGGGTGACCATGTCGAACACCATAGGTACGTCTCTCCACCGCTCATCGATCCAGTACACACAGTTGGCCCTCACCCCCGGAACGTCCCCAGCTCGAACCACCGCTGGGTTGTTCTTGCCGATGAAGACAGAGTAGCCTCCCAGATCATTCACCGTGTCCCAGCATGGTCTGCGCCCAGGGTCGTACCTCAGAACGAAGATGTCGTTGTTGGACATGCTGAACCGGCCGCCCTCTGGCAGCCGCCAAGCGATGTTACCGGTGGCATTCCGCCATACTTGGTACAGGCTGCCATTACAGATGAAGATTTGCTTGAACCTTGTGAGCTTAGAAGCCGTGTGGTAGGGCGGTGCAAAGACTGCCGCGGGGTCGAACGGGCGCTCCAGCAGCAAGGGCTCGACTATAGGCTTCCGGCGGCGGCCACGGGGAATGTGGAGCACGTGCACGTCCCCGCATTCGGTGAGGCAGTAGACCTTGCCACCGTCCGTGTCGTAGACCAGGTCTATGAGTTGATCTCCCCTGCCCATGGCGACGTCGCTGATGAACCACTTCATGTCTCGGGTCTTGGTGTAGGCCAGCTTGTTGCTGTGGCATACGGCGACGGCGGTGTAGTCGTCGGGTCTGGGGTTCGGCGCGAATACGACCTTGCGCTCCTTCTTGCCACAGTTCATCGGAAGAAGCTTGATCTCCTCGCCGGTCAGGGGATTCAGGATGGAGATCTCCCCGCACTCGCTGGCGACCGCGAAGCAGCCGTTACTCGAGCCAACGAAGCAGCTGCGCGTCCGGAGCGTGGAGCAGTGGATCGAACGCCGCATCAGAAACGATAATGCGTAGGCGCGCTGGCCGTCGGCAAAAACGAGGAGAGAAGGGAGCGGCGGCGGGAGGGCGGAACGCCACGCCGGGCAGGCGCAGCGGATGGCGGCGTAGTGCTTTAGCGACAACCCGTCGGCGATGGAAAGGAGGAGCTCCGGGTGGAGGTCTGCGCTTTGGTGACGAACTCGATTTGGGGAGACCTTTCGCCTAGGGTTCGACGAGGGGTGAAGAATTTTTAGCGAGAGCATCTACAACAGCCGCGCCAAAAGATGCGCGTTGAAAAAACTGGTATTTTAGTGCGCGCGACGTTTTCGCGCGCTCCAGCGGAGGCGGAAAACTAGCGCGCGGGAAAAGACGGCAACTCGCGCGCTAAATTTGGCGCACCGCGTCCGACGCGTCTATAAAATTGCAGCACCCTTTGCCGCTCTCTCGTCGCTCCCTCTACCGCTTTCTCTCCTCGCCGTCGACACGCCACCACTGCGCCACCATGCCGCCACGCCGCCGGGGAGCTTCGGGCCGCGGCGTCCGCGTGAGTCCGTCCGACACCTACTCCGCCAAGATTCGGTCGGGCGGCGTGCGCCTCGGCCTCGGAACGTTCGACACCGCCCAGGATGGCGCCCGCGCATACGACGCTGTGGCATGGCGCCGCCGGAGGTCCCGTTGGGACATGAACTTCATGGACGTGGCGACGCGGGAGCGGGCACAGGAGTTGGCGCCTCCCCCGCGGCTTATCACCGACGATGATCTGTTGGAAATATGCCCTAGAGGCAATAATAAAAGCATTATTATTATATTTCCTTGTTCATGATAATTGTCTTTTATTCATGCTATAACTGTATTATTCGGAAATCGTAATACACGTGTGAATACATAGACAACAATACGTCCCTAGTAAGCCTCTAGTTGACTAGCTCGTTGCTCAACAGATAGTCATGGTTTCCTGACTATGGACATCAGATGTCATTGACAACGGGATCACGTCATTAGGAGAATGACGTGATGGACAAGACCCAATCCTAAGCATAGCACAAGATCGTGTAGTTCGTTTTGCTAGAGCTTTTTCTACGTCAAGTATCTCTTCCTTAGACCATGAGATCGTGTAACTCCCGGATACCGTAAGAGTGCTGGGTGTATCAAACGTCACAACGTAACTGGGTGACTATAAAGGTGCACTACAAGTATCTCCGAAAGTGTCTATTGGGTTGACACGGATCGAGGCGGGATTTGTCACTCCGTATTACGGAGAGGTATCACGGGCCCACTCGGTAGTGCATCATCATAATGAGCTCAAAGTGACCAAGTGTCCGGTCACGGGATCATGCATTACGGTGCGAGTAAAGTGACTTGCGATACTTGAGACTGAGCGAGGTATTGGGATACCAACGATCGAGTCTCGGGCAAGTAACATACCGGCCGACAAAGGGAATTGCATACGGGTTGATTGAATCCTCGACATCGTGGTTCATCCGATGACATCATCGAGGAGCATGTGGGAGCCAACATGGGTATCCAGATCCGCTGTTGGTTATTGCCCGAGAGCCGTCTCGGTCATGTCTACGTGTCTCCCGAACCGTAGGGTCTACACTTAAGGTTCGGTGGCGCTAGGGTTATTAGGAAGACTTGTATGTGATTACGAATGTTGTTGAGTCCGGATGAGATCCCGGACGTCACGAGGAGTTCGGAAGGGTCCGGAGGTAAAGATTTATATATGGGAAGTCGTCAAGCGGACAGGAAAGATTGGGTCGACGGTATTGTCTGGGGCCACCGGAAGGGTTCGGAGGTCCACGGAGAGGCCACCCCTCCCGGGGGCCACTGGGCTGCGTGGGGAAGGAGCCAGCCCCTGGTGGGCTGGGCGCACCCCTCCCTTGGGCCCTTGCGCCTAGGGTTGAGGGGAACCCTAGAGGGCCCCTGCTTGGGGGCAAGTCCCCCTCCCTGGCCGCCGCCCCCTCTAGATGCCATCTAGAGGCCGGCATTCTCCCTTCCCCTATAAATAGAGGGGTGAGGGAGGCAGCCATAACACAAGCCAAGGCGCAGCCCTCCCTCCCAACACCTCTCCTCCTCCGTTGTGTGCTCGGGCGAAGCCCCTGGCAGTACTACTTCTCCACCATCATCACGCCGTCGTGCTGCCGGTGGAGCTGTCTTCCTCAACCTCTCCTTCCTCCTTGCTGGATCAAGACGGAGGAGACGTCACCCGTACCGTACGTGTGTTGAACGCGGAGGTGCTGTCCGTTCAACACTTGGTCATCGGTGATCTGAATCACGTCGAGTACGACTCCATCATCACCGCTCCCTCGAACGCTTCCGTACGCGATCTACAAGTGTTATGTAGATGCAAACTCACTCCCTTGACTCGTTGCTTAGATGAACTCATAGATGGATCTTGGTGAAACCGTAGGAATAATTTTAATTTTCTGCAACGTTCCCCAACAGGATCGTCGCGAGAACCGGAGGCGGGAGCGCCGTCTCAGCCTGGCCGAGATGGACGAGGAAGCCCTGGCGTTGTGGCGTCAACGCTAAATTCAACATCGCGCTAGGAGATGCGTCGTCCTAGGACTCCAGCAATGAGCGGTTTCTTGACGCCTACGCTCAGACATCGAAGGAGGACATCACCGAGGCAGAGCCCGAGTCGGAGAATGACGAGTAGTAGTAGTTTTTCGTTTTATCTATCTATCGTAGGAGAAGACTATGAACTATCTATGCACTATTTTGTATCGTAGAAACAGGCTATGTGACAAATTATCTTACATTTGTACTATCGGAACCAAATGTGTATCGAATCGTAGTTCACATAGTAGGCGTCAAGGAAAAAAATAAAATATAGCGCGCCTGCTGGAGCGGCTCGGGCGCGCTTATTTTGCGGTGGCCGCTGGAGCCAGTGCACCGCCGCGCGCAAAAGCTGGCTCACCTGACACTGTATACTTATTTTTAGCGCGCCACGTGTTGGACGGCTGTTGAAGATGCTCTGAGGGAGTACGCGTCCGCCGACGTATTGCAAGCCTTTAGATATGACAAAATTCAATTGATAAAACACTTCATCATCTTCCCCACAAGCCAAATCAATTTATTTTTTTGAAATCCCAACAACATCCTCTTGTTCTCTGGTTCATGTACTTGAATAAGATAAAAATTCTTCCGCTGTGACATCAGCCAGGAAACCAAACATCAGCCAGGACATTATCTACTCCCTTCATCCTGAATTACTTGTTGCTTAAATAGATGTATATCTAGCAGGTAGTATTATCGTGCAGTTGCTTAGGAGCAAAACCAGGCCTTCATGCCCGCATCCATATGTCGACAGCAAGTTATCACTTGCTTGCAAGACACCCATTTATTATTTTCAGCAAAAGAGGTGATCCTATGACTAGTTGCCTTTGGTCAATCCTGAACTAGGATATTGCAGTACCTTGCTTCGGATTCACATGGTATGGCATGACGCTGATAATAACATGTTGGCCTTATGATTTGCTCCATCAGTAAAAAAGATACTTGGGTTCTTCCTTAACAAATGGGAGCAATTTAACCTTTGGTAAAGCACGTGCACTCAACTGACAGCAACGAACAAGTGGAGGTATAACAAATGGATCAATAAACCAAGGCACCGACATAGCGCAAAGGATCTTGAGATCACCCGTTGGAATCAAGAAACCAAGGAATAATTTGCAGTAAGACACGGAGTAAATTTTAGTTCTCGAAGTGCTACTGGACCCTAGATTGATGCTAGATTTGCCTAATGTAAGTTGTTTCTTTTGAAAGACCCAGCAGTCAGCACCACTGTTCGTTTGAGATTGGTCAATATACTTAACGAGGCCTCATACTTAAGTATGACAACTACTGAGTGTAGGAGAATAAAGCTCCAAGGAGAGAGAGAGAGAGGAAAAAGAGCTTATCGGGTTAAAGCAGAAGCAGGCCCCAAAGATCAAAGCTCCGGAGGTGCTTTTGCTTTTCAAGCAGCAAGTACACACTTTGCTCCCTTGTATTGCAACCCTATAAACTCTGCTGAGAAATTATCTACAATATGTATTAAAGTGAACAAGTTTCTTGTTTACTTCTATACGCGATGTTAGAGAAGAAGAATCATTTTGCAATCTGTTAGTACTGATGTACTCCAATTGACAGTACAAAAGTTTAACGCATGACAGTAAAGATGTCTACCTGGTTTACACTACTGTGGAAACTTCACAATACAGTTGGAAACAGACGCAGGCAGTTTCCCGGGAAATCTCAGGTGTCTTCATCGAGACTCCAAATCTAAAGAAACCCTCCAGCTTGCCGTGACTCGCATGATCTCGCTCATCTTTATTCCCCCCACCTCCGCGTCCATGGAAACTGGCGCAGTCACACAATCTCACCATTCACCACAAATGCTTCAAGGTTCTGCAACACCACATGTACAGCCCATTGCTTAACTAGCAGTACTAGCTGAGCTGACTGATGGTGCTGCCACCTTTGCATGCCTTCCCTCGCCGGTGACCTCCGGGGAAGTCGACCGCTGAACCGACAGCCCGACGGGTCGACACGCGCGAGCAGCCACAGAGAAGCCGGTGGCCGTGTTCGCCTGTCATGGCGTACCCGTATGTCTTCCACGCGCAGGCGCCACCGGCGAGAGCGGAGGAATACAAGTCCAAGGGCGCAATGCCGCAGCCAGAGGTCAGGCCCCAGTGGCCTGTCGGCAGCGGCGCCGGGCGTGGGCGTGGCGGCGGCGGAGCCGGGTGGATGGGCCTTGGCTCCCGGGAGAGGCCGCTCGCGAGTGCTTATGATCTCGTGGAGCAGATGCATTACCTGTATGTGCGCGTCGTCAAGGCGCGCGGGATCCCCGTGGGCGCGGTCACCGGCGGTTGCAGCCCCTACGTCGAGGTGTGCCTCGGCAACTACCGCGGCACGACGCCGCACCACGAGAGGAAGGCGTTCCCGGAGTGGAACCAGGTGTTCGCCTTCTCCAGGGAGCGCGTCCAGGCCACGGCGCTCGAGGTGTTCGTCAGGGACAGGGACGCCGTGGCGCGCGACGACTACGTCGGCAGGGTCGCGTTCGACATCAGCGAGGTGCCGCTGCGCGTGCCGCCCGACAGCCCGCTCGCGCCGCAGTGGTACCGCCTCGAGAACGTGCGCCATGGTGGCAAGATGGTGCTGCCGACCGAGGTCATGCTCGCGGTGTGGGTCGGCACGCAGGCCGACGAGGCGTTCGGGGACGCATGGCACGCCGACGCGGCGTCGGTGCGCGGCGGCGCTGATGGTGTGGCCGCGGTGCAGAGCGCGCGGTCCAAGGTGTACGTGACGCCGAAGCTGTGGTACCTCCGGATAAACGTGCTGGAGGCACAGGACGTCGTGACGGGCGGCCTCGTCGGCGACAAGGTCCGGCAGCACGTCGAGGTCTTCGCCAAGGTACAAGTCGGCGGCATGATGCTCCGGACCAAGCCGTGCGCCATGCGGAATCCGACAAGCCTGGCGTGGAACGAGGAGCTGGTCTTCGTTGTGGCGGAGCCGTTCGAGGATCCGGCGGTGCTCATCGTCGAGGCCCGGGCGCACCCCGGCAAGGACGAGATCGTCGGGCGTGCCGTGCTTCCGCTCACCATCTTCGAGAAGCGCCTCGACCGCGTGGCGATCCACTCGCAGTGGTTCAGCCTGGAGCCTTTCGCGCATCCGTTGCGCCGGCCGGAAGCCACTTTCGCCGGCCGCGTCCACCTCCGGGCGTGCCTCGAGGGCGCGTACCACGTCATGGACGAGCCGACCATGTACGTCAGCGACACGCGCCCGACGGCGCGGCAGCTGTGGCGGCCGCCCGTCGGCGTGCTCGAGGTCGGCGTCCTCGGCGCGCAGGGCCTCACTCCCATGAAGACCGCCGACGGGCGGGGCACCACTGACGCCTACTGCGTGGCCAAGTACGGGCAGAAGTGGGTGCGCACGCGCACCGTCGTCGACTCGTGCAGCCCCCGGTGGAACGAGCAGTACACGTGGGAGGTCTACGACCCCTGCACGGTGCTCACGCTGGCCATGTTCGACAACTGCCACCTCGGCAAAGCCAATGCCGCCGCCGGCAGCACCGTCCTCAGAGACCAGATGATGGGCAAGGTGAGGATACGCCTCTCCACTCTGGAAATGGACAAAGTGTACACCAACGCGCAACCGCTCGTCGTGCTGCACCCGTCCGGCGTGCGCAAGAACGGCGAGCTCTGCCTCGCCGTGCGCCTCACCTCCGTCTCTCTCGCCAGCGTCGTGTGCTTGTACGGGAAGCCCCTCCTCCCCAAGATGCACTACGTCCAGCCGTTCGCCATCCCGCAGCTCGACGCGCTCCGGCGCCAGGCGATGAGCATCGTGGCCGCGCGGCTGAGCCGGGCCGAGCCGCCGCTGCGGCGGGAGGTCGTGGAGTACATGCTGGACGCGGGCTCGCACCTGTGGAGCATGCGGCGGAGCAAGGCCAACTTCTTCCGGGTCACGGCGCTGCTGTCCGGCGCGGCCAGCACGGCGCGGTGGCTCGTGGACGTGTGCCACTGGAGGAACCCGGTGACCACCGTGCTGGTGCACTTGCTCTTCGTCACGCTCATGTGCTTCCCGGAGCTCATCCTGCCGACAATGTTCCTGTACATGGCCATGGCCGGCCTGTGGAACTACCGGCGCCGGCCCCGCCGGCCGGCGAGCATGGACGCGAGGCTCTCCTGCGCGGAGGCGACCCACCCCGATGAGATCGACGAGGAGCTGGACACGTTCCCGACGTCGAAGCCGAACGACGTGGTGCGGCTGCGGTACGACCGGCTGCGGAGCGTGGCCGGGCGGATCCAGACGGTGGTCGGCGACGTGGCGACGCAGGGGGAGAGGGTGCGCTCGCTGCTCGCGTGGAGGGACCCGAGGTCGACGGCGCTGTTCACGGCGCTCTGCCTCGTCGGCGCCGTGACGCTGTACGTCACGCCGCTCCGGGTCGTGGCGCTCGTCGCCGGGCTGTACGCGCTCCGCCACCCGCGGTTCCGGAGCCGGATGCCGTCGGCCGCCGGCAACTTCTTCAAGAGGCTGCCCTCCAGGGCCGACACCATGTTGTAGCATGTACGTGATTCGTTGCGATTTGTTCATGTGTTTTGTTCGATTCTTCAGTTCGCTGCTGTGATGTGTACTAGTAAGTGTCAGTGACGGAGTGACGGCTACATCCTGGCAAGTCACTCTCACCAGCATGATCAAAATAGAGCAAATCCACTGCTAAATGTCGGTGAACTTCAAAGTGAAATGCCTCTGAACGGGACTGATATTTTCACATCGGGATTTGTGCTGCTATTCCTGTATACTCCCTCGTTAGTACATGAACTACATACATAGCAAAATGAGTGAATCTACATCTCACTGAATCATGCAAGTGCTTCTTTTGTTTGCCATATCTGAATCCATTTTCACAAAATCTGAATTCATTCAGCAGACGAAATACTGGAGGGCATGCATTTCAGAGGAATGACAGATCGACAGGACAAATGCATTAATCAGATTCATGTGTTCCAGCTTGATCCTTAGCATCTTTCCAGAGTTGCAGAATACTTCTGCAGGCTGTAGCATATCTGACAAACCTTGCTACCAGCAGACAACCACTTGAAAGTACAGAGTAAATATAGTTCCAGCAACATAAATGTATCTCACAAAATCAGGCGAGTACTTCTTTTGTTTGCCATATCTGAATCATTTTCCACAAAATCTGAATCCATTCAACATGCTGAAATACTAGAGGGAATGCACTTCAGAGGAATGACAAGTTGACAGGTCGTGTAGATGAGATGTTAATGGAACAAAAGGCCATTCATATCGCACATTTGTACCAACCCTTGCAGTGCAAACAGATTCACGGGTTCCAGTTTGATCCTTAGCATCTTTCCAGAACCTAGAACAGAGTTACAGAATACTTCTGACTTCTGCAGGGCGTAGGAAATCTGATAAACCTTGCTACCAGCAGACAACCACTTCAAATTCCCGAGTAAATGTAGTTCCAGCAACATCAAAATGTATTCCAATTCATGGTGCAAAACTCTTTCATATTCATCTACAGTACAATTTTTTAATTAGGCAAAGCTGCCCCTGTGCCCATGCAAAATTTTGAAGTACACAACAGCGCAGTCATATCTGAACTAGAACATGTTAAAGACTGAACAAGAACTTATAAGTTTGTCGCAACAAGATTTTTGTGCAACTTAAAACACCATAATACCCAAAATGGTAGCAAATCTAGGCAAAATAATATGAAGAAAATGAAGTCTTGGACAAATTGAGGCAATAGCTAGCGGTGCATAGCACATCCCAGGCCTCAGAATGGCCCCAACACGTCTCAGTAAACTGTTGATGAACTCTTTCCCGGCCCTAACACAGAACAGAACAAACTTTCTTTTTTGTTGGAACAAAAAAGGAGTTATTGCTTCTTGCCCCCAATTTGCATTGGACAATCATGCATCAACTTACAAGACAATTGAAACAGGAACCAGTTATCCATTTATAAATAAATCAACGCCACACAAAAAAGCAGAATCACAGGGAAGGCAAGCAAGTAATAACAAAACTAAGAATAAGAAATAAGTTTGTTTAGGGGAAGAACAGCTCATTGTACAACCCTTATTATGAATTGTAGCTCTTCCCCTTTTCCTTTGATTAGTAGCCTACAACAACAATGGAATCAGAATCCAATGTGCAGATTCAACAGAGCACCCATGCATAGGACATATCAGAATCTGGTTCTGGATACATGGCTCACTCACGCTGGATGAACCGACTCACGGAAGCATCCTCCACCTGCCCCGCCGCGCGCGCGATCAGGGCGACTGCCGGCGCCTGGGTCCCCTGCCGTGGTGGTGGATGGGGTCCGGCCCGGTGGGCACCTCCCTCTCCTCCTCCGCGCCGAACCCCGTCGTGCTCACGTCCTCCTCCGCGTCCTGCGCACCGTAAATTAAAACCCCATGAGCTCGAAACACGACGACAAGAAACCACCTCCAAAGGAGCGGCCTTTCCTTAGTCCCGAAGCCGTGGCATGGCGGCGCGGGCGCTGTTCGTTGCCGCGTACGTACCTTGGTCACATCCGGCTTCTCCTGCAGGTCCTGCGGGGTGTACATGGCCGCCATCTCGACTCGTTGCAATGCCGCCGCCGCTGCGAGGGAGACCAAAAAAGGCGTCAAAGAGCGCAGGAGATTTCCGGGCGGCGCGAGGAGCAGGAAGGTGGCCTTGCGGCGGGGGTTGCAGGGAGCAACGAACGCATGGCGGACGAGACGACGTACCTGACCGGGAAGACGAGGAGGTGGCGGCGGCGGGCGGCAAGCAGGCGAGGAAGACGGCGACGGCGAAGAGCAGCGCGACGACGCAGCGCGACCTCGCGTCGGCGGCATGAGCCATCCAATCCGGCCTTGGCCCTGGCGCCGGGCTCCTTGCAGGCGGCCGCCGGAGGAACGAACCCAAAGTAAACTGGAGAGAGGCTTTGCTGTTCTGTTCCGTTCCGATCCTCCTTCCGTCCAGACGCGCCGCGGCGGCGAGGTCTTTTGCGCTTCCCCCGTACGGGGTCTCACGTGCCGCGGGACACGTGGCGGGCATCCGGCCGCTCTGATTGGGCCGAGCGGCAGGAGAGGCTCCGCTTCGCCGTTACGGGGGGCTGGGTGGGTCCCATGTGCAGTGACCTAGCTGGGTGCTAGGGTGCGCCCGGGGATTCCGCTGTGATGACGTGAGATACAGCTGGTGATGGGACGACGACTGCGTGTTGCTGAGCAGGTGAGGTGATCGTCAGCCCAGGCCCGTTGGAGGTCACAGCTAGCTTTGCCTTGCTCGCCGCGCTTTTCTCCTCTCTTTCTTGGACGGAGGTACTAGTAGCAAGGATGTGAAAGTGAGTTTAAAATTCAAATTTCAGAATCAGTAATGGAGCTAGACGAAAATCACTGCAGATTTTGGCTTAAATGTCATCAACTTCGGGATCAATTGTGTCAATCTTAGTTTGTGTGCCTTTTGTGATCCAAAATTCATAGGGGCACGCAGGTGCGGGGTACGCACCTACGAAAACACCTGCAGCCGTAGATCTGCGCCGTGATTCGTGCACATGTTTAAACAGAAAATGATTGAAAAATGGATTGAAATTCTTTAATTGTTTGAATACGGGACGACATACATGTTTATTTTTACATGAAAACGTCTGTTGATCCTTGTTATACGTCTGCCTACCTTTTTTTTTAGATAATACGTCTGCTTATCTGTGTGTATCCTACATCCCTCGTTATATTATTCCACGGGTCCGTGCAACGTTCATCTTTTTATTCCTTCACACATGTCATGTTCTGCTCTTGTGTCCCAGTTCTGTTTCCTCCTCTTCTTTTTCGGGTTTTCTTCTGTCCAATTACTTTTCTTTACGTGATCTCCAGTCGTGCATCGTTCTTTCCATGCAAAATTGCTATTGTCGTTTTCCCATATTTTTCTGTTCACTTGCCTCAAATATGAATCTTTCTATTCTTCAGTACTTGCATTCTTGTATTGTCAAATATTCATCTGTGAAAACACTTCGATGTCACAGTTATCATTCTCCCCCTAGCAGATATGATTTCAATTTCATTCTTCAAAGTGCACTATTTTTTGCATTATTTGATTTTATTTTCAGTGCTAACATGTTTTCTCTTGTTCTACCAAGTTACAATCTACGAGACGGATCCTTTTCATCACGAAACTTAGTATGTGCATAAACTTAGTATGTGCATTCAGTTTTGCACGTTGGAACTGGTGCCTATACCGCTAGATCAGTTTCTGGTGATTTATTAATGCGCACAACAAACAAATCGGACACCAACTTAACTAACATTAATATTTGTGGTGCACACAACGCAGATGCCTCATCTTTTTTCTCGCTCCCCTTTCCCCAACCTATTCTTCCTTTTTAGTCCCATCCTCTAAATCTGCTATGTTCGGACTTCTACCAGACGTTGTTGCGACTGCTTGGAGGATGTCAACAGCGACAGTCATGGATGAGGAGTACGCCGTCATCATGTGGTTGTGGAGGTTGCCCATGCAAGAAGAGCCATGGAAAATCTGGATACTATGTGGTTGTGAAGGGACCAACCTTCGTGGATACTATGTTTGTAGACACATGATCTCCATTTACAGATCTGCTGATAGTTGTGAAGATGCTCGCGAATTAGTACTAGTAAGTCTATCTTAATTAATATCTTCTACTCCACTCATATGACACATTCTGATTTCAAAATACTACAACTCATCTTTGAACCGAGGACCCCTGAACCGCTCCCCGCTGGTGAATCACTGATGGTTAGGAGATTTATCAGCAAATTCTTTCTGAATCACTACATCAAGCCCACTGGTGATAACGAAGATTTCAGCATGCCTTCTCCTGGAACAATGAGTAAGAGTTAGCCGTTAAACATATACACATGGATCTATTGTTTTCCATGTGATGATGTTTTCGTATTCCGTACACTATGATTAATTATGTAATGCATATATATGTCGACAAATAATTGGAATTTAGCTACCATTTGTTCAATTGCAATTGTTGCAAATTCTGATGAATGTTATTCCTGTGGACACTATCTATTCAATTGCATATGGTGGCGAATTTGCTTTTTGCATGCCGATTCAAATGTGATATTTTTTGTTTTAACCTGGCCATTGATGCGCACACGGTTCAACTAAATGAGTATGTGCGATCCACAACGGAAAGCATACGTCAATCATAGCAGAACCGTCGGACACAGCAGATTGCTGACGATTTGCAGCACTTCTACGTGTGCGTAGGGGCTCCCGAACCGTTTGTGATAGCACATTATCGCACGCGAGAGCTTATAGTAAACCGTGCTAAAATACAATCCCACTCGTAAATTTTTCAGGAAACGTATGCAGTCCCAAACGGAAAGCACACGTCACTCATACCGCAACCGTTGGTGATACACGACAAATCAGAAACGATCTGCAACACTTGTGTGTGTGCGAAGGGGCTCTTGAACCATGTGTGATAGCACATTATCGCACACGGTAATTGTTCGTGAAACGTGTGCAATGGTGTCATGCATGGCAGACGATTTCCGCAGAAAACTCGTGTGCGATGGGGCACATATCGCACACAGTTCCTATGTTGGCCCATGTGCCTTAGATACTGTTTAGCAAACGGTTCAGTATGAAACATCGTTTAGTTTCACTGCGTCATTAGAAACGTTTGATTACCAATCCCACTTGTGTGCCAGAATGTGGTGTGTGCGATATGTTGTTGCATCGCATACGATTACATTTGGCAACGCATCTGCATCATTGATGACCCACAAGTATAGGGGATAAATCATAGTCCTTTCAATAAGTAAGAGTGTCGAACCCAACGAGGAGAAGAAGGAAATGACAAGTGGTTTTCAACAAGGTATTTTCTACACGCACTAAAATTGTCGGTAACAGATAGTTTGTTAGAAAGATAAATTGCAACGAGAAAGTAAAAGTAATGGTAACAAAACTGCAGCAAGGTAGCCCAATCCTTTTTACAGCAAAGGACAGGCTAGAACAGTCTCTTATAACAAGCAAAGCGTTCTTGAGGACACATGCGAATTTCATCTAGTCACTTTCATCATGTTTGTTTGATTCGCGTTCGCTACATCCATGACAAATTTATGACAGAATCAAGATAGTCATACATATGCTGTCGTAGAAGTGTTCCATGACATTACGAAAATTATCATCACGGAAGTGTCCACTTCCATGACGATAAATCGCGTGTCACAGAAGTGCTTTCGTAAAGGGTGACCGACACGTGGCATCCACCGTAACGGAACGCCGTTAAGCTATCGGGTCGGGTTTTGGATCCGATAACCCGTTAACGACCCGACCAATGGGGATTTTCCGTGTAAAATCATCATTGGTCGGAGGAAACACGATGTCGGCTCACCATTGGGACATATGTCATCCACTCATTGGACAGAAGGCGCCTATGATGCGTCGACACGTGGCACGGCCCAACAAGTTTAATTGGGCCAGCCCAATTAAAGGCCCACAAGTTTTGCGGACCATAATGGGCCGGCCCAGCTAAAGGCCCACAAGATTTTGCAGACCATAATGGGCCGGCCCAGCTAAAGGCCCACGAAATTTTGTGGGCCATAATGGGCCGGCCTGTAAAGGCCCACAAGATTTTGCGGGCCATAATGGGCCGCCCAACTCTGAGCCCACAAGATTTTGTGTGCCATAATGGGCGGCCTGTAAAGGCCCACAAGATTCTTGCAAATCATAATGGGCGGCCCACCTAAAGGCCCACAGATTTCGCCGACATTAATGGGCGGCCCAATTGTGAGGCCCACAAGATTTTGAGGACCCTAGTAGGCGGCCCATTAACTGGCTGCCATGTTTTGGGCCAAATGTCGCCCATATCGATCCGGTCCATTAATGGCCTACCATGTTAGGGCCTAAAAGTGGCCCATATGAGATCCGCCCGTTATAAGCCTACCATGTTCGGGCCAAATTACGGCCAGATCGATCTGCCCTTTAAGAGGCTTTGGGCTCAATTATGGCCCATATCAAATTCGCCCGCAGCTGGACACTATGCTTTTGGGCCCACTTGCTAAAGGCCCACTTAGTAATTCGACACGATATTAGTTTGGCATTGTTAAGGGCCGTTTAACATTTCGCCCTATATTAATTTCGGCCGTTAAAAGCCCGTCATATAGTTGGGCCTAACTACGACCCTATTTGCATCCGCCGCTTTCATGAGCGATATCTGATGGGCCAAACAAGGACCGAGACAATTTTGGCTCGTTAAAAGCCCGTGATTTGATTCGCACAATCATGGGCGGGGTTCATTTCGCTACCGCCGCCCGTGAGCTGTTTGGCACGTTTGGGCCCAACCTACATCGTGATTGCATGACGGCCCGAGTATGTACCGTAATTTTACGGTTTGGCGGTTTATGCGAAGAGGATATATATGATAAAATAACTGCAGCATCGTGAATAAGAAAAACCTAGACTATACAATAAAGAAATTACGGCATATTACATCCTTTGGGCATCAAAGTTCGCCACTATGATAATAAAGCACAAGCAGACGATGAGATTACATACTTTGGGCATCAAAGATCGCCACCATTGCAAATAAACACGCCGACAAAATAATATACAAAACCGACAAAGACTTCAATAGAGTTCAAGAAAGGTTAGCCTATTGGGAGCTGCAGCGAGCGGTGAGCAAGATGATGAGAATGCGCTTGTTCAACACTTATATCTTCCTCTCTCGAAAGATAAACAAGCGAAGACGGATGACGGGTTTTGCACGTAAAAGTATCAAGTCTTGACAATTCATCACATTTCTTACTAACGAATAAAGTGACAAAGTTTAAAATTGCATTAACACAATATGGTATTGTTCAGGTCAAGACATGGAAGGAAATGACATTGTGAAGGAGTTGGCAGCTTCACGACTACACCGGATTACGGATCAAGAACTCATAAGTATCAATGGTTAGTGTCTTTGTCAATTTATACCATTTCAAATTGGCAAATAAAGAGACGGTTTAAATAATAGTAGAATGATATGACATTGTTCATAGTTAAGACATTGCAGAATATGACATTGTCTTTGTAGTGGGTAGGTTCACCACACCTTTGGATTACGGATGAAGAACGAAGCATACATGCGGTGCAAAAGAAGATCACTTGCTCAGATAGTTTAATTTACATGGTATGAAGAAGGAACTTGGTTGTACAACTGAAAACTTAAATTGAGGAAGGACAAACTTTTGTTTATGAACTACATAATAAACTTTAAATAAGCAATTTGATGCAAACACCAAAATAAACATTTATTGCAGTCATGCCTAACCAAATATATACAACAAAGTTTGAAGGCTTGAGATGGACAAACTTACATTATTGGTGAAGACAGCTCTATAAAGGCCTTGTCCATGCCGATGGGGGGGGGCAATTCAAGAAGTTTGCCACAGAATCTTCTTCAAAAGCATTGCCTTTATTCTACATTTTGTTAAGAGTAAATATAGATGTGATAATATACGAAAAAATGGAGAATATTTAAGATAAGATGAAGAGTGATGCTACATAACCAAGTAGCTATAAATGTAAGTCTTGAGAGATACAGCAAAAGGTACAGCCAAGAGCAATGCACACTAAACTTCTTCAAGACCAACCTTATGGTAAGAGTAAATATAGATCGATGTGTAGAAAATGGAGGCAAAGGAAAATAAGCTGCAGAGTGATGGTACATGAACAAATACTGTCATTATAAGTACATCGATAAAGGACAGCATATACTTACAAGAACAATGCAGATCTAAAAAACATTGGCATTGGATATATTCTACACTAATGTAACCATTCATACAGATCGAGATAGTTTGGAGCGAACAATTGATAAGCAAGCTATCATGCATCTGCTGTCACATAATGAACCGGTATGTATGCAAGTACAGTGATACAGGACAACGGTACTAACAAGAGCAAAGCAGCGGGCAGCATATTTGCGATATCACGTCGTTCTTTTCAAACCGAATTCTTCATCGAGCAGATTTCCGCAAAAAGATCCGTAAGGCACATGCGGAAAAGTAGAAGTTCAAATTATCATGTGATTTCATAGACAATACCTCATCACAGGAACGAGACCGATTGCATAACAAGGTTTTTCCATTCAATGTCTTATAAATTTAGCACAGGAGACTTCACCGGAAATTGTTTATAGACTTGCCACCAAAGTGTGATTTCCTCAGTAACATCGACATCGCTGCAATGCTTCCTTGAAAAGCACAAGCAAGCTTTGCTCGTCATGACTATCCAGATTGACCCTCGCCTAGTTACAACAATGTAATGTAAATCATTAATGTGTTCAATCAGCAGAAAACAGGAAAATAATAACCATGAATAATAGCACTTACACGTAAGTTGGACAGGAAGATGTGAAAATGGTGTTTGTCTTCACAATAATCTTCCCATGATGGGAATATATGCACGTAGTCCCTAACAACATTGAAAGCATTGTCTTTTAAACTGGGAATAAATGGAATGGGGTTCCAATCTGCAGGAATTGGCTGTCTCTGCGGTTGGGATAGGTCTTCGACGGTGGACTTCTTGTACTTTTTCTTGGAGTGGGATTTTTACGTGGTACAGCTGGTGCTATGGCAAATGAAATCGGTATACCTTTTGCTGGAGTGCAGGTCCTATGTGGTGGGGCTAGTGGTGTGGCCAGTGAAGTATGGGTACAGTCTGCTGGAGTCGGTCCTACATTTTGTGTCACTGGTTGTACAACCAATATAAGTGGGGTGCTGTCTGGTTTCTCCGGCACCACCATGTTTTTCAAGGACTTTGCTGGTGCTCCTTCAGGTTCGGCAATCACCCTCTTCCTTTTTGATGTCTGATGCACACGAATAGCATTTGAGTGAAAAAAACATGGTATGATGACAGATGGAATATGTATTGATAATGGATGGGCATGGCATCTCGACATATATGATGAGTAAACTAAGCAGATGGCGGTGCAAAAAAGTAGAAGAAATGCAAGACAACATATGCAAGATACCCGCAATCAATAAAACATTGCCAAATTAGAACAGGCACCTTGATGGGTGAACAGGACAGGCCATCTGCCTTTGACTCCTCGAGGTTAGAATAGTCATTAGGATCATATTCGAACAAGAGTCAACAGTGGGGGCGTATGAGTTTCATTGCATCGAATGGCACTCAATGCCTTGGTGCCAATTTTGTAAGTCATTGCAGTGTTTAGCTTCAAGAGTGGACTGCTGCTAGTGCGACACAAAGCAGCTACACAGATCATAGTGTAGATATCATGGGAAAACCTTAAGCATCAGAGTAAAATCAACAAAGTGGAACTTGCTGGAATATATGTGCTAGTATTGCCGGTATGGCTAGAAAGGCTTCGGATACGAGCTCTCTTCAAGTGAAGGTGCGGTACTGTTAATATCAGTGTAACTCTCAAAGGCGACACAGCTCCGCGCATTTCCTTGCTATTCTTATAGGATTCAAGTGGGCAGGCCACTACAAATCCTATTCCTATGTTTACAAGATCCTACGAATCAAAGAGGCTCAAAGTGTCCATCACAACCGACCATATAGACCTCTACACTGCAAATATCCCTGCTCATCTTCAGTACAAGGAACATACTGTACTACTAGCATACTCCCTCCGTTCCAAAATATAAGTCTTGGTAAAGACTTCCACTATGGATCACATACAGATGTATCCAGATACATTTTAGAGTGTAGATTCACTCATTTTGCTCCATATGCAGTCCATGGTGGAATCTATACAAAGACTTGTATTTAGGAATGGAGAGAGTACATATTAAAGAAGAACGGAAGAGGAACATGGTAAAGAAGAGCAAGCAGATTTTGGATAATAAAATGTTAGTTGCACAGTGCCCACACAAGATGAACCAGAGCACATTAAGAATGCAACTCCCAGCTGTCTCTCGACCATTTTAGGCGGTTGGATGAAGATCCTACGTCTCCTAACCTTTCTTCTTCCTCGTCTCTTAATTCTTCCCATCTGAGAACACCTTGCACGGGCCGGGCCGACCACCGCCCCCACCACTGTGTTCTCTGCCACCCCACCCCCCACCAGCGTCGAGTTTTCTTCGTTCGGCGAGGCCCCACAACCACCCGAGCCCCTTGGATCACACCGGCGAACTCCAGCGAGCTCTGAAAAATCGACTGACCCAATTTTGAAATTTAGTCTGCTGAGATTTAACTAGTGTGGAATATAAAAGGGGAAAACCATAAGCATTGGGAGTATAGAGTTGAGCGTGCCATGGCGGATCTGAAGGTGAACCGGACAAAGGCAACTTCGCAAGCAAGACAAGAAATCAGAGTAAAGCAGTGGCGATATATTTTCTTGCTGCGATAAATAAGTTGAGCAGATACGAAAGAGTACCGCCTCTGGTGCGGCGTCGTGTACGCATCTGCTGAGAATTTGACGGTGCTGCGGTAGCGATGGCTGTCGGTGGCGTGGAAGCAGATCTAGGAGGGTAGACGGTGGTGGCGGGGCGCGGTGGACGAGACGGCCGTAGGAGCAGCGCCGGCAAGGTGGACGATGGCGGGGATGAAGCGAGAGGACGGGATGCAAGGATCCCGGTCCGAAGGCGTGGATGAGAGAGGTCGATCTCTTGTAATGGACGGCGACGTCGGGGAATCAGCTCTGGCATGGTGGAGGAGGATGGCGGTGGATGGGGTGGCGGATGGCGGCGGACGGAGGAGGGTGGGGTGGAGAGGGTGTTTTGGCGCCCACGGAGTGCTAATGGGGAAAAGGGAGGTAGAGAGGAAGGGGAACCATGTATTGGGCGCTTGTCTCAAATGTGAGGAAATTTACAAACTTAGCCCCGTTTCAAATTTCTACTACATCACAGCAACATTAGTCGGTTGGGGATAGGACGGTAATCTCGCATACACGAATATTTGCCGACAAGAGTTTGTTTTTGGCGCCCACCGTGTATGAATATGAATCGGGAGGAGTCGATTTGGTGAGGGCACTTGTGTTTTGGCGCCCACCGTATGAATCCGGGTGAGAGGCGGTTATGTCACGTTTGGATGAAATTACAAACCTACCCCTATCGAAACCTATAGAAATCCAGCAGATAGGCTTTGCGTGGCGAGGGATAGGAAGTAGTGATTTCCATCTCGCAGATTTTGGTTTCGGTGGGTTTCTGCGACTTTCCCGCCGTTCAAATTTTGCACAAGTGCACGTTTATCGTGCCAACTCAATTCGAATCCCGTTTGTATTCTACTATTTTTTCAAGGGATCCATTTTCAATTGGAATTACATTCTATATACATCAATTTTTTATATATACTTTCAAAAGCACAACAAAGAATTCTGCTCCTTTATATGTATAATATGATTTACAAATACAACGATCTCGAAATCTTAAGGTTGAATTGAAAAAATGTAACCAAATTATGTTCTACTAAAATGTATGGATCAGTAATACCTACATATTAAATAACATAGATGTGCATGAATTCATATGAGTATGCATGTTTGATAGATCAATTTTGTTCGAGTATGGATGACATGTATCATCATCTCAATTCAAATATTTGAATCCTTTTTGTTCACTCCTTTCACGCCCATCTCTCTCACATGCATGCTCCTTCAGGTAGCTATCACTCTCTTTTCTCCAGCTCACCCGCACGCTCACTTCATGTTTCTCCTATCCTCGCAAACATGGTCTCTCGATGTCTCCCTTGAGAAGTGTCACACTCTCCCTATCATTATACATTACACGGTTTTCATTATCTCTCACGTCTCTACTGTTCTCTGGTACTCGGTACCTAAGCTTTCTTTTTCACCGCCACACACACAGTCTCCACTCATCTTTCACTTTATCTTTCTCTCTATGGGATTCTCTCACACACCCTATATGTCTCTGCATATGACGCATACCACTAAAATTACTCTCTCTCTCTCTCTCTCTCTCTCTCTCTCTCTCTCTCTCTGTAGACACAACATTTGTTGCGGTCTCCTTTTCGTCTCCATCCCAGACTGACATTATTCATTTGTTTACCGATCAGACAACCCCGACTACCGTCTCCTCTCTCTCTCTCACACACAGACACACACACACACACAACTCCTGCTTCCACTCCCCTTCCCGACTACCGTCTCTCTCACACACACAAAACTCTCGCTTTCGCACCCCGACTCGTACTTCTCTCACAAACATTTATCGACTAGCTAGCCTCTAGGTAGGTTTATATACCCGCAAACTTGTGCTTCCACCATCGCATACATGTCTCTCTCCTGCTCCTTGTATCTATGTAGATTTTTCTTCCCTTCTCGAGACACGCCCTCTCGATCGTGCACACACGAACTATCGCCTCATTTTAAGCTGATACCTATCGCACACACACTCCTTGTGTCTTTGTCACACATGCACTCCGTCCTCCTCCACTCTCCCTCTCTCTCACACACACATGGGCTTTTTACAACAACTAGCAAGATGCCCATGCATTGTACGGAACATCAAGATGCATTTGTATGAGTAGTTTATCTTGTGGGGGAAAATGATGAACGAGGGAAGGCCTTATTTGCAAATGTGGAGAGGGGTGTGGGTATCTTTTTGCAAAATTGTCATAGTTTCCTTCCTATCCGTCAGATATAGATCGGACGGCCTATATTGTAGGATGGCAGGCACACGATCATCACTGACAATGCTTTTTATAAGAGTAGGGATGAAAATAGAGTTGGTGATGATGGTGGGCCTGCCATCCTGCAATGTAGGTCGTCCGATTTATATCTGGCGGATAGGAAGGAAAATATGGCAATTTACCCGCACTCTTCACCACATTTGCAGATAAGGCCTTCGCTCGTTCATCCTTTTCTCCCACAAGATCTTGATGTTCCGTGCAACGCACGGGCATCTTGCTAGTAAGAGTAGAAATTAGACATATACCACTTCTCAAATCTTGAAACCAACAACATTCCTCCCTTATCTCATCAAAAACGCCAAAGGAATATATTTTGAGTGAAACATAACATATTTTTAGTGATATACGTATTTCAAAACTAGACTTTTTTTTTCTATCAAATCGGTGAATATGTGTAACATCCCAAATTTTCAATTTGGAATGTTATACATTAGGTCATCATGCATATCATATTTTCTCGCATTTTCCGATCCTAGAAAATTTCACGCAACTCAAGGACCCTCGGAGAGAGTTGGAAGTTTCATTATTTTCATATTTGGGATTTCCCAAATTTTGAAAATAGGATCATTGGATTTATTTAATTATCTTCATAAAGTTTTTCCTATAAAAAAAATTAAGAGAGGGAATAATATGACCTTCCCAACATTTAGGAAAAATGAAGATATTATAAATAAATCAAATTTGGCTTTTGAAAGATTTATTTGCTTTAGGCAAAAACGAGCATTTAAAAAAAAATATATGCATATTTGCCGTTTTTAAAGTTCATTTTGTTCGACTCATTTTTAGGAGTCGGGGAAAATTAATTTTATTAAATTCGGAGTTCGTTTGGTATTTTTTTAATCCGTTTAGTTTTTGTTTAAAAAAAAAAACTGCAAGGCGCGCCCTTTGGGCCAAGGCCCAGCCTGCCCAGCCGCCTGCCCACCTCCTCTCTCTCCTCACGCCCAGCAGCGCAGCGCGTTGCCCGCCGCCTTGGCGAGTCCGAGGAGGACTCCTCCACCTCCCCGGCTTGCCCCTCCCCAAGCCACTCGCCACCCCCTCTCCTCCTCACCTGCGCCGCCCGCCTCCCCGAGTCCCCCGCTGAGCCCTGGCCGAAGCCACCGGAGGTAGCTGCCGCCACCCGCCCCGGTCCGGTTTTCTTTAGAAAACCCGATCCGGTTTTTTTGAAGATGTTCGGTTTTTTTTATAAAAAAAAACCCTAGATGGTTTTTATTTTTTCCGGTTTTCTTATTTAACGAACGTTCACCGAACCGTTCGTTTCAATGAATGTGTTCGTTGGATTAGTTCTGTTAACGAACGTCCGTTATTTAATTCGTTCGTTGTTTTCTTTTAATCGGATTCAATCCGTTATTTTTCTGATTCGATTTCCGATCCGATTTTCAAATCTGTTTATTTTCTCGCTCGTTTATCGGAATCAGGTGATTCAAGCGCTGGAGTTTAATTCTTAAACCGCCGTTCCGACTAACTTACTTACACAGAGTTTTGCTACTGTAAAGTTTTGACCTAGTTTCAGATTGCTAAACCGAGTCGTTCTCTCTCGAGTTTCGACTTTCGATGTTTTATTTGATTCGATTCTTTTGCAGCCAGGGTTCTTAAGTTGAACTATCTGGTTAGATCTTTTATTCGAGATTTCCCTGTGCATTAGATGAGTACTTATTGTATGCTTGTTGTTTGTCTGCGTTAGATCACCCGGAGTGCGCCGCTTGTTACTTCGAATCTCTAGGTCTCGCGGATCATCAGCAAGGCAAGTAACACTTGATCATACCTTTTCTACTACCCAGTTTTATGCATTAGCCCTATTCCTCAAACACTTGCATGTTTAGGATCAACTTAAATTGTGGGATGGGAAGTAGACTGAGGTAGTACCTATTACCTGTTTTACTTATGAAACCTTGGGAGTTACTTCTACGTTTGCTGTTATGCCATGCTATGCTAGTAGACGTGGATTGGGTGAGTGAATATCCATGACAGATGTGAGATTGTTAATTAATGGTTTATCTAAGGTGGCAACCTAAATACACATCTGGGTGGATTGAGGCACTGGTTTCCATCAGACTTACTGTATTTCTTGGACCGCCACCTGTGCTCTAAGGGATCATAAGATTATTCAAACTGGAAACTTCGTGTGCAGCCACAAGCCAATTATGGGCTCTGGCGTAGTTGACTAAGTTGTGCGAACTCTTACGGGTAGGCTAGCTGATGTAGGGGATGTAGGTTGGTACGGTCTACCCACATGTAAGGTGCTAGCGCTTCGAAGACTATGTCTCGGTCATCCGCTTCTCAAACACCATGTAGTCACGAGAACCAAGCGAAGGCGATCGAGTCTTGTGGGGAAAAGTCGCAAACCTCTGCAGAGTGTATAAACTAATCATGATTAGCCGTGTCCCCGGTTATGGACGTTTTGAGTATCGGTAATTGAATATCATGTGAATCTCAACATGTTACTTCTAATAAAAGTTGTTGGGTTTTGATGAGTACTTTTTAATTGGGATTGAGGATCTGTCAACCATTCTCAATGTTTAACAACCACCATGATAATTAAATAAAATTATTCCTTTGATGTAGGGAAAACCAGCTTTATGCAAATGTAACCGTAGAGCCTTACCACCAGCCATATATGCATGTAGTATAGGCTTATTGCTTCATTGCTCTTTATGTGTTACATTGCCAAGATATTCCATGTGTTGAATTGTTTTGGGCTGCAACTTTCACGTTGCAGCACTTTTCGAACGACGATTAAGGTGTTAGGTCGTGGTTCTATACTCGATGATGCCGATGGAGTTGATGGACTCACTTATCTTCCAAGCCTTCCGCTGTTATTATTAGATGGCCTTAAGCCATATTATTATATTAAGTTCCCTTGTGGACAACGATGTAATAAGTGTGTGATTGCTACTCTGCTATAAATCCTTGAAATCTTGTGTGGTGGTGTCAAGACATCGATCCAGGATGACATCGAGCACGAGACTTGATCCATTCGGTCTGGTCGCTCTGAGAGAATGGTATCGAGCACACGTTGTTGTAGGACACGACCACTAAGTTAAAGCCATAGATCACTACTCTCTTCCCATTTTCTAACTCCTCATCTTTTCTACTCTCTTTAGGATGACGGACGCGAAGATCAAGTACACCCAACCGGATGAAGGCACACCTTTTGGATTTCACTTGAAGGAAGTTACCAAGTACCGAATATTGGACTACCAAGCTTCACGGGACTTTCAACGCCACTCTGCTGAAGAGGAGCTGGAAGATTCAAGCTCACGTTCCAGAAGGACATTCGCCCCAATCACCAAGCCTATAGATAGTGTCTTCAGTGCACCTACTTGGAGTCTGGGAAAGAGCATGGCAGCTCACATCACCATGGGACGCATTGGAGAAGTTTATCATGAAGACCTCAAGGACACCATCTACCAAATTTGCGGACGCCGAGATGACAACTGGGACGTCGTCAGCACCAAGAAGGATAGATCCATTGCAGCGTTCATCCAGGAGTTAAATCAACACATTCGACGCCAGGAGAACCAGATGTGCAATGATATGTTGGAGTTACAGAAGACAAAGGGAAGGATCATCGAACTGGAAGGAGAACTAAAGACTACACGCAAGGACTACATGGACGAGATCGTAGCTCTGGCAAGACACAATAACGATCTTAAGTACGAGATCAAGAACTCAAGAAGAAGTTGGCGCCAGGAATGAAGACCAAGATGTCGATTGTCCAATCGACTACATCAACATCGGCGACACCGATTCGGATCCAAGTGAACCCGACTTTGAAAGACGGTGGAGCAGACATCATGGAGTCTTCCACGGTTCAAATTAGTAGAAGTCCCCACATATTATTAGTATTTCCTCCATGTAAACATTATAGTACACGCACTTTTGCGATAGTTAGATCGTTGTAAGCCCTTGTTTGATTGAATGAAGTGATTTTGTGTGCATTTGCTCATGTGCATTTGGGTAGTGATTCCCCTTAGACCTCATTCTATTCTAAATTTCTCTTCTTTTCTAAAACCCATCAGATGCCTCCAGACGCGACCCGGATTCGTTTTCCGCCAGAGATCACCCAACTGATCCAGCAGAGAATACCCTGATTCAAACATTGGTGCGAACCAGGCAACAACAACAACAACAACAACCCACCGCCACCACCACCACTGCGGATCACCTGACTCGTTTCCTTAGACTGAATCCGCCGGTGTATTCGAGAGCACCGAGCCGATTGTGGCAGATGATTGGCTCCGCAAGATAGGAAGGGAGTTGACCACTGCAGGATGCAGATGGTGAAAGAGTGAAGTTTGCAGACATCAGCTTGAAGGACCCGCAGCAGCATGGTGGGAGAATTTCACAGCCACTTACCCGTAGACACATCACATGGGATCAATTTCAGCAAGCTTTCCGCACTGCCCATGTTTCAGCAGGAGCCATGGCCATGAAGAAGCGTGAGTTTCGCAACTTACGCCAAGGAGGAAGGACTGTTGGCCAGTACGTGGATGACTTTAGTAAGTTAGCACGTTATGCCCCAGATGACGTTGCTACAGACGCTGCTAAACAGGAGAAGTTTCTAGAAGGACTAAATGATGAGTTCAGCATGCCGTTGATGGTAGCAAGTTTCAACAACTACCAGGAGTTGGTAGACCGAGCCCTCATGATTGAAGGAAAGCAGCAGAATTGAGAACTGCAAGCGGAAGTATGGACAAGGGAAGTATAACTCGGAGCTCAAGCGAAGCCTCGTTATACCCCTAAATCAGGAATTCAGTTTCAGCATACCCATGGAGGAGGTAATTAGATAACCATAATAGCACCAAGAATGGGAACGGAATGGAGGAAGCAACGGACAGAATCGCACCAACCCGTCAACACCATCCAAGGTAGACTGAGTCACATCACTTGCTTTAAGTGCCGCAAGATCGGGCATTATGCAAATGACTGCCCGAAGGCCAGAATGGAAATGGCAATGGAAGCTCGAAAGAAGCCCAACCCTTTCAACAGGGACAGGTGAACCACATTGATGTGGAGGAGGTTGAAGATCAGCCCGATGCAAGAATCGGTAAGTTTTGGTTAAGTCATTTATCTGCAGTTGTTCTTTTCGATCTTGGTGCATCACATTCATACATATCAAGGGATTTGTGGATAAGTACAAGTTACCAACCCAAGCCCTTAGGTCACCCATGCTAGTAACCTCACCCGAGCAAGAGTACATGGCTAGTAAATGGTGTGATCGACCGCCATTAAGGATTGGACACTATGTTTTCCCCTCGCACCTAATAGTTCGGAATCCCAAGGATTGGATGTGATATTAGGAATGGATTGGTTATCAAAGTATGGAGGAAACATAGATTGCACCACAAAGTCAATTTTGCTCACCACACCGAAGGAAGAAGGATTAAGTATGTATCACGGCACGAGCCGAGAAGAGCGCAAGTTAATTGCCCGTCGAGTGGTGCGGGAAGAAGTACCATGGTGAAGGATTTTCTGATGTATTTCGGAAGAGTTGCGGGAATGCCACCGGATAGAGACATTGAGTTTTGATCGAGCTGTTGCCGTGAACAGCCCGATATCGAAGCGACCGTCTGGGATGCCCGCAAAGGATTTGGCGGAAATCAAGAAGCAGATTAAGGAACTATTGGATAAAGGTTTTATTCGCCCAAGTTCATCACCTTGGGGATCACCCGCTTTGTTGGTGGAGAAGAAGGATGGATCTTTGAGAATGGTTGTTGATTATCGTGGATTGAATGAAGTAACAATCAAGAACAAGTACCCACTACCTATGATAAATGATCTGTTTGATCGCTTGCAAGGAGCTAAAGTGTTTTCCAAGATCGACTTGCGATCAGGGTACCATCGGTTGAAGATTCGGGAGCAGGACATACCCAAGACAGCATTTACCACGAGATATGGACTGTACGAGTATACCGTTATGTCATTTGGACTGACTAACGCACCAGCCTATTTCATGAACACGATGAACAAAGTGTTTATGGAGTTTTTGGATAAGTTCGTCGTGGTGTTCATTGATGACATTTTGATTTTTTCGAAGAATGAAGAGGAACACAAGGAACATTTGCGATTGGTTTTGGAGAAACTGAGGGCACACCAGTTGTATGCCAAGTTCAGCAAATGTGAGTTTTGGCTAAAGGAAGTTGGATTTCTCGGACATGTTATATCCGGAGAAGGAATAGCGATTGACCCCACAAAGGTTGAGACCGAACCAAATGGGAAGCACCAACGACAGTTGGAGAGATTCGGAGTTTCCTTGGACTCGCAGGATACTACCGAAGATTCATTGAGAATTTCTCAAGGATTGCCAAGCCTATGACTGAATTGTTGAAGAAGGAAAACAAGTTCATATGGACTGAGGACTGTGAGGCAAGTTTTCAGGAGTTGAAGAAAAGATTGGTTACCTCACCAGTTTTGATATTGCCAGATCAGACTAAGAATTATGAGGTGTATTGCGACGCTTCACGTCGAGGACTTGGAGCAGTGCTTATGCAGGAAGGAAGAGTTGTTTCGTACGCTTCACGACAACTTAAGCCCCATGAGTTGAATTATGCCACACATGATTTGGAGTTAGCAGCCGTTGTGCATGCCCTGAAGACGTGGAGACATTTTCTCATTGGAAATCATTGTGAAGTATATACGGATCACAAGAGTTTGAAGTACATCTTCACACAAAAGGAACTGAATCTCAGACAAAGGAGATGGTTAGAACTTATCAAGGATTATGACATGAGATTGCATTATCACCCCGGAAAGGCTAATGTCGAGGCGACGATTGAGCCGTAAGAGCCACGTCAATACTCTAATGATGGGAGGAATACCCAATGAGTTAGCCGAGGACCTTCGAGAGCTATGTTTGGAAATAGTTCCGAGAGGCTATGTAGCAGCATTGGAGATTCAATCGACCTTCGTTGGACAAAATCGAGAAGCCAAAAGGCAGATAAGGAAGTTGCCTCTATAAAGGAGAAAATGAGCAAAGGAAAAGCTAAAGGATTTCGCGAGGATGAGCACGATACCCTATGGTTTGAAGACCGTGTTTTTGTGCCCAATAACATGGAGATCAGGAAGTTGATTTTGCAAGAAGCCCATGATTCACCCTATTCGATTCACCCAGGAAATACCAAGATGTATTTGGATTTGAAGAATACTTTCTGGTGGACCGGAATGAAGAAGGATATTGCGGAGTATGTAGCAATTTGCGATGTATGTCAGAAAGTAAAGGCAGAGCATCAGAAGCCAGCAGGATTGTTACAACCATTGCCGATACCCGAATGGAAGTGGGATAAACTAGGCATGGATTTCATCACAGGTTTGCCAAAGACTCGTTCAGTTATGACTCGATTTGGGTCATAGTCGATCGCTTGACTAAGGTAGCTCATTTCATTCCATCAAGACTACCTATAGCAGTGCTAAGTTGGCAAAGATATATATGACCAGAATTGTGTGTTTGCACGGAGTTCGAGGAGCATCGATCGGATAGAGGAACCCAGTTTACATCGAAATTTTGGAACCGGTTACACGAAACATTGGGAACCAGATGGAATTCAATACAGCTTTCCACCCAGATCGATGGATGACCGAGAGAGTCAATCAGATTTTAGAGGATATCTTTGAGAGCTTGTGCACTAGATTATGGATCTAGTTGGGACGATAATTTGCCGTATGCAGAATTTTCCTACAACAACAGATTACCAAACCAGCTTGAAGATGGCACCTTCGAGGCTCAGATGGAAGAAGGTGCAGGACACCGTTGTCATGGGACTAAACCGAGATCGTCGGTTGTTTGGACCAGATTTGATTAAGGAGTCGAACAGAAGGTTAAGTTGATTCGAGACAGCTCAAGGTAGCCCATCCTGCATGTAAGAGCTATGCCGATTCAAAGCGCAGCGATTGAGTATGAAGTTGGAGACAGAGTATATCTTAGAGTATCCCGCCACGAGGAGTTAAGCGTTTTGGAGTTAAAGGAAAGTTAGCACCGCGTTCGTTGGACCATATAAGATTTTGCAACGCATGGGAGAAGTTGCTTATAAGTTGGAATTGCGGAAGGACTGTCAAGAGTTCATGATGTATTCCATGTTTCTCGATTGAAGAAATGTCACCCGAGATAGCAGAGGTACCGTTAAGAGACACAAGTACACTGGAAGCAAACAGCTTGAAGGATGACTTAACATATGAGGAAAAACCGTTAAGATTCTCGATTATGCCAGCAGAGTTACCCGCAGATAAGGTTATCAAGTTTTGCAAAGTTCAATTGGAGCCACCACACCGAGGATGAAGCCACCGGGAAAGAGAAGAAGTTTTGCTCAAGGACCACCTCACCTATTTTCTAGTTAACCCGAATCTCGAGGGCTAGATTCATCTTAAGGGGTAGGTTTGTAACATCCCAAATTTTCAATTTGGAATGTTATACATTAGGTCATCATGCATATCATATTTTCTCGCATTTTCCGATCCTAGAAAATTTCACGCAACTCAAGGACCCTCGGAGAGAGTTGAAGTTTCATTATTTTCATATTTGGGATTTCCCAAATTTTGAAAATAGGATCATTAGATTTATTTAATTATCTTCATAAAGTTTTTCCTATAAAAAAATTAAGAGAGGGAATAATATGACCTTCCCAACATTTAGGAAAAATGAAGATATTATAAATAAATCAAATTTAGCTTTTGAAAGATTTATTTGCTTTAGGCAAAAACGAGCATTTTAAAAAAAATATATGCATATTTGCCGCTTTTAAAGTTCATTTTGTTCGACTCAATTTTAGGAGTCGGGAAAATTAATTTTATTAAATTCGAGTTCGTTTGGTATTTTTTTAATCCGCTTAGTTTTGTTTAAAAAAAAAACTGCTTGGCGCCCTCACTGGGCTAAGGCCCAGCCTGCCCCAGCCGCCTGCCCACCTCCCTCTCTCCCTCATGGCGCACAGGCAGGCTGCGCTTGGCCCCCGCCCCAAGCGAGTCCGAGGAGGACTCCTCCACCTCCCCGGCTTGCCCTCCCAAGCCACTCGCCACCCCCCTCTCCTCCTCACCGCGCCGCCCGCCTCCCCGAGCCCCGCCGGGCCATGGCCACCGGAGGTAGCCGCCGCCACCGCCCGGTCCGGTTTTCTTTAGAAAACCCGATCCGTTTTTTTGAAGATGTTCGGTTTTTAAAAAAACCCTAGATGGTTTTATTTTTTCGGTTTTCTTATTTAATGAACGCTCACCGAACCGTTCGTTTCAATGAATGTGTTCGTTGGATTATTTCTGTTAACGAACGTCCGTTATTTAATTCGTTCGTCGTTTTCTTTTAATCGGATTCAATCCGTTATTTTTCTGATTCGATTTCCGATCCGATTTTCAAATCTGTTTATTTTCTCGCTCGTTTATCGGAATCAGGTGATTCAAGCGCCTGGAGTTTCGCTACGAAACCGCCGTTCCGACTAACTTACTTACACAGAGTTTTGCTACTGTAAAGTTTTGACCTAGTTTCAGATTGCTAAACCGAGTCGTTCTCTCTCGAGTTTCGACTTTCGATGTTTTATTTGATTCGATTCTTTTGCAACCAGGGTTCTTAAGTTGAACTATCTGGTTAGATCTTTTATTCGAGATTTCCCTGTGCATTAGATGAGTACTTATTGTATGCTTGTTGTTTGTCTGCGTTAGATCACCCGGAGTGCGCCGCTTGTTACTTGAATCTCTAGGTCTCATGGATCATCGACAAGGCAAGTAACACTTGATCATACCTTTTCTACTACCCAGTTTTATGCATTAGCCCTATTCCTCAAACACTTGCATGTTTAGGATCAACTTAAATTGTGGGATGGGAAGTAGATTGAGGTAGTACCTATTACTGTTTTACTTATGAAACCTTGGGAGTTACTTCTCGTTTGTTGTTATGCCATGCTATGCTAGTAGGCGTGGATTGGGTGAGTGAATATCCATGATAGATGTGAGATTGTTAATTAATGGTTTATCTAAGGTGGCAACCTAAATACACATCTGGGTGGATTGAGGCACCTGGTTTCCATCAGACTTGCTCAGATTTCTTGGACCGCCACCTGTGCTCTAAGGGATCATAAGATTATTCAAACCGAAACTTCCGTGTGCAGCCACAAGCCAATTATGGGCTCTGGCGTAGTTGACTAAGTTGTGCGAACTCTTACGGGTAGGCTAGCTGATGTAGGGGATGTAGGTTGGTACGGTCTACCCACATGTAAGGTGCTAGCGCTCGAAGACTATGTCTCGGTCATCCGCTTATCAAACACCATGTAGTCACGAGAACCAAGCGGAGGCGATCGAGTCTTGTGGGGAAAAGTGCAAACCTCTGCAGAGTGTATAAACTAATCATGATTAGCCGTGTCCCTGGTTATGGACGTTTTGAGTATCCGTAATTGAATATCATGTGAATCTCAACATGTTACTTCTAATAAAAGTTGTTGGGTTTTGATGAGTACTTTTAATTGGGATTGAGGATCTGTCAACCATTCTCAATGTTTAACAACCACCATGATAGTTAAATAAAATTATTCCTTTGATGTAGGGAAAAACCAGCTTTATGCAAATGTAATCAGAGAGCCTTACCACCAGCCATATATGCATGTAGTATAGGCTTATTGCTTCATTGCTCTTTATGTGTTACATTGCCGGCATATTCCATGTCTTGACCCATTTTCGGCTGCAACTTTCACGTTGCAGACTTTTCGCATTTACGATTAAGGTGTTAGGTCGTGGTTCTATACTCGATGATGCCGATGGAGTTGATGGACTCACTTATCTTCCAAGCCTTCGCTGTTATTATTAGATGGCCTTAAGCCATATTATTGTATTAAGTTCCCTTGTGGACAACGATGTAATAAGTGTGTGATTGCTACTCGCTATAAATCCTTCGGCTTGTGTGGTGTCAAGACATCGATCCAGGATGACACCGAGCACGAGACTTGATCCATTCGGTCTGGTCGCTCTGAGAGAATGGTATCGAGCACACGCCGAATGTGAGGACACGACCACTAAGTTAAAGCCATAGATCACTACTCTCTTCCCATTTTCTAACTCCTCATCTTTTCTACTCTCTTTAGGATGATGACGCGAAGATCAAGTACACCCAACCGGATGAAGGCACACCTTTTGGATTTCACTTGAAGGAAGTTACCAAGTACTGAATATTGGACTACCAAGCTTCACGGGACTTTCAACGCCACTCGCTCAAGAGGAGCGCTGGAAGATTCAAGCTCACGTTCCAGAAGGACATTCGCCCCAATCACCAAGCCTATAGATAGTGTCTTGATTGCACCTACTTGGAGTGCAGGAAAGAGCATGGCAGCTCACATCACCATGGGACGCATTGGAGAAGTTTATCATGAAGACCTCAAGGACACCATCTACCAGATTTGCGGGACGCCGAGATGACAAGCGGGACGTCGTCGGCACCAAGAAGGATAGATCCATTGCAGCGCTCATCCAGAGTTAAATCAGCACATTCGACGCCAGGAGAACCAAATGTGCAATGATATGTTGGAGTTACAGAAGACAAAGGGAAGGATCATCGAACTGGAAGGAGAACTAAAGACTACACGCAAGGACTACATGGACGAGATCGTAGCTCTGGCAAGACACAATAACGATCTTAAGTACGAGATCGAAGAACTCAAGAAGAAGTTGGCGCTCAGGAATGAAGACCAGTATGTCGATTGTCCAAGCGACTACATCAACATCGACGACACCGATTCGGATCCAAGTGAACCCGACTTTGAAGACGAAGCTGGAGCAGACATCATGGAGTCTTCCACCGGTTCAAATTAGTAGAAGTCCCCCACATATTAGTAGTATTTCCCTCCATGTAAACATTATAGTACACGCACTTTTGCGATAGTTAGATCGTTGTAGGAATAGTCAGCTCACGTGATAATTTGATCCATAGGAGTTGATGGTCGGGACCACAGGTGAACGACTTGGAGCGCGGTGGCTCGCCAGTTGCCACAGATCGAGTAGCCACGCTTAAAATATCGTTTTCTAGCGGGTTAAGAGTTCCGATTTTCAATGGCGCGTTATAAGTAGTAAGTAGTTTTGAGCGATTGGTATGGGCGAAAATGGAATTCATAGTACTACGTACCTCCTTGGCGTATGGTTGTATGGTTTTTTTGTGATGGAAGTTGTATGGGTTTATGTTGCGAGATGTTGAACCTGGTAGTTCTAGGGCAAATACTATGGTTTAGATTTAGATGCTGGTTTTCAAGAATGAAAATCGGAAGGGAAACCCTTCTTTGATTAAAAAAACTACTACCTCCATTCTCGGTTTACTAGTCCCCATCGTACTTTGGGTCAAAGTTTGTCCACGAATTTTACTTGTAAAATGTGAATGGAAAACGCAGATTTTGTTATACCCAAACAAAAAGGACTGGAGGGAGTGATTGCTTTGACACGGACGCGACCTCTCATAGCGTGAGCATTGAATCAAGCGCCGCCAAGAGGGTCACTTTCGCTGCAGCCCAGTGAGCACGCTGTTGATGACCCACAAGTATAGGGGATCTATCGTAGTCCTTTCGATAAGTAAGAGCGTCGAACCCAACGAGGAGCAGAAGGAAATGATAAGCGGTTTTCAGTAAGGTTTTCTCTGCAAGCACTGAAATAGTAGGTGATAGATAGTTTTGTGATAAGATAAATAGTAACGAGCAACCCATAAACTAGGGTCCATATCAACCCCTAACGAAGCAACGCATAAACTAGGGTTTAAGCTTCTGTCACTCTAGCAACCCATCATTTACTTATTACTTCCCTATGCCTTCCTCTAGGCCCAAATAATGGTGAAGTGTCATGTAGTCGACGTTCACATAACACCACTAGAGGAAAGACAACATACATCTCATCAAAATATCGAACGAATACCAAATTCACATGACTACTAATAGCAAGACTTCACCCATGTCCTCAGGAACAAACGTAACTACTCACAAAGCATATTCATGTTCATAATCAGATGAGTAATAATATGCATAAAGGATCTGAACATATGATCTTCCACCAAGTAAACCAATTAGCATCAACTACAAGGAGTAATCAACACTACTAGCAACCCACAGGTACCAATTTGTGGTTTTGATACTAGATTGGATACAAGAGATGAACTAGGGTTTTGAGAGGAGATGGTGCTGGTGAAGATATTGATGGAGATTGACCCCCTCTCGATGAGAGGATCGTTGGTGATGATGTTGGTGATGATTTCCCCCTCCCGGAGGGAAGTGTCCCCGGCAGAACAGCCCCGCCAGAGCCCTAGATTGATTCCGCCAAGGTTCCGCCTCGTGGCGGCGGAGTTTCGTCTCGTAAGCTTGCCCATGATTTTTTCCAGGGTAAAAGTGATGATATAGAAGAAGATGGATGCCAGAGGCCCACCAGGGGGCCCAGGAGATAGGGGGCCGCACCCTGCAGGGGGGAGCGCCCTCCTGTCTCCTGGACTGGGTATGGGCCCCCTGGCCTATTTCTTTCGCTCATAAATTCTTAATAAATCAAAAAAGTTGTTTCGTGGAGTTTCAGGACTTTTGGAGTTGTGCGAATAGGTTTCAACGTTTGCTCCTTTTCCACCTGAATTCCACCTGCCAAGCATTCCCCCTCTTCATGGTAAACCTTGTAAAATAAGAGAGAATAGCCATAAGTATTGAGATATAATGTGTAATAACAGCCCATAATGCAATAAATATTGATATAAAAGCATGATGCAAAATGGACGATCAACTCCCCAAGCTTAGACCTTGCTTGTCCTCAAGCGAAGTCAAATCAAAAATATGTCCACATGTTTAGAGATAGAGGTGTCGATAAAAATAAAATACGGACATGAGGTCATCATGATCATTCTAATAACAGCAACATATATAGATTTTTGTCATATGATTTCCTATGTTCAACTAATAAGCAATTCACAATGTCAAGTATGGTTCAAAAACTTCATTGGGAACTAACAAACTATAATCCCAGTCATTGAAGCAACTGCAATTTATCGTAACATCAGAAAGAGTCAATAATGGAGCTTTTCAGCAAGCTCACATACTCAACTATATCGTAGTCTCCTATAATTGTTAACACTCACGCAATACTTGTGGTTATAGAGTTTCAGCCGGACACTGAGAAAGATAGGGGCTTATTGTGTTTCCTCCCAACATATTCACCTTTAGGTGATGTCAACAATAATAGCCTATGCCAACTTACATCCAATTGGATATATGTATCATGATCTTTCAAACACGAGGAGCTTGCCAAAGGATAAAAATAAAAAGGGAAAGGTGAACATCACCTTGACTCAAGCATAAAGTAAAACATAAAGTAAAAGATAGGCCCTTCGCAGAGGGAAGCTGAGGTTGTCATGGCACGTTTAGGGTTTATGCATGAAATCTTAATGCAAAAGAATGTCACTTTATATTGCCCCTTGTATGTGGACCTTTATTATGCAGTCCGTCGCTTTTATTACTTCCACAACAAGTTCGTACAAAGCTTATTTTCCCTGCACTAATAAGTCATACATATTTAGAGAGCAATTTTTATTGCTTGCACCGATGACAACTTACTTGAAGGATCTTACTCAATCCATAGGTAGGTATAGTGGACTCTCATGGCAAAACTGGGTTTAAGGATATTTGGAAGCACAAGTAGTATCTCTACTTGGTGCAAGAATTTTGGCTAGCATGAGGGGGAAAGTCAAGCTCAACATGTTTGGAAGGTCAATGACAATATACTTTAACTGAGGTGTCGGAAAACATAAACCATTACGTTGTCTTACTTGTCCAACGTCAACTCTTTTAGCATGTCATACTTAATGAGTGCTTCACAGTCATAAAATATGTCCAAGATAATATATTTATATGTGAACCCCTCTTTCCTTATCACTTCCTATTAATTGCAACGATGACCAAGGCTACGTTCATCAACTCTCAACAATTTTTATGCCTCATACTTTCTATGTGTGAAGTTATCACTATCCATAAGATCAATATGAACTCTTTTGTTCTTTCTACCTTCTCAAGATCATAGCAAGCATAGCAAAGCCCTTGACTCAACACTAATCTTTTTATAGATAGCACACAGACTCGCTTACATAAAGAGAACACAATGCAAAACTCAAAACTACTTGATATCAAAACTTCAATCTACTAGATCAAGATACTACTAAAATGATCGAACTAAATAAAGCGATAAATATAGGAGTGTGATGGTGATACGATACCGGGGCACCTCCCCCAAGCTTGGCAGTTGCCAAGGGGAGTGCCCATACCCATGTGATTATTTCTTCGGAGGTGATGGAGGTGGTGATGACGACGGTGGATAATCGCACACTGAGCGTAAAAGCTCCTCCAATTTGCGGATAATTCGCACATTGGCAGTTGAGCAGTATTCAAGAAGGGTCTACCAAAAATAATGGGACAAAAATCATCTTGTGGGGAAGCAAGAACAAGAAAATCAGCAGGGTATTTAATCTTCCCACACAAGAATTCAACATCTCTAACAATCCCAATAGGTTTAATGGTGTCACTATTAGCAAGCTTAATAGTAACATCAATGTCTTCCAATTCAACAGGTGCAATATCGTGCATAATTTCTTTATAAAGATCATAAGGTATCGCACTAGCACTAGTACCCATATCACATAAGCCATGATAACAATGATCTCCTATTTTAACAGAAATAACAGGCGTGCCTACAACAGGTCTACGTGTCTTAGTATCGGGTCTAGCAATATTAGCAGTTTCACCCAAGAAAGAGATAACATGCCCATCTAAGTCCTCATCCAAGAGATCTTTAATCATAGCAATACCAGGTTCAACATTAATTTGCTTAGGAGGTGTATAGGTCCTAGTATTACTCTTACGAACAATAGTCGAAGCTTTAACATGATCTTTTATCCTAACAGGAAAAGGAGGTTTTTCGACATAAGTAGTAGGAATAATAGGATCACTATATGTAATAGTCTTTTCTTCAACTGTAATGGGTGCAACTACTTTCACTTCAACAGGAGGATTATATTTAAACCACTTCTCTTTAGGGAGATCAACGTGAGTAGCAAAAGTTTCACAAAAAGTAGCTACTATCTCAGAGTCAAGTCCATACTTAGAGCTAAATCCACGGAAAGCATCGGTATCCATAAAAGATTTAACACAATCGAACTTAGGTGTCATACCTGACTCCTTACCATCGTCGGAGCCCCAATCTTTAGAGTTGCGTTTAATTCTTTCCAATAAGTCCCATTTGAAATCAATAGTCTTTAGCATATAGGAACCAGCACAGGAAGTATCGAGCAGGTTGCGATTATCAAGAGAAAGCCGAGCCTAAAAATTCTGAATAATCATTTCCCGAGAGAGCTCATGATTGGGGCATGAATATAACATTGACTCAAGCCTCCCCCAAGCTTGAGCGATGCTTTCTCCTTCGTGAGGCCAGAAATTAGATATGTAATTACGATCACGATGAACAAGATGCATAGGATAGAACTTCTGGTGAAATTCCAACTTCAGTCGCTTATAATTCCAAGATCTCGTATCATCACATAGCCTATACCATGTCATTGCACCCCTTCAAAGATAAAGGAAGACCTTCCTTTTGACAACATCATCGGAATACCGCAAGCTTAAATAATCCACAAACTTCATCCACAAAGATAAGGTGTAAATCGGGATGCAATGTTCCATCTCCTGCAAAAGGATTAGCTAGCAGTTTTTCTAGCATACCCGAAGGAAACTCAAAGTGAATATTTTCATAAAGTTCAGTAGGTTGAGGATCATCTCTTTGCTCTTCTGGTTGGGGTGAAGATGCCCCAAACAAGCCCCTCAAAGGATTAGTTTCCATAGTGACAAGTAATGAAAATTTCAGCACACTATATAAATGTTTCCATACCAAGTTCCACTCACCAAAAGCGCTACACCCCGCAACGGCGCTTTAAAAGAGTCTTGATGACCCACAAGTATAGGGGATCTATCGTAGTCCTTTCGATAAGTAAGAGTGTTGAACCCAACGAGGAGCGTATGAAATGATAAGCGGTTTTCAAGAAGGTTTTCTCTGCAAGCATTGAAATAGTAGGTGATAGATAGTTTTGTGATAAGATAAATAGTAACGAGCAACCCATAAACTAGGGTCCATATCAACCCCTAATGAAGCAACGCATAAACTAGGGTTTAAGCTTCTGTCACTCTAGCAACCCATCATTTACTTATTACTTCCCTATGCCTTCCTCTAGGCCCAAATAATGGTGAAGTGTCATGTAGTCGACGTTCACATAACACCACTAGAGGAAAGACAACATACATCTCATCAAAATATCGAACGAATACCAAATTCACATGACAGGGTATGGGCCCCCTGGCCTATTTCTTTCGCTCATAAATTCTTAATAAATCAAAAAAGTTGTTTCGTGGAGTTTCAGGACTTTTGGAGTTGTGCAGAATAGGTTTCCAACGTTTGCTCCTTTTCGGCCTGAATTCCCACGCGGCATTCCCCCTCTTCATGGTAAACCTTGTAAAATAAGAGAGAATAGCCATAAGTATTGAGATATAATGTGTAATAACAGCCCATAATGCAATAAATATTGATATAAAAGCATGATGCAAAATGGACGTATCACACGCCTCCTCGCCGCGTGCAACCAGCTTAAGACCGCCTACCGCCTTCATTGAATCTGCTTGGCGTGCAGTTCAAGAATACGTCATGTCCTTCCATGAGCCGCAGGCATTTTAGAACACAAAAATGACTAAAATATAATTAATTTATGCATGGTCTTGACTTGTTGTGCTCGCACTGGTAGCAGGAACTAGTAGAGGTTTTTCTTTATTTATAACTCTCCTCACGTTTTTTTGGCTTTGAAATGAATCATGGTTGTGGACATTATGTATGAAATGTGCAGATAGCTGTGAACATGAGTGATATGTGGAAGTTGAACATTTTGTGCCACATCAGTAGATGCACGGACATCACAACATGCATGCTGACTGGATAAACATTTGAACCTAGCTATTATGAAGGAAATTTTGTATTGACAACAGTTTTAGATAGCAGGAGTGAAAAGTGCTAGTTATGGACTAGAGGGGGGGGGGGTGAATAGGCGATTTTTATGAAAGTCTTCAAATCACGGATGTGTCGAAGATAAACAACAGAAATGACCTAGTTGATATGCAGCGGAAGATAACTACAACAAGCAAGCCATAGTCAAGTATGCAATAATGTGAACGGACAAGACTAATAACAGGTATGTAGTAAGGATTAGGATGGAAGATAGTATGAAGCCAAACAACAATAGAAGTCAAGCAGTGAAGTCAAACAGATAAGACATATAAGCAAAGACTTCACGAAGACAAACTCAGGTTAAAGGAGGGAAGGGATAGAACCAGTCATTTGTTGAAGACACATGATTTGTTGGACCAGTTCCAGTTGCTGTGACAACTGTACATCTGGTTAGGGAGGCTGAGATTCAACTCAGAAGACCGCGTCTTCACCTTATTCCCCTTGAGCTAAGGACACACAGTCCTCGCCCAATCACTCTTGTCGGGGATATACCCCGCGGTGTAAACAGGCCGGAAGTTAACCCAGCCGGACTTGGCGGTTTATTTGAGGTCCCGCTGGCACTTGGCGATATTCATCTGGTGACCCGCCTGCACACGGCAATTTACCAAAGAACCCGCCAGACGTTGTAACTCATCGGTGACCCAATGGACGGGTCGAGGAGCGACAAGACCCGGTGGCCCGTCTGGCAGTTCATGAAGGCCGGTTCAACTGTTGTGGGCCGGTTTAAGAGGAAAAGGCATGAGGAATATTTACCTTACAAGGAGTTAAGACCAGGACTTGTATCCGGTTTGTATTAGAGATAGACTAGTCCTAATCCTAATAGGACTCCACATGTAACCCGCCCCTTCAACATATATAAGGAGGGGCAGGGCTCCCCAAAGAGGGAGAAGCTACAAGCAAGAAGAAACAATCTTAGGGCTAGACACAAAGAGGAGAGCCGGTTTACGGCGACTCCCTCGTGATGATAATGAGACCTAGCCTCAAACAACATGTAGGGTTTTTACCGGATGATGTTTCCCGGGGCCCGAAGCTGTCTAAACCCTTATCTTGCATGTTGATCTGCCCTGCGTCTCTCGTCCCAGTCAACCCCTCTCAAGCTACCACATAGATGCGTTGGCCTCGCGACTAAGTCCTGACACTAAGGACATCTGCCGTGACAAATCCACGACAGTTGGCGCCCACCGTGGGGCTCGCGCACGGTGGTGTTGAGTTCTTGGAGGAAATTTGTTAGGGTTCAAGAAGCTCGCGATTGACCAGACGAAGAAGAGCCAGAGAAACAAATCGTACAAGACAAACCGGTGCGGACAGCCTTGCGGCAGGGTCAAAAAGTCTATCGCTTGAGATCAGAATCACGATTCCGGAGCTGGTTTTGGAAAAATTGCTGAAGCCGTGTCAAAGATGAAACAAAGGTAAGGATCGTGAATCGAGCGGTCAATGGCAAGTTTCCAGCCAACCATCGCTTTGTCCCGCATGAAAAATAAGGTTAAAATCATCCAACGAGCCTGCTCAATAGTCAGGTAAAGCTCAACTTTTGAGGAGCAGCAAAAAACAAGGAAGTGGATAAGACCACGGAGTCGGTCTCCGCCGCCTCGCCGAGCACCTATCGCTTCGCTGGCCGAGACGAGCAGCAGCGCCCCCCGTCCGCAACCTGTCTCGCCTCCGCTATGGCAGTGCAGCTATGGCTGGCGCGCCATCGCTCTCCTACCGCGCCGCGACCCCAGCCTCCTCCACGCGCGCGCAGTCCTCGTCTCCACCGCCACCCACCGCGCGACTTCGGCCGCCCGCTCGTCATCCCCGCTCCGATTGACTGTGCCTCTGCCAACCCGTCGCCGGTTTGGCCGCGCCTCTCCAACCCGTTGCCGGTTCGTCCGCGTCTCTCCAACCCGTCGCCGGTTTGGCTGCGCCTCTCCAACTGTCGCCGTTGGTGCGTCTCTCAACTCGACGCCGGTTCGCCATGCCTCTCCGGACAGCCGCTGTGGCGGACGACTTCAAACGACTAGCCGGATCGTCCACACCTTGCTCCGGTTTACTGAAGCCTCCCCGCTGCCTGTACTGCCTCCGCTACCGGCCACTTCTTGCCTTTTGGGTCGCAGTCGCCGGGTCGCCGCTCAAGAGTCACTGGCCGCAGTGGTCAAACCATCAAACGAGCTAGTCGCAGCTCTGTTGACGCGCCGGGCTACACGGCGGGTTGTTGATTGTCGTTCGCCCCGCACCCTTGAACCGGCCTCCGTCACCTCAAGCCGCCGCCCGGCCCTCCACCATCGCCGCCGCTGACTCGCCGTGGTTCGCCCTTCCACCGCAGACTCGCTGAGCCGCCAGGAGCCTCACCAGTACCGGTCCGTCGGATGGATCGTCGGCCGCCGTCGTCCGAGTGCTGAGCCGCACCGCGTTGAGTGGTCTCCGCCTGCAAGCCGCTGCTGCGCTCAACCCGTTTCCCGCCGTGGCCATGCCTTTCGCCCGCATTGCTCTGCCTCGACCCTCGTGCTGCCTTTGACCCAGCCTGTTGCAGCCACGAGCTGCCCCTGCCTTTGCTGTGGTCCCAGGTGTTTTTTATGGAATCCCAGAGAGAAGCTGCGCATGGTAGAACACAAGAGCAGAACCTACATCATGGAGTGTTGTGGCATTAAGTCTGTGAAGCTCATCCTCGCCAAAGAACAACAAAAGAGATCAAGATCATCATTGTTAATCTGTTTCATTGCTGTTTGGAGAACCAAACAAAAACAATACTAGTCAAATACAAGTCTCTTTCCATTAGAGCATTCCGTGGAAAGGATGTGCATGCATGAAGGTCATTCTGCCAACTCAACCAGAGCACGAGTCCCAGCGATCTGTGTTAGCTGTCATAAGAAGATGCAAAAAGCATTGTGGAGCACTACCAGTACTCTGTGAAAGAATTCTATGTACAGATCATCAGTCATTCAAAGACATCAGGATAATGATTTATTATAAAGGTGGAGTCATGCCGTGCCTATGGAATGTGCATTAGTGTCATCATGCATCGGCGTCTGCGCCCGCTTACTGTTGAACGGGCGTGCGGAAGCCGCCGCTCCTGCAGGCCATTCTACACCAACACGACACGGCTGACTCGCCCGTCCGCGCGGCGTAATGCGCCTGCGATTGACTCGCCCGTTCGCACCAGGCTTACAATGCCACGGTTGATTTATCGGTTGTCCAAGCGAATCAGGTGCTATCCCTCCTATCCGCACGTACTTTATTTAAGAACAATTACTCTGGCCTATATCTTTTTATACAGGACAAGTGCTCACTATAAAAGTGATGCCCTACTGTGGACGGCGCGCGCTAGCTGTTCTACACCGGCATCTGTGCATCACACTGATGAACCGGAACACAAACCGCCGCCCCTGCAGTCCGGACTACATCAACAATGTCGCGGCCGACTCTCTTGTCCGTGCTGTCTTATAACCCCGCGGTGGATATTAACTGGCCTGACATATCAGGTGAAGTCCATCCATTATATTTTTATATTAGATATTGCTTTCTTTAAAAAGAGCAATTACTCCGGCTTGCAAAATTATCTAATGCAGGACCCTAAACCGCCATATTGGTGCAAAAATGTAAAAGGCCGTCAGAAAATTTCCGGCTCACAGTGGTGCTTCCGGTTTATAATCCGGTTTAAGAGGAAACTATCTCTTGCAAAGCTCTGACGCTCTCAATATCCGGTTTAATGTCCGGTTCAAGAAGGATTTATCTCTTGCAAAAAGTTAAAGGGTGCCAAAGAGGACCTGCTGCCATGATGCGCGGTCCAAACATGGGTATCATGCCTTATTGGCTTATCATATTATTGATCACTTGGGGGCTTGGTCGTATTTGAACCATAGCCACGCCTCTTGATCGGCCTAGAGCCACAACATCACTTGGGGGCTTGGTCGTGTCCGAACCAATGCAACACCTTTTGATAGGCGAAAGCCACCAGATCACTTGGGGACATGGTCAAGTCTGAACCAGTCACGCCTCTTGATCGGCCTAAGGCCATATAGTCACTTGGGGGCTTGGTCGAACCGAACCATTGCCACGCCACTTGATCGGCATAATGCCACGGTTTCAGTTGGGGACCTGGCTGACTTGAACCATAGCTACACCTTATTGGGAGCTTGGTCGTGTCCGACCATGGTAACACCATCTGATCGGCTCAGTAAAGCCTCTTTTTGCAAACGGTTTTATCATTGCCTTTGCTTCCATTTTTTCATAACTGTTATCTGATTTTTGTTGCGGTTTTTAAACCGACATTGTTAATCCGGTTCGACTATCAATTACAAATTGGCGCAACACGGTCAAATCCTAATCCGGAGACTATCTGCCCGGTTTGATTTTATGTTACCATCTTATTATGGAGTAAACCGGTGTTCATTAACCCGGCTTGACTTTCAATTACAAGTTGTCAGTACATGATCAAATCATAATCCGGAGACTATCCGCCCGGTCTGGTTTGACTACGAGTTGCCGGTATTATATATGGTTAAACCGTGTTTATCACAACCCGACGGTTTTATCATAAACCGCACAAGATGAAAGGAGTTATCATTACTCAAGATTGGGGTTATCACCCTTACTACAAAAAGTTGGTAAACCAATGATGTGATTCAATGTCACGGTATGATATATTTCATATTTGATTATTCTTAAGTGCAGCCTTGGTTATAAACCTGGGTTATATGTTGGGCATTATGATTCGTCCCGTGTAAACCGCCAGACACTTTAAACTTGTTGTATGCGTAAACAGGTTGAATAAAGCATGATGATAAATTATCCGGTGTTTATTAAACCGGCCTGGCTTTAAGACGATAAGTCGCCAAGATATGATGAGAAATTATCCGTGTTTGTTAACCCGGCCCGGCTTTGGACTATAAGTCGCCAAGACATATTTGGATTGCGCCATTGGAATCATGCGCTTATAAATCATTGGGTTATATTATTCAAATAGCCAAACTTGTCTGAATTTTCATTATGATATTGAATGAATAAGGTTTTTCATACCAGATTATATTATCTTGAATAGCCAACATGGCTAGATTTTTATTATGGTTATCAATAACCAATATTATGATTGAGGTTTTCAAAGTCGCTTCAGCAAGAATGGCTATTATTTCATCAATGGGTATGATTTATTCTACAATGGAGGAATAGTCCCGAGTCGCTGCAGCTTACGACCCGCACTTGGGGGCTACATTATTTAAGTTGAGATTATATCAAATATGCAAGTCTCATGTCGCTGCAAGCATGCACCATGACACTTGGGGCTAATGCAAAGTAATTTTTGCTCATATTATTGAAGACCCGACTCATCACATTATAATGAGTCGGCCCTTGGGGCTACCAATTGCTCCTGCCAACAGCTTGAAGGTACAAAGCTTTTTATTCATTATATTGAAGGGTCCACGCTTCAGTTGGTAAAGCACAAGGCTCTTAACCTTGTGGACGTGGATTCAAGTCCCATGATGGGGTTACATCATATGATGTTATTTTCATTGAAGTATATATTAAGTCCCAGCTCAATATTATCTTATCGAGCGGCCCTTGGGGCTACACATCATTGCTCAAATCTACATGATTATACCTACAAAGTCCCTGCTCATTATTGCATAATGACCCGCCCTTGGGGGCTACATGGTTGAAGTTTTATGAGTATAAGACAATTATAAGTCCTGTGTTGTCGCAAGCGTGACAACCCGCACTTGGGGCTACATAGTATGGAGTATTCAGTTTTACTAGTCTTTGGGATGAACAACATGGATTTCTTTGAAAGTGGCAGTATTTATATTGAAGCAAAGTCTTAAGCCACCACTTTGTTCTCGCTCAAAGACTTGGGGATACAGGTATTATATTATTATCGAAGAAATATTTTCAAATTCTTTGATTGAGCAAACTAGGTTGACCGCGCCACCAATCACTATGACCTGTGGCTGCAACCCGGCCATTAATAATCATGAACCGGCGCTATAATAGTCATGAACCGTGTATGCGCAATAATCATGACTCAAATTATCAAGTTTTGATAACCCGACAGTCTTTGGCAATGATAAAACCGGCAAGTTCTGCATCTTCAAACCGTTGAATATCGATGAGTATTTCAAGACCAATATTTCTTAAACCGCGCTTTGGAAGCCGACTCAAGTGGATTATTCTTCACAATATTTTTTCTATAAGAAGCCAACATCAGCAATTTGAGTATGAAGCTGGTTATTGACCCGGATTTTCTAGAAGGAGGAAATGACAAAGGACTTAAGGACGATCGGTGCCGGTCTACAAGAATTCTTAACCCGGAGCACAACCCGCCAAATTTGTTCGTGTTTATTTTATAAAGCATAAGTTTACTATGGATAAATCCAAGCTAAACTTGGGGCTAATGTCGGGATATACCTCATGTGTAAACCGCCGGAAGTTAACCCGGCGGACTTGGCGGTTTATTTGAGGTCCCGCGGCACTTGGCGATATTCATCTGGTGACCCGCCTGCACGGCAATTTACCAAAGAACCCGCCAGACGTTGTAACTCATCGGTGACCCGCAGACGGGTCGAGGAGCGACAAGACCCGTGGCCCGTCTGGCGGTTCATGAAGGCCGGTTCAACTGCTAGGGCGGTTTAAGAGGAAAAGGCATGAGGAATATTTACCTTACAAGGAGTTAAGACCAGGACTTGTATCCGGTTTGTATTAGAGATAGACTAGTCCTAATCCTAATAGGACTCCACATGTAACCCGCCTTCAACATATATAAGGAGGGCAGGGCTCCCCAAAGAGGAGAAGCTACAAGCAAGAAGAAACAATCTTAGGGCTAGACACAAAGAGGAGAGCCGGTTTATGGCGACTCCCTCGTGATGATAATGAGACCTAGCCTCAAACAGCATGTAGGGTTTTTACCAGATGATGTTTCCGGGCCCAAGCTGTCTAAACCCTTGTCTTGCGTGTTGATCCGCCTGCGCCTCTCGGCCCGAGCCAACCCCTCTCAAGCTACCACATAGATGCGTTGGCCTCGCGACTAAGTCCTGACACTAAGGACATCTGCCGTGACAAATCCACGACAACTCTGGTAAGTCTTCAAGGTAGACTTCCGAACCTTCACAGACGATGTTCACCGGCAATCCACAATGACTCTTGGATGCTCAGAACGCGACGCCTAACCGGCCGGAGGATTCACAGTCCTCAAGTGTAATAAGTCTTCAGTCACATGCATGTGAAAACTTCAAGTGATGCCTAACACTCTTTGGCTCGGGTGTTTTGGGCTTTGTCCTCGCAAGGTTTTCTCTCTCAAAGGCTTCGAGGTGGGTTGCTCTCAAACGACAAAAGCCGTGCACTAACTCGAGCAGCCACCAATTTATGGTGTAGGGGTGGGCTATTTATAGCCACTAGGCAACCCGACCTGTTATGTCCGAAATGACCCTCGGTCACTAAGGAACCGACACGTGTTCCAACGGTCGATTTCAAACACACACGACAACTTTACTTGGGCTACAAGCAAAGTCGACTCATCCACTCTGGATAAGTTTTGTTCTCATTGTCTTCGTCAAGACATAGGATTTTGGGTTGAGCATCACTTGACCATTCGACTATGATCACTTGGACCCCACTTAACGAAGACGGTGGTTCCTACGACTCAACAAAGAAGAAAAGGAAACAACGAAACAACACAGTCTTGGCGGCCCATAGTCTTCACTCAATGTCTTCTCATGTCATAGTCTTCAATGTGAATATCTTCACATACCACCATTGTCTTCAATGTCTTCATACATTTTAGGGTCATCTCCGTAGGTAAACCGAATCAATGAGGGACACTACCTGCGTTATCCTGCAATTCTCACAAACGCATTAGTCCTCAACCACATTTGTCGTCAATACTCCAAAACCAACTAGGGGTGGCACTAGATGCACTTACAATCTCCCCTTTTGGTGATTGATGACAAACTGGTTGAAGTTTTCAACGGGGATAAAATATGTGAAATTGTAAAGGATAGGGCATTGTCTTCATAAGTGGCAAGGCTCCCCCTGAAGATGTGCATATATGTAGTTTGCTTTTGGAATGCAAATGCACATGGCAGGTTGTACTTGTGGAGATCCTCTTCAACTTATGAAGATAATTCATCATGCATGAAATGATATAGCTAAGAGAATGACATGCATAATGAAAAATGGACGTCTGCAGAATGATCTAAGTGCGGAAGTTATCGTCGCACATGCGGAATTTATCATCACACCAGAGTAAAGCAAATAAGTAGCAGACGACCATCGAGTTTAAGTGTTACAACTCAAAGAACCAAATGTTTCAAAAACGAGAGTTGTAAACACTAGGCAAAATATAATGCAACCGCCCTTATGAACCCGCTTGAAGACTATCAAACTCATATGCTTCTCCCCCTTTTGTCAGTAAGGACCAAAAAGGTTTGAAGACATAGAGCATCTACTCGTCCTCTTCTGAAGAAGATGATGCAGCAGGTTGTCGTTGTTGGTTGGCGGTGCGAGCGAGCTTGGCACGATGTCGATTCGCGAAGTAGGGGCGGTGAAGTAGCATCGGCTTCATTATCGATCACTCTCGCATTGACCGCTGCAGCGGAGGAAGAATAGTCGAGTCTTCAAGAGATGGAGTTCGCCGTAGAACTGCATTTCGTGGAGGAGTGGAGTCAAACTTGAAACGTTCAGTGAAGCCATCGCCTTGAAGATCAGCTTCAGCACTGAGCAGAGTCAAACTCTTCCATGATCGCCGACAGGTCTCGTGAGTGACAAAAGCATTCTTGGTGGCAAGGTTGCGAATGCGATTGACGTCCACCAAGAGGCTTTGCATTTGACGCTTTAGCCAGGAGTGATGCTTATCTTGCTTTTGATGCAGCACCACAAGAAGTTCTCGATCATTGAGGACTCGAGAGCGCTTCCGAGGCCTTTGGCCAATCATGCTCTCAGTGGCTTCAGTCCGTGCACGATGAGGCAGACATGTGTTCCCAGCCAGGGGATAGACACGAGATACCGCTTGGACGCCTTCCATAGGTTGAGAGAAGCTGTGGTAATCTGCGTTCTGAAGACTTAGTGGCGTTTTGGCAGGCTCAAGGTATATGGCTTCAACAGACATATCAACCTCTGGTAGGAAGATCAGATGATTGCGAGCAGAGGGTTGATAGTTGATAGCTGAGTGTATCTTGATGAGGCGCATGACCCATGGAGCATAGAACTTCAGACCAAACAGATCAGATCCAGATGCAGCCAATTGCCTGATGAAGAACGTGTTGAAGCTGATGCCATTGAGGATGTAGAAGACCAATGTCTTCATTGCTCCTTCAAGCTTTGCAGACGATGAATGCCCTTTGATTGGCCATAGAGTTCGCCTGATGATGTGATAGATGGTGCGAGGCAGATACTCAAGGTCATCAACAAAGAAGTGTTGAGGGTATTCAGCGTCATGTGGCAGTGGCTTCATCATGCTCAACATCTGACTCATGTCGGGTTCTAGCTTATGAAATATGCTTTCCAAGGCATCACGGTGGAGTTGACATCCGGGTTCAAACAGCTCTCCGGGAGTGGGTAGGCCTGTGAGCTCAATGATGTCAAGAGCTTTGGCTTCATGATAGACATTTCCAGTCATCCACTCGAGAACTCATGTCTTTGTATCTCTGTTGTAGCCGCGGATGTGGAGTGTGGCATAGAATTGAAGCACTAATTCTTCATTCCAAAGGTTTTGTGCATCACGGCCAAGAAGACCTACATCATGAAAGCAATCAAGTGCTTCTTCTAAGCACGGCAGTCCGCAATGGCTTCGATGTCGAGGCGATATGAGGGAAAATGCGGCCTTGATCATACAGAACACATGAGTAATAGCTTCTTTGCTGATAGCTCCAGAACCGGTCAGAAGATATTCTCGGCCTTGTGTAGGGGTTCTTAGCTCTGTCAAAGAAGGTATTGTGGGCTTTGAAGCCATTTGCATTGAAAGAACCGGTTGAAGTGGCAGTTCCTGGAAACCTTGGCAGTCTTGGCTTTGGCTTCCGGACCGGAGGCCTATGCGCAATATGATAGTCGAATTGAGGACCAGAGGCATGAGGCGGAGGGACCAGAACGTGCCATCTTACTGTGACGAGCTCGCCATAGTTGAATGCTTGCTCGATTGTGTAGGGCCTTGGTGGCGGAACTGGAGCAGTGGTAGCAACTGAGGCTTCAGGCTACTCAGCAGATGCTTCGGGAGCAGTTGCCTCATTGGCTTCAGGCACAGTTCCTTCATTGGCTTCAGGAGCAGTTGGGACAGGCTCCACATTGGCTTCAGCCATGACCACGTCATTGGCTTCATTGGTGTTGGAGGTGGCAGCCTCATTGTTTTCAACCTCCACTTGAGGAGCTGGAGGGTTGGGCACTGGCACGTTGATATCAGGTATGACTTCTTCAGTTACAGGGGGTGTAGGGACACGTTCTTCTTCTTATTCTTGGGTGTCAGCGGCTGATGCAGCCGGATTGTCTTCACCAGCTTTAGCTTCAGACTCAGAGACGTTCACAGTTGGAGTGGCTTCTGAAAACACTTGACGTGCAATAGGTTGGTGGTGCACTTCTCCTTCTGGAACGCTCGGAAGAGGCACTTGAGGCCTTTGACCTTTGCGAAGCCTGCGAAATGCTGGCGACGCCTTTGGAGATGGGGTTGCTTGGGCCTCAAAGTCTTCCTCTTCTTCTTGGTGTTGCTGTTGGGGAGTACTGGGTGAGTCTTGTTGTTGCGGGCGATCAGCCCATGAAGCATCCTGTGCAATTGGCGTCAGAGCACGACCAATGCTGATGAGTTCGCTGTTCTTATGAACAGGCGATGATACCACATTGTACTCGATTTGAGGAAGAACTTCATCATCTTCAACATTGTCATGGTGACCAATGTCTTCAGCTGCGAGGGGATCAGCTGCTGGAATATCTTGAGCTTCAGGAGCCTCCGTGGAAGCAGGCTCATGAACAGTCATGCGAAGTTCTTGTGTTGCAGACGCGAGACGAACCACAGAAATGGGTTCAACAATCAAGGGCTCTGTGGGAGCAGCCCGATTCTTCTTGGTCTTAAGCTTCTTCTTGGAGGGAGCAGCATCAGAGGCGTCAGGATTTTTCCTTTTTCTGGCTTCAGCCTCTGCAGCCCTCGTCTTCTTCTGTTCAGAAGCGGTTGACCGGACCTTTGGCTTCGAGCTAGTCATGCTGCTTGGGAAGACTATGCGGGGCTCTTCCTGCCTTGAAGGTGCAGCTTGGTCAGCTGAAGACTTCTTTTTCTTTGCAGCCATCTTGGGGTCGATGCCAGGACGACCGAGTGCCTTGCGCTTCTCAGCCTCATTGTAGGCAAGCACACACTTGTCAGCCAAAGCTTTCATATGCTCACGAGAGCCTCTGGCTTCTTCACGCTTCTTGAGAAAGTTTTCTTTGAGGTCGTGCAGCATGACCTTGAAGTTTTTGACGTCTTGCGCACTGAGTGCAGCCATGTGCTTCTTGAACTGAGCCTTTTCATAGTCAATCTTGTGCTTCAGTTCAACAATCCGCTGAGCTAGAGCTAGCTCAGAAGCAATGGCGCCGTTGAAGGAGACGTTGAGGCCAATTGGAAGTTGCAGATCTTCAAAGCTGATGTTTGGTGTGTCAAACCACTCATCAATGAAGTGATGGATGATTGCCACATCAAAGAGAGGCAAGTTGTTGAAGATTTCTGCTTCTTCTTTGCTCTTGATAAGCTACTCAAGAGCATCATCTGCAAGATCGTCATCACTTGACTGATCAATGTGCTCTTCACGCAGAATTGCAGCAGGGTCGATGTCGATTCAATATTCTTGACACTTTTCTTTCTCTTCTCCGTCTTCTTGGAGATACGGGATTGATCCTTAGACTGGGCACTGGCTTCAGGAGGTGCAGTGGCCAGTGGCTTCACACGTGAAGCTTTTGGAGGAGCAGCTGACTTTGGAGCCTTGACTTTCTTAAGCTTCTGCGGCTTTGGAGCAGGAGCAGGAGCTGGAGCTGGGGCTTCATCAGAGTCATCATTGTCATCAGAGTGATCCACTTTGGCACCTTGGACCAAAATATAAGTGATGAGGCCATCAAGGTTTGAAAACGGACCGATGACATTGGGTTCACGTCCGTGTGCCGCCAAGACGGGGAGCAGAGGGACCAGGGTTGAAGTCTAATCCCAATGACTTCTTGTTTTCCTTTGCAGAAGCCTTTGCGTGCTGGAAGTTGCGCTTGAAGAGATTGTCATCGCGACACCAGAGCAAAGACGTCGGGTTGGCATTTTCAGGCTGAGGTCCACGGACCATGCAAGGATAGAAACCTTGTGCAATAGCTTCAGCCATGCTCTTGGGAGGGAGGCCTCGAAATAGAATATCACCCCAAGGGCTTCTGATGGCATTCTTCTCGGCATATTCTTGTGTGAAGAAATTGTACTTGAACCACTGTTCAGCCCAATAGCGTCGAATCCATTGGATTCGTGTCTTGCGCTGATTATAAGACTCTTCAGGATCTGTCTTGTACAGCTTCTGCGAGGTCATCAGTAGATCTTTTGAGGTTCCCTCACGGCGCTGTCTCCGCCGCCCTTCCCGACTGATTTATCTATAGCCATGAGCTTCAAACTGAATGGCTTCACGCTCAAAGGCTTCAAAGGCTTGCATTTGCTTGATGACGAGGAACTGGCCGGAGAGTTAGTTTGATGTTGTAAGAATTCTGCAAACGAATGCAGACTATGAGAACCAAGGGATTCTCCCACGGACATGTACCGTGATAAAGATTGGAGATGCGAGGAAGGGAATAGGTCATATGCATTCTCGTAAGATTTTGAAGATAAATTGGTTTGAAGACATTGACCTCATGATGCTAAGACATTCCCTTATACGCTGAGAGTTGGTTCCAGATTTGTACGAATCCGTGAATAAGTACAAGTGAGGAATCTAACTAGTTGTGAAGCTTAAGTGAATATACTAGGCAGTACGAGATGCAGATAGAATAGATCTAACTTTGTATGGGCAGAAACCATTTTTGGTAAGTAGGATGAATCTTGAAGATCAAAAATATGGTAAAAATAGAGATATATTTACCGCTTCGAAGAACTGCTAGACGGAAGGAAAGGAGGCCGAGCAGTTCAGTCCACGATGCCCTAACTTGGCGACGGAGGACACCTTCGGCGGCGGCGGAGATGAAGATGTTCGCGGCCGGCGTGAGGACGGCGTCGGAGAGGTCGCGGCAGCTAAGCGCTTCGTCGCCGGCGTCGTCGAGAGCTAGCGGTGGCGCTAGGGTTTTGACGAGGTGGAGAGGTGGAGGAAGATTTTCTTTACCGCAGGGGACAGGTATTTATAACGAGGTGTGCGGCGCAGCGCAATTACTCAGGTGCCCCTGGCGGTTCACATCTGAGGGGCACGTGGCACGCATGCAACATACAATGAGATGTCCCACGTTCCCACGCCCGCCCGGTTTGTCGGAGGGTCGCTCCGCTTCTCCGAGTTCAACGAGAATGATGAATCATTTAAAACAGACTCAAAGTTTGTCTCGTGTCTTCTCACGACAAGGACGCAGAGAAGACATTCGACGATTTCAATAGAATGCATATGATTTGGACAGATAGAGTTTGAGATAGACAGCATAGAGAGATTGGGGTCCGATCACATTCACTTAGTTCAAAAGATTCAACTTGAAGACATAGCTATAAGTGAATGCAGAGAGGACAAAATATATATATATCGATAAAGAACCAAATCATCATAGTGAAGAAAATCATGAAAATAGGTTGAAGTTGAAGTCAAATCAAATGCGAATAGCTTCAAGAAATAACGCCATGAGTGAAACACTTCAAACAAAGAATTTTGGTGGTGGCGTTACCCACCGTATAGGAAGTATTAGACCCAGACACGGCGCACAATTATCGTGGAGCTCCGAAGTCAAATTCCACGTTAATGTATTCACACACAGAATGTAAGTCTTCATTGATTGAAGATATACGTTACTTCGTGTGTTGCACATCTAAGTCATCAACATGCATAAGTGTTAGGATGTGTGCTTGATCACGTGACATTTGAGGATTCCAAGATATTTAGCTCACACCGTAACTTGCAAAACCTTTTCTCATCCAAGGGCTTTGTGAAGATATCCGCCAGTTGCTCTTGATGTTGATGTGAATGATGTCAATATCTTTCTTCATGACATGATCCACGAGAAAATGATGACGAATTTCAATGTGCTTTGTCTTCGAAAGTGCTGGATCGGATTGTTGGCAATCTTGATGGCTTTCGTTGTCGCAGAAGAGAGGTACTTGTGTCAGATTGATGCCATAGTCCTTGAGAGTTTGCTTCATCCATAGAAGCTGAGCACAACAAGATCCAGCAGCAATGTATTCAGATTCTGCAGTTGAGAGTGACACACAGTTATGCTTCTTTGAAGACCAACAGACGAGTGATCGTCCCAGAAAGTGACATGTGCCTGATGTAGACTTGCGATCCACCTTGTCACCAGCATAATCAACATCCGAAAATCCAACTAAATCAAATTTTGAGCCCTTTGGATACCATAATCCGAGTGTTGGGGTGTGAGCCAAATATCGAAGAATTCGCTTCACAGCTAAGTGATGCGATTCCTTTGGAGCCGCTTGGAATCGAGCACACATGCAAACACTAAGCATAATATCTGGCCTAGATGCACATAGGTAAAGTAAGGAACCAATCATGGAGCGGTATACCTTTTGATCGAACTCTTTACCATTGTCGTCGGGACCCAAGTGGTGTTTGGTTGGCATTGGCGTCGTGTATCCTTTGCACTCTTGCATTCCAAACTTCTTCAGACAATCTTGGAGGTATTTTTCTTGAGATATAAAGATGCCATTTCTTTGTCGATTTAATTTGAAGACCAAGGAAGAACTTGAGCTCTCCCATCATGGACATCCGATATTGCTCTTGCATCATGTATCCAAACTCATCACTATACTTACGGTTGGTGCAGCCAAGATAATGTCATCCACATATATTTGGCATACAAACAGTTCACCATCATATGTCTTCATGAAGAGTGTGGGATCAAGGGATCCAGGTTTGAAGCCTTTGCTCTTCGTGAAGTCTTTGATTGTATCATACCGGTAGCGAGGAGCTTGTTTGAGGCCATCTGATGCTTTATTTAGCTTGTACACCATATCGGGATGTTTTGGATCTTCAAAGCCGGTGGTTGAGCGACATATACTTCTTCTTCAATCTTGCCGTTGAGAAATGCACTTTTCACATCCATTTGATAGAGCAAGATGTTGTGGTGGTTAGCATAGGCTAGTAGTATGCTAATAGCTTCAAGCCTAGCTACATGAGCAAATGTTTCATCAAGTCAATTCCTTCAACTTGAGTATATCCTTGAGCCACAAGCCTTGCTTTGTTTACGACGACTTGACCATGCTCATCTTGCTTGTTTCGATATATCCATTTGGTGCCAATAATGTTATGCTTATGAGGGTCGGGACGCTTGACAAGTTCCCAAACATTATTCAGCTTGAACTGTTGAAGTTCTTCTTGCATAGCTTGAATCCATTCTCGTTCCATAAAAGCTTCAAGAACTTTCTTGGGTTCGATATTGATACAAAGGAAAAGTGCCCACGAAATTTGCTAGCTGTGTTGCTCTTGAGCGAGTAAGTGGACCAGGTGCGTTGATGCTATCGATTATCTTCTCAATCTGTACTTCATTTGCAACTCGAGGATGAACTGGACGAAGACTTTGCTCATGCTGATCATTGTCATCATTGGAAGGATTGTCTTCAGGCTAAGCATTGTCTTGAGTTGGTTAGGTGCAGAAATGATAAGTTCCTCTTCAGCTGTGCATCGAAGGCATGATTTCACCAGTTCCCATTAGCTTGATAGATTTGGGTGGAGCTTCGTCTAGTGTGCTTGGCAGAACTCTCTTTGTGAACCATTGGTTTCATCAAATCGCACATCTACATTTCGATGATTTTGTAGAGATAGAGATTGAAGACTCAGAGGAGTGTGAGTCCTTTCCAGAATCGAGCATGAAGCCTTCGTGAGCTTTGGGTTCAAATTTTGACTTGTGATGAGGATCCTTGATCCAACACTTAGCCCCAAATACTCTGAAGTAACTGACATTTGGCTTCTTGCCAGTAAGGAGCTCATAGGATGTTTTGTTCAGAAGCTTATGGATATAAACACGGTTGATGACGTGAAAAGCTGTATCAATGGCTTCAGGCCATAACTTTCTCGGTGTCTTGTACTCGTCGAGCATTGTTCGAGCCATCTCAATGAGGGTTCTGTTCTTGCGCCCACGATGCCATTTTTTGGGGTGTGTATGGAGCAGAGAACTCATGAGTGATTCCCATGGTATCCGAGATAAAGATCAAGTCCGTGTTCTTGAATTGAAGCCGTTATCACTTCGATATGCTTGATCTTGATGCCATAATTGTTCATTGCTCGATTGGCTTAATCGTCTCAAGACATCTTGCACTTCACCTTGTAGAGAATTATGTGCACCCATGTGTATCTTGAGTAGTCATCAACAATGACGAAGCCATAGAGACAAGCAGTTGTTGTGAGGGTAGAGTAATGAGTAGGGCCAAACAAATCCATGTGTAACAGCTCAAGGGTTGAGATGTCGTCATGATTGTCTTGAGGGTGCTTTGCCCTAGTCATCTTTCCAATTTCGCAGCACCACACAAATGATCCTTCTTGAACTTGACACCTTCGATGCCTATGACATGCTTCTTCTTGGCGAGTGTGTGTAAGTTCCTCATTCCAAGATGCCCCACCTCCGATGCCAGAGCCAAGATTCAAGCTTTTGCAAGAAGACATCTGCAAGCTGTGGACTCTTGAGAAATCTACCATGTATAGATCATCTTTCCTATACCCTTCAAAGACTAGAGACTTGCCGATTCCATTAGTACAAGGCAACGATATTTTCCAAATATCACAATCATGTTCAAGTCACAAAGCATTGAGATGACATTAAGTTGAAACCAAGGATTCAACAAGCATCACTTTATCCATGTGTTGATCCTTTGATATTGCAACTCTACCTAGACCCAATACCTTGCTTTTACCAAAGGTCAAAATGTGATGTGACTCTTGTTTGATGGACGAAGGTTGAGTCCATGAGAAGACTTCGATCACCAGTCATATGATTAGTGCATCCACTGTCCATAATCCATTCTGAAGCATGAGGTGTCATACCCTACAGTACAGTTAGGGGGATAGGCTTCACCAAGAGCATTGTGAAGCATAAACATTTGACGAGCAAGTGGATTATTGAAGCTTAAATAAAGTTTAGGACTGATAGGATGAATGGCAAACGATTTAGGAGCAAAATACATAGTGAGACCATTTGGGCATTTGATCTTGTGCCCTACAAGATGTTTTAGGTCCACAGCAATAGCGCACGCCCGGCCGCTTTTTCCCGCGCGCGCGATCCTTTCCCGACATCTCTGCTATCTCTACTCTCTTCTCTACTGTTATATTTATTTTATATTTTATATTTTATATTTATCTCTACTTCCTTTACTGTCTACTTTTTTTCTCTATACTTTTTTATCTTGCAATATAGGTCATCCGATTTATATCTCGATGATAGGAAGGAAACAAATGGGAATTTTGCAAAGAGATACCCATACCCCTCTCCAGATTTGCAAATAAGGCCTTCCCTCGTTCATCCTTTTCTCCCACAAGATAAACTACTCATACAAATGCATCTTGATGCATGCAACACATGGACATCTTGCTAGTTCTAAAAACATTTCCATCATTTGCCACACTCATCTGGTTGCGTATGAAAACCTACCCAAGCACAAGCGATGATACAGAGCGACGCACAATTACAAGCTGATATTCTGTTGGACAATGGAGGATATAACCAATTACTTTTACGGGAACAATAGCACCTAGGAAATTTGAAGGATAGGTATGAACAAAATTGGAACTGCACATGTACTGCTAAGTGATTCGATACACACATTACCAATCGAGGAGGAGAACGATGGTCGTGGCAGCCTCTATGAGTCATGGTCGATAACGGAGTCAGTTCATTGTCCACGACGGTGGTACTTTCTGCGCTTACGCCGGCTTCCGGAAAGCAGATCCGAGACCGTGGAAGACGATGCCGGGAAGAGGCTCCGTGCACGACGACGACGGTGGACTGCCCAGACGGGCGATGAGGTCGCCGATGAGGCAGATGTCTTTAGAGTGGACGAAAGGCCATGTAAAGGGAGGAGCACGAAGGCTGCGGTGCCGTGGAGAAGTCTATTTTATGTGGGGATAGAAAATGGGGAGTATTCAGTGTACTACTCAGGTGCCGGGTGGGGTTGGCTGGGTAGGGTGAACCTGAAGTTACGTGAACAGCCCCTACCAAGCGCCATCCATAGGCCTGCTCAAGGCTATGATGGTAACTTCCCACCGCTTGAATCAGGGTCGAGGAGATTTTCCGCCGACCTCAAAATTTTGTGACACTGGACTCCCGTGTGGCGTGTTGAGTGATTCGCCAAGCAACTAGCTAGTAGTAGTAGTAAACTCTGCATATTAGGTTTGACCAAGTCAAACTTCCTAAAGTTTGACCAAGTTTATAGAAAATATAAAACATTTACCATAACAAATATGTATGATGTGAAAGTACATTCAATAATGAATTTAATGGTATTTATTTGTTATTGTATATGTTATATTTTGTTATAAGCTTTCGAGAGTTTACAAAACTTGACTTTGACCAATGCTAATACGCGGACTTAAATAAAAACGGAGGAGTACACATTTGTTTTCTTAGTTTGTAGTGAACTAATCATTTGTTGAAATTGTGAAATAAATATATTAGGCTATTGACTTCGAATGTAATGGTCTATACAATTCAATAGTTACAATCATTGTCGAATCCCAAGATGTATACAAGGTCTATAGTACTTCACAACATGCTCAAACTCACATAATCCCAGTCAAATGATAATCTAAATGCATTTCATAGTTATCACTTTGTAGGATGCAACAAAAACAACCATAACTCTACATCAGCCATTAGCAACATTTTGACATATCCCAATGTGTGAATGAAACGTGCAGAGAGAGCTTTTGAAGATGGAGCAGATAGGGCGGGAAAGATTGTATGTATGTGGACGAGAGAGTAGGAGACAAACCTAACGAGACAGAGGGAGCGAGATAGAGAGAGAAAGAGAGAGGAAGAAGTTAGGTCTATGAGAAAGATGGAGGCATGTAATATACGTGAGATGCGTGTGCATCCAGATTCTGTATACATGGAAGGAGAAGAGACAACATGTTTGATGAGAGAGCTGGAAAAACATGGACGAGAGGGGAAGGATCTCATGGGTTGAGGGATTGACATTTTAAAGTGGGAGAGAGGGATTGGTAATTTTGTGCAAGAGAGAGAGAGAGAGAGAGAGAGAGAGAGAGAGAGAGAGAGAGGTGGGGAGGAGTCAGTTAGCCGTCCACATCACCCTGCTTCCAAATGACCCCGCATTCTCTAGCTGTGTGGTCGCTGCCTTCGATCTGCTCGATGCCCTCTTTGAAGATTGAGGTGTTGTGCATGTTGGGGTGCAAAGAAGCACAAGCTTAGAGTGGTCGACGATAACCTTGATGGGGATGAATTGTGTGCTCATGGAGTGTGTGTGTGTGTGTGTGTGTGCTGCGTGTGTGTGTGTGAGAGAGAGAGAGAGAGAGAGATATTGAGAGAAAACAAACCTAAGGAGAGAAATGGGTATTCACAAAGAGATTGTGCGGGCCTTTTGAGGTGGGCAGGGCCGGGTGAGGGTGTCAAAATGTGCTGTTGATGCATGTGTTGCATGCATCGACCGCGAGGGACGGATTTAATCGAGAGATATGGTTGTTGTGTTACGGATGCTCCTCTCTCTCTCCCTCTCTCTCTCTCTCTCTCACACACACACAAGTAAACTAGAAGACCGTTCTCTCATGTATACACAACGTGTCGACATATCCGTCTATGTCTCACTCATGCATGATCATTTGCACATTCACACCTCTCTATGTCTGTATCACACACACACCGTCTCCCGGACGTCACGAGGAGTTCTGGAATGGTCCGGAGGTAAAGATTTATATATAGGAAGTCAAGTTTCAGCCATCGGGAAGGTTTCGGGAGTAATCGGCATTGTACCGGGACCACCGGAAGGGTCCCGGGGGTCCATCGGGTGGGGCCACCTATCTCGGAGGGCCCCATGGGCTAAAGTGGGGAGGGGAACCAGCCCCTGGTGGGCTGGTGTGCCCCCTTGGCCTCCCTGCGCCTAGGGCAGAAACCCTAGGGTGGGGGGCGCCCCTGGCTTGGGCAAGCCACCCTTGGCCGGGCCCTTGGAGATCCCATCTCCTAGGGCCGGCGCCTGTGGGGCCTATATAGTGGGGGAGGAGGCAGCCGCACCCCAGCCCCCCGACGCCCTCTCCCTCTCCAACACCTCCTCCTCTCCGTAGAGCTTGGCGAAGCCCTCGCCGAGATCCTCGCTGCATCCACCACCACGCCTGCCGGTGCTGGATCTCCATAAACCTCTCCTTCCCCTCATGGATCAAGGAGGAGACATCTTCCCAACCGTGACGTGTGTTGAACGCGGAGGTGCCGTCTGCTCGGTGCTCGGTCATCGCGATTTGGATCACGACGAGTACGACTCCATCAACCCCTGCTTCTTGAACGCTCGCCGCGATCTACAAGGGTATGTAGATGCACCTTTTCCCATCGCTGCTAGATAACTCCATAGATTGATCTTGGTGAAGCGAGATTTTTTTGATTTCTGCCACGCTCCCCAACAAAGGGCATCATGAGCTAGGTCTATGCGTAGTTACTATGCACGGTAGAACACAAAGCAGTTGTGGGCATAGATGTTGTCAATTTTCTTGCCACTACTAGTCTTATCTTGCTTCGCGGCATCGTGGGATGAAGCAGCCCGACCGACCTTACACGCACGCTTACGTGAGACAGTTCCACCGATCGACATGCACTAGTTGCATAAGGTGGCTAGCGGGTGTCTGTTTCTCCCACTTTAGTTGTAGCGGATTCGGCGAAAAGGGTACTTATGAAGGGTAAATAGAAATTGGCATATCACATTTTGGTTTTACGGGTAAGAAACGCTCTTGCTAGAAACCTATAACAGCCATCGTAAAACATGCAACAACAATTAGAGGACGCCTAACTTGTTTTTGCAGCAAGTGCTTTGTGATGTGATATGGCCAAAGGATGTGATGAATGATATATGTGATGTATGAGATGATCATGTTCTTGTAATAGGAATCACGACTTGCATGTCGATGAGTATGACAACCGGCAGGAGCCATAGGAGTTGTCTTTATTTTTTGTATGACCTGCGTGTCATTGAATAACGCCATGTAAATTACTTTACTTTATTGCTAAACGCGTTAGCCATAGAAGTAGAAGTAATCGTTGGTGTGACAACTTCATGAAGACACGATGATGGAGATCATGGTGTCATGCCGGTGATGAAGATGATCATGGCGCCCCGAAGATGGAGATCAAAGCCATATCATGTCACTATTTGATTGCATGTGATGTTTATCATGTTTTGCATCTTATTTGCTTAGAACGACGGTAGCTTAATTAAGATGATCCCTCAAAATAATTACAAGAAAGTGTTCCCCCTAACTGTGCACCGTTGCGAAGGTTCGTTGTTTCGAAGCACCACATGATGATCGGGTGTGATAGATTCTAACGTTCGAATACAACGGGTGTAAGCCAGATTTACACACGCAATACACTTAGGTTGACTTGACGAGCCTAGCATGTACGCATATGGCCTCGGAACACGGAAGACCGAAGGTCGAGCATGAGTCGATGGAAGATCGACCAACATGAAGATGTTCACCGACGTTGACTAGTCCGCCTCACGTGATGATCGGACACGGCCTAGTTGACTCGGATCATGTTTCACTTAGATGACTAGAGGGATGTCTATCTGAGTGGGAGTTCATTAAATAATTTGATTAGATGAACTTAATTATCATGAACTTAGTCTAAAAATCTTTACAATATGTCTTGTAGATCAAATGGCCCACGCTAATGTTGCCCTCAACTTCAACGCTGCTCCTAGAGAAAACCAAGTGAAAGATGATGGCAGCAACTATAATGGACGGGTCCGAACCCGAGGATCATCCTCATAGCTGCCAAGAAAGATTATGTCCTAGAAGCACCGCTAGGTGAAGCACCCATCCCAGAGAACCAAGACATTATGAACGCTTGGCAGTCTCGTGCTGATGATTACTCCCTCGTTCAGTGCGGCATGCTTTACAGCTTAGAACTGGGGCTCCAAAAGCGTTTTGACCAACACGAAGCATAAGAGATGTTCGAAGAGCTGAAAATGGTTTTCCAAGCTCATGCCCGAGTCAAGAGATATGAAGTCTCTGACAAGTTCTTCAGCTGTAAGATGGAGGAAAATAGTTCACAAGTGAGCACATACTCAAATGTCAAGTTGCACAACCGCTGACTCACCGAGTTAATCTCCGGATGACGCGGGTCATTGACAGGATCCTTCGCCGCTTCCACCGAGCTACAAGAGCTTTGTGATGAACTTCAATATGCAGGGGATGGAAAAGACCATTCCCGAGGTATATTCAATGCTGAAATCAGCGGAGGTGGAGATCAAAAAGGAACATCAAGTGTTGATCGTGAATAAAACCACTAAGTATAAGAAAGGCCAGGGTAAGAAGAACTTCAAGAAGTACGACAAGGGAGTTGCCGCGCCCGGTAAGCCAGTTGCCGGAAGAAGCCAAAGAATGGACCCAAGCCGAGATCGAAAGTGCTTTTATTGCAAGGAAGTGGTCACCGAAGCGGAACTGCCCCAAATACTTAGCGGACAAGAAGGCCGCAACACTAAAGGATATGTGATATACATGTAATTGATGTGTACCTTACCAAGATTGCTGTAGTAGCTCCCCGGCTATTTGATACCGTGTCGCTGCTCATATTTGTAACTCAAAACAGAGCTACGGAATAAGCGGAGGTCATGGCGAAGGACGAGGTGACGATGCGTTGGGAATGGTTCCAAGGTCGATGTGATCGCACGGCACGCTGCCTCTAAATTTACCTACTAGATTAGTTTTAAACCTCAATAATTGTTATTTAGTGCCAGCTTTGAG